>LPNX010461346.1:11868-164225 GCA_001517045.1 Pseudotsuga menziesii
AGGGAGAGATAGTGAGGGAGGTATAGAAAAGGTGGTGAGAGGTTATGAGAGAGGGGGAGTGAGGGAGGACCACACACACATAAAGATAGAGAGAGAGAGGGATGTCGTGAGAGAGATATGGCGAAAGGACACACACACACACACATATAGAGAGAGAGATTGTGTGGAAGAGAGAGGGAGAGGGGTGAGACACAATGAGAGAGGGGGGAGGGTGGAGAAATAGAGAGAGAGTGATGTAGGGAGGGATAGTGTGGGAGGTATAAAGTAAGTGGAGAGAGGGTCTGAGAGATGGGGAGTGAGGGAAGGACACACACACACACATAGAGATAGAGAGAGATGGAAATACAAAGGCAGGTAGGGTGAGTGGGTAAGGCATATAGGGATAGTGAGTAAGGAACATGCGTAGCCATATATTCCAAAAATGTTATTTAGGAATCGAGTCTTGTATTTCCTACCTTGACCATGTTGAGGCCTTAATACCCATATCTAATGCTCAAAACCTATTAAACACATGTTCATATTTTCTTGAAGACCGGGCATACCTTGAGTAGGTCATGTGTGGTGCTTCAAAGAATTGTTCATTAACGTGGGTGCCTCAAATATTCCATTATGGTCTAAGGCATTAGCATTTTCCCTCAATCATGTCTCAGAGGTCCCATACCTACTGCTCAAAACCACCTAATTCCACTAACATCCATATTCATAGTCCAAATATACCTATGAGATTCCATGTGTTTTTTTTCAAGGCATCCTTTATATCCCTGGATTCCTAGAATCTTTAGTTAGGGCCTAAGGCCATAGTTTCCTCCCCTGACCATGTCCATGGCCTTGAGATGCATACCTAGTGCTCAACAAATGATTATGGAATGCTTATCCCCATTAAGATTCAAATGATTCACTTTCAACATCATTTGTGGTGGTTGGAGGCATCAATTTTGTCCTTGAATGGTTAGCAACTTCCTTTAAGTCCTAAGGACCAAGTGTTTCCACCCACCCATGTTAAGGGTCCTAATATCTATACTTAGTGATAAAAATGTTCTAATGGCATTAGTATCCCCATTTTAAGGTAAATAATACCATGGAAGGTTCTATTGAGGTTGTTTAACACATAATTCTTGGATCTACATGTGTAAAATAATATTCTGGGGGCTAAGGCCTAGGATTCCTTCCCTTATTATGTATAAGGTCCCAAGAAAGATACATAGTACTTAGAAACCCCTAATGGTTCCCATATCCCCATTCAAATGAAAAATATCAACTTGAGAAGGTCATCTATGGTGATTCAAGGAGTCATTCATAGATCTTGAACTCTAAAAGATGGTTTACAACCTAAAAGTAAATCTTTATGTACCAACCATGATTAACACATTATCCTCCATATCTAATTCTATAAAATCCTAATCATGGCCATATCCCAACTTAAAGGTTGAGGATACCCTTAAGATATCATGTGTGTTTGTTCGAGGTGTTGTTCCTAGCCCTATATATCTATATGATTCCTTTAGGGACTAAGGACTAGGTTTTCTCCCTCAACGATGTCTATGGATGTGTTCCTAGTGCTAAGAGAATTCTAATGCACTGCATATTCTCTCTTAGATGAAAAATATCACATACAGAGGTTCTATGTGTAGGTTTGATGCCTTGTTCATGGACCTAAATCCTTAAAAACTACCTTTAGGGCATAATTGTTGAGTTTCCTCCCTGAAGCATGGTCAAGGGGCTATTACCCATACTTAGTTCTTAAAGCCTCCTAATGGTTTCCATATCACAACACAAAGAAAAATATGCTCTTGGGAGGTTAGGCATGGTTGTTTGAGATGTTGTTCTTGATGATGCTAAAATATTACTATATGTCCTAATTATTGATGATGCAAACTATTGCTTTTATTCATTTCCCTATCCATGCACCAAAACCATTTCTTGTGGTTCTCCATAACGCATGCGTGTTTTGCTTCTCCAAAACGTGTGTGTGTTTTTCTATCCATAATGTGTGCACGTTTTGTAATTATAAAACACTTGTGCATTTTGTAACTATAAAACGCGTGCACATTTTGCTTAGCCTAACCTATGTGTCATATGACATGTCATGATTGAGCTTAACCAAACCAAGCATTACATAAAGAAAGCACATTGTACTTTTATGTATTGTGAGCATGTTTCCTAAAAGTAGGATTGCGAGTCTAAAAGGTCCCTCAACTTCTTGCACACACCCATAAAATACTAACTACATACATAATTTGTATCCAAGTTGTAATAATTAGACTTCCAATTAGGATTCTCTATATAATAACATTCACTTGAAGACTTACATATTTCTTTGTTAATTTTTCATGAATGTTGATGAAGGAAATCATCTACAAAATGTTTTACTTTGTAGATCCATTTGACACAAATTCTTTTCCTAAGGAAAAATTCACATTTTATATTGATCATGAAAAGTTTACAATTAGAAAAGTGCTCTCATATAAAGAGTTGCCACTAATTTCCTCTTAGTCATCACATGAAAACATGGAGTTGGAATATAGCGGTCACCAATGTGATTTATTTTCGGCGTGAATTTTTCAGCTTTATACAAGAAAACATTTGTACTATAAATATAAAAGAAAGTTGTCCAAAAACTATCTTAAAGTATACTTGAGAGCATCAAAGGAACTGTAACTAAACTTTAATCTATAAGTCCTTCCTATGTTTTATTCTCTTCTATCAAGGCCTTGTGGCAATAAGAAAAGTGTTCAGTATTATGCTCTTCAGTTACATTCCATTGGTCATATTCTAAAGTATGAACACCTTCTTTAGACAAAGCATCAATCAGCTAGTTTCTTTCCCTATATATATGTGAAACAATGAATGTTGTAAATTTTTATTTTAGAATCGTAATCTCTTCTAAAATGGGAGATAAAAGAGTGTTATGGTATTGTTGGATCCCTGCTACCAAATTTATGATGAGCTTCAAGTCCCCAAAGACTTGAATATTCTTGTAGTCCTTCTCAAGAGAAAATAATAGAAGAAACTTTAGATCTACCATTTCAGCATAACTGTTCGAGCCATGACCCAAACCCACTTTGATTTCGAAACTGTGGGTGTCTGATATGTGCAGGATACAACCCCTTCTATAAGTGGACAAGGTACCTTGGGAAGCACCATCGAAATATCCCCATGGGATATTTTTGTTTACTATTTCATCCAAGATTATTGTTGTATTTATCACCTCACTATCCTAAGTGTAGTTTGAGAGTATGCCAATACTATTGCTCGCTATTATCTTTGGGATGCTGATTTTTTCTTGTAATGCTACAGTTCCATGCAATCCAAATCCCCTAACAAAGAATGAGAGAAAGCACCTTGATATTACTATATTCTTCGATCCATTTGACACCAATGGGTGGTTTAGCTTTTAAAATATAAATTAATTCCCATGTGGTATTTATTCATGTTTCTTTCATCTCATAATCCATAGCATTAAGAAAAACCTTTTCTTTTGTTGCTTCTTTAAAACCTTTTCTTTTGTTTCTTCTTTAAAAACAATGGATTCAATTGAAATAGTACTAAACAAAACATAATTAAGGAAGTTCTATGGTATATATGAAGTTTTACCTTTCTTGGAGGACTTAGGGTAAAAGTGGAATCGAAACAAGGCTTGGGGTAGAGTTTCCCCAAAATCTATGCTACTAGATGATAATATAACCTCAAAGTGACAAGAAGATGGTAGAAAAACGAGAGAGAATAGTTAATATTATATTAACACATAAAGTACGTACATATATAGTATAGTTTCTTATAACCACTATGTAATGGATAACCATATTAAAGTTAATCTAATACATAACTAAAGTGTATAATACTTAGGAAAGTAACTATATCTTACTTCTTTTTTAGAAAGTAACTATATCCTAAGATGCACATGTTGATCCTAAGATGCATATGTTGATGGAGTAAAATCATGACAATGGATGTCTATTTGATGAGAATCGTTCAAGAAAATTTGTAATCAAAATGTTTTTTATTGATTTTTATTTTATTTTATCACAGAAGTGTTCGGTGGACGTGGAGTTCATTGGTGGTGCGGATTTGTTTGGCTTGGTGTTTGGTGGATCTATCCGTCATTGTTTGTCGTGGAGTGGAGATATTCATCGTGTTGTTGTTAATCATGGGCGTGGAGCTATTCCTCATGTCGCTTGGCAATGTTGTCTATTGAAAGGTATGCTCAACATCACATAAATTGTTATGTCTGTCAAGGGTTTTGTGTATTTTTAATTGTAACACTCATAGGAGCCTTTAGTAAATATGGTGATTGCGTGCTAATGTTATTTTTCTTTTCAATTCAAGAAAAAGTTATTAAAGCTTTATAGATATGTTAGTTCACATTATTATTATCCATGGAATTTTAATTTGAAAAGAGCATTTTGGTTTCTAAGGTGATTTGATTTTTTCTTCTATTAAAATTCATCATTGAGGCTAGCCTTAAGAAAACTCATTGCCCTAATGTAATCCAACTGTGTTGCGTTACCTAATATTAATAGTGATTAATATTATATTATGACTATCTTGATATTCACATGTTTCTTCTTCGTAGGCATTTGACCTGTTCATTTGTGGTCACTGCAGCATATCCATCCATTTGGAGTCTTTTCTCCATGAATCCTTGTGCATTGAATTTGACTAGCTGAACCTTCAATGAAAGTTGAATGTCGGACATGACATACAAATTCTTAGTGATCTTGCATCCAGTGTTGTGTAGGCCAACCTTGTTAAATATCTTCTATCAGTTGTATCGATAAATTTTGTAGTTTTGAGCGGATCTAAAGATCGAATGTGTCGTAGGTGGGCTTAGATAATTCATCATATTTGATGATTTCTCATTTAAGATTCTAATGCAATTCATTATCCCTGCACAGATTTTCATCCATGATTCGATCGCCAGTTCTCCTGACCCAATGACTCTTTGAGTGGCACCAATGAGCTTTGAAATATACCAATCTCAACCCCCTTTGATGTGAGAGAATGTCACCCTCTATCAAGATATATGCTCCTTGAATAAGAGAATACTACTTATTTTAATGAAGTACTATCTACTGATGTTCCCAAATATATGTGATAAAATGACGAAATCTTCATGTAAGGGTTTTTCTATTGGGTAATGTTTATTCTTCATAAGGCTATTTGACCCATGACCCCCCGTAATTAGGGTGTTGTGAGTATTTTTAAAGTGAATTATTGGCATTTAAGCCAAATTACCCTCCTTTTTTTTGGAAGTTTGTATTTCCATTATTCAAAGTTTACATTTTTTTAAATGCTCGTTAATTCCTAAGGGAACTCTAAATTCCCCACCACTCTCCACTAGCTTCATTATTGTTCCCACTTGAGGCAAGTCATGGCACCAATAGCTCCTATTCGACCCTCTTTTTTTTCCTAATTTATGACTAGAAATTTGTTTAAGGGAGTAGTGACTTGATAAGTCAGTTGAGGTTATAATTAGATGTTAAATGTTGTGGAGCATTTCTAAGTTGGACATTGTTACTAATGAGATGGTCCAATCTTCCTATTTATCCCTTATTGTAGTAATAATTTAATGTAAATACAATATGGTCCATCAAGTTATTGACATGTAATGTTTTGGTATGACTTATCTCATTGATCTTGAAGGAACATAGACTACCAATTTCTTCTTTTATAAAGGATTGTGACCTTCTAGATGTTGTTATGTTGGGCATCCATTTGAAATATTGTATACTAACAAACTTATCTTCATTGAAGTGATATATTTTGCATGAATTGGATCTAAGATTATTTTGCGTTGATAGTTGGATTATTGTTTAACTACAGATCTCAGTATTATTGGCATGTATCTAATTCGCTGCATAAAATATTGGTTTGTTTGAAGATTTTATACTTTGTTTCAACACCTTTAAGGAAATCAACCTATTACTTTATTTTTTTCTTTGGATAAAAAGCACCAATCGGTAGGCCTATACTTCTACCCATACACTACAGATTTGAAGGTCTTCTATATTTTGCAAATTTGGTTATGATGAAAGGTCAACAACATTCATGACCATGATATAAAACAGTGACTTAATGATTGCTTCATAAATTCATTTCCTTTTCAAGATCATTGATCTATATAATTTTTATAAAGGAATAGTACTTACACACTAACCTACAAGCCTTCACTATTGTTATGTGCTTTGCAAAAAATGGATATTACCCTCTCCATTTTGTTGCACACATATTGCAAATCTAAAAGGTTTTTTTCTTTACCCATAATTCTCTTGAAATTCTAGTTACAGTAAAAAGTTAACAATCTAAATCCCCTTTGCAAGTTGTTGATTACAAGGTTGAACTAGGAATGATTATGATTTTATCATATCACTTAAATCATGTTATTCGTGAATGATAATGTTACACTAAATCAAGTCCATACTTTCATCTTGAGTTCACTATATTTTGCATCATTAATGATCATTATTTGCTAGGGATTGTTTCAAAGTCATTATTTGAGCCCTTGATAAATTTCTTTTCATAGAAGTAAACCTTCATTTAAAAAGGCACTAATGAGCAACTTCAAATCATTCTTGAAAGATTCTTATTTTGGTTAGTTTGATCTTTAACGCATTGCTCCCTATCTCCCTAGATTTGATCTTATTATCTTCTTTGAAGGATAAATTCTCTCAATTGGGTTTTTCTTGAGTTACTATGGTTTTAGATTAATCTTCCTACAAACATTGTTATATATTTGGAATTTCATAACAATTCCTTTCATAAATTGTAAATCCTTGTAAACTAGTAAACTTTTCCAATGAGGGGATTTGTTTGCATTGTAACAAGTAACAAGTAATTATTTGGGTAACTTTTGAACTTGCTAAAGAAGCTTTTGGTGCCGTATATCTAATCTTATTGATCGCTTTTGAGATATCACTTAGATCTTGTTTAGATCATTAGAGGGATATAAATCACTCTTGCAATTGAGTTTGGGTTGTTTAGACTTGTTTAGCTCATCTACAAGATAAGTTGAAAAATTAACTCAACCATGTGAGTCCATTATAAGAAACTCAAAACATTTCTTTTCTCAATCTGAGCGTAAACAATTCCAAATTTTGTTTCAAACAACAAATATTATTATTTTTTATTATAAACATCATACCTAGTGACAACAAGGAATACATGTATTTAATCTTAGAATGTAATATATTTGCTAGAAAAAAAGGAGGTGTTTATCCTAAAATCTGCTAACTAGACTACGAGATAGCAATGTTTAGGCACCTCAACATTCAAAGACAATTTTTAGGGTTTTTGGATAACAATGTAAAAATCAGATAAGGTAAAGACAATATACAGAGACACAATAATCTAAAAACATCAGAAGATATAAGTTTAAAGACAAGATTTTGCAGAATAAATAACAGTATAGTTAAAGTCCAAGAGATAGGTTGTCAAATCATATAAATACAAGTAATAAACAGGCAATTTACCGTTGCATCATATGTTAAAGGTACAGGTACTTGAAATAACATTTCAAACATCAATAGGCATGAATATTCACTTGCATAAACAGTATCCACATAGAAAACATCTACATAAAGAACAATGTAACAAGAGTTCAAACTGAACCAGAGAATATTCACACAATATAAGTTCAAAGACCTAGCTCCATATAGATATATTAAGTGTCATTCATAAAACAAAAGAAGTGCTTACATAGATAAACATTGCATGACTGCACAATCTCCAAGCATATTGACTCCCATGTGTGTCTCCTCCTTCAAAATGTTAAAATCATGCCTCATATAGGTGTTGAGGTCGAAATCCTCCCTAGGAGGTCAAATTTATAAAGATAGTAGAAATTACATTAAATTTTGGAACTGCCTGCCATGAAAAATGGACCAAACTGCTGAAAACAAGGGCTGCAACTATGATTTTGTATCTCCTAAATCATGATAGATGTGTACAATATAGGAGAGGTTTTTGTATATCAGTTTGTTATGAGAAAAAACCTCTCTCCGTTCCCTGATATTTGTTTCCTTTTTCCCAATATCTGCATTCTAAAAACATGTGTCAAAATAGGAAAATTTTGAGATCCAAAAAATAGGACTCAATGATGGATTCGATTCTCCCAATATGTGACACCTGTAGGAAAACTAAGAGAGGTTACTGTTCTTTGACGTGTTAGGAAAAAAATCCCCCTCCAGGTTTTCAAAATGATTTCCAGCCATTCATAATCGTCATTTGAAAATGATGACTAAACATGGTGTATTTATGTCTCCTTTAGGTAAAAATGCAGCGCCATCTTGGGGGGAACTTTTGACTGCCTTTCTGAGATACAAATGCAAATCTGAAAGTATCATTGGAAAGCTTAATATTTCTAGTTGTCAATAGAGTATTTAAGAATGTAAACTTAAGCATGTAAACTGGCCTCTCCAAGGCTGCGAAAAATGAGTTTTCACAAGGTTACTAAAAACGCAGCATGTATTTTCCTCATTAATACATTCCAAAGCTATAGTCAAATCAAGTCCTTTGCCAAAATAACTTTGCTGGATGGTGAGGCTCAATGAAGTACACAAGAAAACCTTCAAGTATCCCTAACCAATTTTTGTTTCTGAAAAACTGACCATTGAAATATCTCCCTTCAACCCAACATACTATCAACCTCATCAACAAATATCACACTTTGGGGAAAATTTTACTTGCTAATGACAATACAGATTTGATATATTTTTCACCTTCACCAAACACTTTGATGTAATGCTTGACATTTTAATGTTTATAAATTTTTGCAGCAGCTTATGTTGCAACTAGTTTGGCTAGCATTGTTTTCCGAGTTCCAGGAGGACCAAAAAGAAGGATATCCTGCACAAAACTTAACTTCAGCAAGCTGGCAGCATGCATGCATTTGAATAAATGCAATGTGTTGTCATCCTATGTTAAAACATAACAATGCTTTATTAAAATACTTTTACATAATCTATAGGAGCTTAGGTTAAAAACTAAATATTTGTAAATGCATATAACATTCAAAAATGAAATTCAAAACAATCCAAATTTTTAGGAAAAAGGAAAAATAAAAACCAAGGATAAAAAGGTTCAAGGTGAATACTAGGCCTAGGAAAATTAGTTGACAGACCTAGGACAAACAAGAGGTAAAGGTTGAAATATTTTGTCAAAGAAAACAATTATTTTATGATTGGAAGAAATTTAGCCAATTGCAAGCATTATAATTCATCTTTGAGATTCATGTAATATTTATAGGCTACTATGAATTTAACCACAATAATGGCCCTAGATATCCTAGAGAACTACATGTTGAAACATTGCACCATAAATTTTAATGAGAAAAGTCCACCAAATAGTGCTCTCCAAGACAAAACAAGTAGCATTAAAATATTATATGTTAGTACACTAGGATGCTCCTTCTCAAGATACGGAATAGAATATTAACTCTCAAGAGAAATGAGACATCATGGAGTCTTCCCTTGTTGATAATTTTCAAAACATATGGAACCTTCCCAATTTTTTCTTGCACTTTGCATGGGACACTTCAACCTGCCAACTAATGTTTGTCATCATTCTATTTCTCAAGAGGTTTATACTTGTATGGATGCAATTAAAAAACATCATATCATAAGTCACAAAAAAAACTTTTAGGTAGTGTTTATCAGTGTATTATTTCATTATACATAGCATGGGCATGTTGTGCTCTACAATACTAAATAGGTTCTAATTTTGTTGAAAAAATATCAACTACAACAAGGAATTTAATATTTTGAATGACCTAATCCCATGGTGATGGGGAATCATTGACACATTTCATTGTAGGGATTTATTTTTGTGGGATGTCATTGGATAAAATTAAGGAATTCTAATGGTGAAATTAGAATTGTGGGAATTAATAACTTACTAGGGATAACCATTGTAGATAGTTTACGTGATCAATGGAATAGTGTCAAAACTCCTTACATCGTATTGGGTATGTTACCATTCCTTATAATGTTTTTCCAATGACACAAAATGACTATTAGAACCTTGGGAATGACATGGGAATGACAAAAATAATAGAGTGCTATAAGACAAAGAAATACGATGGTGAAATGGTTTCCAGATAATTAGTTTTATACACATCACATATTATTTTAAAATATTATAATAGACATAATGTTATATCATTGCTTGGAATGACTGTGCCAAATGTGCAAAGTGATCGTCAAAACCTTGGGAATGACTAAACTAATAGAGTCTTACAAGACAAAGGAAAATGATGGTGAAATTTCTTCGAGGCAATTATTTTTTAGACTACACTTATTATTTAAAAATAATATCATAAACGTAACATCATATTTTATAGACATAATACATCTTATTGGTTGGTGATGGCATTTACTTATCTTCTATTGTTTTCTCTTCTAGTCAAAACATAAAATTTGGAGATGCAATGAGCCTATATTGTTGTGTCAATATTCATGTAAAAGACACAAATTCACTACATGGAAATATAGGGGTTATTTCCTAACGAGTCAGTGGGTTTCTCTTTTAGGAAGAAACATTCAAGGAAGTCCAATGATACCATGCCATCTATTGAGGCAAGGATATCAAGTAAAACATGCATCGGTGTTGATAATCTTAGATTATTGAATTCATCTAGAGAATCTAACCTATTGTATCAAGAATATAGTATGTATATTTATGCACATGTCAAGTTGTGCTTTCTAGCATTGGTCCTTTATTAAAAATATGAACATTATTTGAATATTGTAGTTTGGGAGTGTTGTAGACAATCCTCTATTATGTAAAATATGAATCTCATTAATCTTCTTTAAAGCTTGTAGTTTGAAAGTGTTGTACACAATTCCACCAATCTAGTCATTTCCTGAGAAGACCTTATTTCCCTAACTATCATAAATACAATGTTTTTTAGCTGATGAAACCTCTAACATGTAAAATATGAAACTCATAAATGATCTAAAGATTGTAGTTTGGAAGTGTTGTTGAAAACCCTACCAATCTATTAATTTTTTTACTAGTCCCTATTTCCTTGATACTCATTTTTTGGTATATTATTATGTAAAAGATGAATCTAATAAATGATATACGACTTGTAGTATGTCTTAATGTTAATGTTTAATATTTAATCTTCAAATGGTCTAATGACATTGGTAGTGAAAAAATGGTACATCTTGTATCTTTTGTAAGTTCCAAAGGATATATTAAGTGGTTTATTTCGTTGAATTATGTATTTTATGGTTCAAAAATTAATAACTTGTATGCAAAGATTGTGTATAATATAGAAATATGGTGATGAATGCATACATGTATGTTATGTGTAATTGGTATGCAATGATAAGAAATAACATTATCAAGCTTTATTTGATTGTTATATATTTATATGAGAATGTATGTGAAGATGTTATGAATGATGTTAATCTATAGAGAAGTGTATGAATGCATATGTACATGTATTCTATGTTTAATAGTCCTAGATATAATTCCTTCTAGAATTGGTCCTCAATTATGTAAAAGATGAGTCTCATAAAGGATATACATCTTGTGACTTATGTATAAAAATTTATGTTTTATGTTTAATGTTCAAATTGCCATATAGCATTGGTAGTGACAAATTGGTACATCCAGTATCTTTTATAAGTTCCAAAGGATTTTTGTTTAATAAGTTCAGAATCTATTCTATTAAAAGAAACTAATGTTACAGATAAAAATACAAAACAACATATCTAGCTTGCAGATAAGAAAAACAGAGAAAAAACCCAATCTTCCTGAAGGGGAGAGGCAGACTGGAGCTGTCAAGATGATCCTCCCTTTTAAAGGGAAAACCGATCCATACATAAACAAGTTTTAGATTGTTGCAAAAAAACATCAAGCGGATATTGAGAGACACTGCCTTGGAGGGCCACTATCCCAAAAAAGTTGCCCAAAAGAAGAGGAGCTAAAACATAAAACCTGGATTTAAAATTTGGTGAAGGGTTCCTCAATTATGGGCATCCCAAAACTAGTACCCAGCTTCCCATATTGGCCATTGGAGTCATCTACATCATCACTGTAGTTGTCCTCATTGCTAGAGGTACCGTTGTTGCTCGAGCCATCCTTGATACCGGAGCTGGCTCACTTGACCAACAGGGGCTCGGTCCTCTTGGGGAGAGCGGCACTGGGAGTTTTACTAGTAGGAGTGGTGAAATGCCTTTGAGATGGTGGGGGAGGAAGGGGGGTAATGTCCATAGGATCCGGTGCAGAGGAATAGACCAAAATGATAGGGGCGGGGGAGGGAGTAGGGATAGGAGGAGCCGAGGGAACAAAAGGACCATAAACAATAGAGCCGACTGAGGATTAGCCTCAGGAGTAGGATGGAGGTTGACAAAGTGCAGAATGAGGCAAGTTAGCAAATTCTTAATCACCCAATAATTCCTTCGATGTCCAGTGGTGTGATTGGCTGCCGAGAGAGAGCTAGTGAGCTCGCCTTCCCAATCGTCAATCATGGTGCGTAGGGGGTCGACACTTCGACATCAAATCCATCAAAGCTAGCTTGAGCGTTGAAGGGCGTAGATCTTATATTGTTAGCACCTCCAAGGGTCGTCCCTGCCTAGGAATGTCACATTTTCTAGGAAGCATGTTGTACACAGGGAACCAGGGAGCTGAAGGTGGTGGAGTTGCAGGAGAGGGAGCATAGATGAGTAATGGTGGAGGCTTCGGGAGGAAGCTTGTTGAAGGTTGATGGAGAAAAACAGGAGAAAACAGCGGAGGAGGGTGACATTTAGAGAAATTAACCCCCTAGTGTAGAACCAAAGGCACATAATGGTTGACCATTAATGTAATTACCTCATTGTACTAGACTTCAAATGTCGAAAGCACACGTACCATTGGGAGAATTAAGCTCGCCGCCAGTTTGGAGGGAGGAGGAGGCATGTGCAAGAGTAGCATCATCGTGATGCTGGGAAGGTGTCCTGTCATGGTAGAGGGGGGTTCTTCTAATACATTGTGGAAATCCCTAGCAGCGAGGTTGTATGGACTAGGATGCCCCATGACATGAAGAGGTGCTTCATTCCTACCATGTGTGCCATTAAACTCCCTATCACCCACATCTGGGGAGAAATCCTTTGCAGCAATTTGGATGCATTCATTCCTGAAGTTGATGTTTGAGATGTCTACTAGTGAGCTCTGTTGGAGGAAGGAAGATGAAAGAAATCCCATGTTGGCTATTTTGTTTACAAGAGAGTTGGCATCACGACGAACATGGTGAAAAGTAATGGCACCCGACTGTGAGAGGAGAGCTACTAGTTGTTGAAGGTCATGATCCAATCACCAAAAGGAGGATACCTTGGCGTTGCTTGAGCCATTTTGGATTTTGGTAGCCATGTCTAGGATTAGTTTGGAAACACCCTAGAAAATAAGTGGGAAGAGTCCCTGAATGAAGGTTATGATTATGACCTGAAGAAGTCCCATCAGCTTGGTTGCGTTGTCGCTTTCCATCCCAATTTTACTAAGGAAAATACGAAGGATCTTTCTGTTATCAGATCTAAAAACCCCTCCAAAACTAACCAATCCAGGGTTTCCTTTTGAATCCCTATCAAAGTTGAGTTTATAGAACCCTCGGGGTGGGGGCGACCAAGTGGTGCAAGAGGAGGTGTGAAGACGGGGAGGGATGGAGGTGGTGAGGGTAGCTGGAGGATGAGTAAACCAATTTGTTAGGATCTCTTTTTCCCAGGGATTGGCTTGAAGATCTTTATCCTGCCATCTGGATAGCATAGTGGTATCCTTGAGATTCTGTTGTAATTATGTCCAAACCTTCTCCATGGGGTTAGCTCTGCTTTCAAATATCTGGCTATTGCAATCCTTCTAAATATTCCATATGAGGAATTCGGGGATAAGATGCTAGATTCTATTGAGAATGGGGTTTTGATAGGGATGAGCATGTCAGTTCTTGATGGTTTCAAATATGTTTCCCTGGCGCCGGTCGATTCTCTTACTAATGAAGGAAATCTTGTTCCATAACTGATTGGAGAAGGGGAATTGATCAAGAAGATGCTCCATAGTTTCCCCGTGTTCCTTACAAAGCGAACATTGAGAGGGGTCGATAAAACCTCTTCTGAGTAGGTTATCCCAAGTGAGGATGCACCTATGAAGAACCAGCCAAAGAAAGGTTGTGACTTTGGGCCAAGTTTTGATTCTCCATATTTTTGTCCAGTAGGGATCATACTACTCTTGTGAACTGTTGATAAGATGGTGAGCTTCTTTGATGGTGTACATACCTCTAGGCTTGTAGCCCCATAGGAGAATGTCGCTGCCATGTTTGACTTGAATGCAACGCTATTGAATGGCCTCCCATAATGCGTCGATGTAGGCTTGCTGATGTAGCGGATGCCAATGGTCATGGGTGATTCAATCTTGGAAATCCTGTTGAGTGTTTATGGCCCAGAAGGTATGGACTTTTTTATGAGAAGGAAGAACGAAGAAATAATGCAGGTTATGAAGATTGAAGGTGTTTTCAAGTCAAGGAAGTTGGTTCCAGGAGTGATTCCAAAAGTTGGCAAGAGATCCATCATGGATTTCCAAAAAACAGTTTTGTTGGATGATTGGTCTTTGAGAGTTAGCAACATTCCAGATAAGTGAGCCATTGATGTCCTACAATTACCTGATTAGGTTTCAAGTAAGCCAATCTATAGAGTACTTTTTGTTCTAGAGTTGTGCCCACATACTATTTTTTTTTGTGATCCAGTTCCACCAGATTTTTGGCACTAAGAACTTCATTCTTGAGTGTTGGATCATGAAGGCCTAATCCTCCGTCCTCCTTGGTTCGACAAACAGTATCCCACTTTACCAAGGCCCAATGATGTGCATGCTTGTCCCCTTTCCAAATAAAGGTTAACTGGAGCAAGCAAATGTCTTTGAGGACCCATTTGGGAGCAGCCAGAACTGAAAAGAGATAGAGCGGCATGGCTTGAAGGACGGATTTAATGAGAACCAAACGTCCCATAAGGTTGAGCGTTCAAAGGGTCCATTGAGAGAGATGGAGCTCTAGTTTGGTGAGAATATCCTTCCATGAGGAATGCTTGAGGGAAGAATCAATGAAGGGGGCACCAAGATGTTTTGAAGGAATATTAGTAGCTTTGAATCGAAGGATTCTAGAGATGTTTCTTTGAGTAATGAGCTGAAAAAGAAGATACATATTTCTGCAAGTTGATAATCATGCCAGAGGCTTTAGACAAGGTGGCGAGAGTGGTGTTGAGTGTTTTGGCTTCCTGGACCGAGGGGTGAACCATTAGCAGGTTGTCATACACAAACTGTTGGTGAGTGAGGGGGGAGTGCTCATGGAGGGAGAGACCTTGTAGAGTTCCTTGGGCCCTAGTGTGGTTAATCATGCGTCCCAAGCCCTCCATCATGAGAATAAAGATGAAGGTGGAGATAGGGTCTCCTTGGCTTATTCCCTAGGAGGGGTTGAAGGGTTTGGAGGGGACGTCGTAATAAGGACAGAAAATAAGGTGGTGGTTATGAGACTAAGAATCCATCTTGTCCAGGAGTGATCGAAGCGAAAGGAAAGTAGGGTTTTTTCGATGAAGGTCTAGTTCAGTTTGTTGAAAGCTTTGGAGATCAAGCTTGAGAAGCATGTCAGGATTTTGGTGAGCTTGAGGGAGTGAGTGACCTCATGAGCTAGAATGATTCCATATAGAATTTAACGCCCTACAACATAGCCAGTTTGTTCCAGGGAAATGAGAGAGGGGAGAAGGAGTTTGAGGCGATTGGCTATGACTTTGGTGATAATTTTATGGAGAACATTGCAGAGAGATATTGGCATGAATTTATCCGGGGTGGAGACTTTGGGATCTTTAGGTATGAGTGTGAGGAAAGTGGCATTGATAGCCAGAAGGATCCTTTGGTTGTGGCAGGATTCTTTTACAATTTCCTATATTTCATGGTTGAGAAGATCCCAGCATGAGTGGAAAAAGTTGACAGTAAATCCATCTAGTCTAGGGGATTTGACCTCCTTCATTTGCTTGATGGTTGTTTCCACCTCTTGGAGAGTGGTAGGTCTCATGAGCATTACATTTTTCTCAGTCGTAACTAAGGAAGGAATGTGGGAGGTTACCTGATGCTGAGTTGCTTCCCTGTCATGGTCATCTTTCTCCAGGAGGTTCTCATAGAAGGAGACAAGTTCCATTTCTATTTCCTGATTGGATTCTAGTCTAGATCCTTCATTATTTTATAGGTGGTTGATGCGATTGTGCATGTAGTGTTGAATAGTGGAGCAGTGAAATAAGGCAGTGTTGCGTTCCCCCTCATTAAGCCATTTTATTCTAGATTTCTGCATCCAAAGGATCTCTTCCTATTTGGTACGCTCTTATATCTTGGAATGTAGAAACTTTGTTCCTACTGATTGGCTTCCTCTGTTTTGCCATTCGAAACAATCTGCTGCTGAAGATGGTCCATTTCTTGCTCTAGAAGGGATTTGTTGGTAAAGATGTTACCGAAAGTGTGCCTATTCCTGTGCTTGAGGTGTTTCTTAAGGACCTTGAGTTTTGTATGCATTCTGTACATACAGGAGGAGGTAGTAACATGTCTGTTCATCCACCAGATCTTGATCATCTCAGAGAAATTGAGATGAGTGAGCTATAATTTCTCTAATCTAAAAGGCCCTACCACTGGAGACAAATAAGCCAATGATCAAATCCTGCAGCAGGGAGGATGGAGGAGGAAAGTTATTCATTTCTAAGCATGAGGTGTTCAGTAATGAGAAAGTGATCGAGCTTGCTCACAATCTGAGTCGTACCTCATATGCGATTGTTCCAAGTATGAATTCCATTGTTGGTATTTATATTGATCAGTCTATTGTTGTCGATGAATTATTCGAAAATCTTGTCTTCTGGAGAGAGAATACGACTCCCCCCTCTTCTGTCCTCTAGAGAAGTGATGAGGTTGAAATCGCCTCCGAGAATGTCAATGGGATGAGGCTAGTATAGAGTTAGCCAGTGAAGAAATTCCAGGAGTGTGTTTTTCTGAGAAGGAAGTTGAGGTTCGTAGACATTGGTGATCCGACCATGAATATTGAATCCCAGAGGATGAAAGTGAGCTAAGAGTGAGCAACGGGAGGCTAGAAATTTTTCAAGCTCAACTTCTTCAGGATTCCAGGCAATAGTTAATCCCCTAGAGTCACCTAAAGAGTCAATAGAGACACGTTGGCTTCCCCCCCAGAGTCTAGGAATTAGGGTCTGCAGAGTAACACTATTAGATTTGGTTTCTTGTAACATTAAGATGGTGGGTTTTTCTTGCTGACTCTTTTCTTAATCATTCTATGCTTGTTGGGGCTATTGATGCCTCTTATGTTCCAGGAGATAACTTTCATTGGGGAAAAATAGAGTTGGAGGGGAAGAATTCTGTGAGATGGGAATATTGTCATGATTCTACTAGCTTGGTGCCCAGGGAGGCTAGTCTCTAAATGTCTTTTTTTTGTCGACACTTCTTGGCTTCCTTGATGCTTTTTTTCATCTCCTTGAGGTGGTTGATGATAACTCCCAATTTGGAATGGGTGCTTGGTGATTGTAATATGTCTGTAAGCAGTTGAATTTGTTCGGGAGTGATCATATGCTGAATATTATTTTTGCAGGATTCCTCCAGTCCGAAGAGATCCAAGCCTCCCAAGTCTATATCGCCCATGCATTCATCCATTGGTACATCTATGTATTGAGTGTGAGTTGGATTTTCTTGATCCTCGATTGTGCTTTTTGGTGGTTGGGGTTATGCATATGTGACATTATTGGCTGGTTGACTAGAATCCTCCTTTTTCTTTCCCTTTGGTTCTCTTGGTGAGGGCGTTTCGAAGAAGGGTGGGGGCTCTTCAAGATATTTTCCTGGATCATCAGGCTGAGATCCTAAAATCCCAAAGCTATTACTGGTGGAGGGATTCAAATTTTTGCTGATTGTGGGGTTCTTTCTACCTTGTTTCCTTATGTTGAAAACTTTCTTGAAGCCTTCTTCATCAAATGGGGGGTTCTATTTATTGTCCATGGGAGCCTTATTTTTTGGGCAATCTCTGTATAAGTGACCATGCTCATGTCATTTTCTGCATCGGAAGGGCACATGCTCATAATCTAGAGGTTGTATCCATTCTGTTTCTTCATGAGCCAGCATGATAGAATCTAGAAGGGTTTTGGTGATATGCATGCAAACACAAATGCGTGCATAAAAAGTATATCTTTGTTGCTTGGTTTGGTCTGCAACTTTGACGAATTCCCCTAGGGAATTGTTGATTTCTTTGAGGGTTTCCTCGTCCCAATAATCTTGAGGTAGAGAATATAGTCGGACCCAGACTAGTGCCCAAGAAAAAATTTCCCTGTTAGGGTTGAAGTGCTCGATCCAGCTTCTAAGGAAGAGTCCTACCAAGTGAAAGAAATAAAGGCCTCCTTCCAGCACACGGTATTTGTCCTCAAGAAGTGAGAAAATGATGGTGAAAAATCTTTTGGAGCTGAGTTGCACATCGAAGTGTGGTTTAATTGGTCTCCATTTCTCCATGATCCAGTTGAGCAGATCCTTTTCAGTTGGCAAGATCTCGATAAATTTCTTGATAAGTCCGTACGTCTTCATGTATTCAATTCAGAAATTGGTTCTAGAGGGAGGGAGGTTAATTCGGGGTTGTTCCACAGATTTGGATATGCAGGTATTGGTTGTAGTCTTTTCCATATTCAAAGGCTATATCGGTTGGTAGACATTGTCGGTAAGTAGGGTGTCGGTGATAACAGAGCCATCAAGAGATGGTGAATCATCCTGAAGCTGCATGGGGGAGGAGTCATCTGATAGTGTCCAGGAGGGACATTATGTCCCCCTCGTACAGGTAGCCATGTGGTTGATCCAAGGGACTAAAGGAGAGAACCAAAAAGGAGGGATCTCGAGAAGGTCGAAGCAGGTTTACAGAGCAATCAATAGGTTTTAGGTGCGATCATGAAGTTGCAGGAGAAAACCCTAGGCACACGATCAAAATGACTATGCATCCTTACTGTTAGCCTTTGCAAGGTTTCTAAATATCCTTCAAAATGTGTGTATATCACCAGTTCCAAAGGATTTATTAAGTGGTTTATTTGGATGAATTGTATTATTTATGGTCCAGAAATTAATGGCTTTTATGTAGAGATTGTTTAGATAGAAATGTCATAATGAATGCATACATGTATGGTATGTGTAATTGGTATGCAATGATAAGAAAGAATGATATGTTGTAATATATGATTAACTTTTATATAGAAATTTTATACATAGAAATGTGATGATGAATGCATACATGTATGCTATGTCTAATTGATATGTAATGATAAGAAATAATGTTATGATGTTTTAACTGATTGCTATGTTTATAATAGAATGCATGTGAAGATGTTAGGAAATGATCATCTAATGAGAAGTGTATGAATGCATCTATATGTATGCTACGTGTAATTAGTATCTATTTATGAGAATTCATGTTATGCATTAGATGAGTTTTGAGGTAAAAATGAGCCTCAAAACAACAAATGCACCATCCTAATTCTATTTATAAGAACCAATAGGATTCAGATGATGATGTCAACCATGAGGGTAAAATTTGTTAAAACAATTGGAGGGAAAAAAAAAACTATTTTTTTTATTGTATTTTCAACATATCTCCTTATTGCTTTTCCATAATTTCAAGTTTGGGAACTCGTTGGATGCAAAATTCAAAACCACATCCAATGCATACCCACAATGCATATTTTTGAGGCACCCATAATACGAAAAATGAAAAATTCAATAAAAACATATTTTATATATTAAAATATTTTTATTGAATTATTTGTTTTTCATGTTGTGGGTGTATCAAATGTATGTCATATGAGTATTCATTGGATTCAAATTAAATTTTTCATCCAATGAACACCCAAACCTGAAATTTGGGTTAAATGATGAGGATATATGTCATAAATACGATAAGAAAAAAGTAGTTTGTTTCCCCTCCAAAATTTAAAACTCTTATTTTATTATTTCCCTTAGGAGTCCTGCTTTATACCTCAAAACTACCCTAATGATGTTCATTTCATTACTATGTTTATAGGGAAATGTATCTCGGAATGCTATAAATACACATCTAGTAAAGTATCGAAATATGATGATAATTTTAATATAAATTAAAATGTTTCATTTCATGAGTTATTTTCAATCGATTTAATTGTTAGCATCCAATCTTGCAATTCTAGACATTCCACATAATTAATGGATTGTACTCTTCCATGATTAATATAGGGAAAATCATAACAAAGTATATTATCTAGTAAATTATTGAATTACGTGTGCCAATTTTAATCTAAATCAAAACGTTTCATTTCATGAGTTATTTTCAATAGGTCTAATTTTTACAATCCAATATTGAAACTCTAGACATTACACATTATTTAAGGGGTTGTATTATTTCATGATTATGATACATCAAATCATAACACAATAGATTATCTAGTAAATTATTGAAATATGCATGACAATTTTACTCTAAATAAAAATGTTTCATTTCACCAGTTATTCTGAATAGGACTAATTGTTACAACCCAAACGTGAAAGTGTTTTAGACATTCCACATTATTAAAGGCATTGTACTATTCCACGATTAAGACAAGTTAAAGCAGAACATAGTAGATATGCATAAATTGTACATCATAATTCAAATATAATTATGGCAAGGTAGCTAAATAGTTGTAGGATGAAGTAATAGTTGCAAGGTGGTCTAGCAAGATGTTGTAGCTGCAACAATTGAATTTTGGGACCCTCCTTTTATTTCGTTTTGCTCAGCTCCTTGGTTTTGTTTGATACTTTTTGCTAGTGATGTTTTACGGTTTGTTTTTTCCCTGCCCTCGGAAGTGTTTGAGTCTATTGAGTCGAAATTGTAGTTAACTGCGCTCCCGCCATTGTGGAAGAAGTAACAAGAACTCAGGTCTGATCCAAGGGTCATTGGTCCCCGACATGCTTTATTTATTTTTCTTTATCGGCGGATGTATTAAGATCCCGTCGGAACGTTTTGTCTCTATGTTTTCCACTGTTGTGGATGATGTATTACGAAGTTCCCCGATGGTTGTATTATCCTCTTTCGATCCCCACCGTTTTGATTTGCAGATCCTTAGGCTTTCAACTTTCACCATTGCGGCTCTGGAAAGCACTATCCTTCCGATGTAGTTTGATCTTGTTTTCCACTTGACCGATATTTTTCGCCGAAGTCATGTTTATTTTTACCCCGATTTTGATTGGTCTTCGGAACTCGGTGCCTTCATGGTTTCCTCCATTGCAGCTCTTCAACCAACTATTGGTGCGAGTCCTTAGTCTTACGAACTCTGGTGTGAGGTTTTATTTGTTTCTCTTACCGATGCCACTGTGGGTCTCGTAGTCGTTTCATCATCCACCGTTGCGGAGGTGTTACTGACAGGATCGTCGATCCCGAAGTCATTTTGCTGCTATATGGGTTTATTTTTCCCACCGATTATTGGTTGACCGGGGTGTATATATTGGGGTTGGGGTTTATTATTTTTTATTGTTGTTTTGCAAGTTTCCCGTGATGTCGTTATCGTTTCGAGCATACCACCGTACTCGCTGTCGGTACCTCGTTCCTAGGTGGCTCCACCGTGGAGGTTTGCGGATTTCTCTTGACCAGTCGCACAGCGCACTACCAGGTAGGCCTTGCTTCCTGTTCTACCCTTTTCTGTTCAAATGATCAAACTAAGTTTGTCACCCTTGGTTAGTTCGCCGCCTCTGTGGTTAGTGGATACCTAGTTTCCGTTTTTAGAGCATATATATAATCTATATAGGTTGTATGCCTGCCCGGTGGGGGGTTTTTTTGTTTTGCTTGATGATTAAATTCGAGGCCGTTATGAGTTTGCAACCCACACTCGAATGATGGGGAAGCCGGTGCAGACGGGCGTTATGCTGTCTGCACCAGTTTCCCCCAGTCTGTGCCTAGCCTTCCGAGGAAGGTAGTTCCCTGTTAGTTGCAGGAGGAGGCCGTTTTCTTGTTTATTTCATAGATTCTGATGTTTTGGCTCCTCGGTCTTTGGGTCGCTCACATTACTGATGGACCAGGGTTGCGGTTTTAAAGTTACAACCCACTTAGAATGAGATTGGTAAATTTGAACACGAACCACAGACCAAATTAGGTTTCAGAATGCATTATCTATTCAGATCTTGATGAGAGTTCCTTTTGCAAGAAGTAGCTTCCTCTTATTCTCCATGTCCAAGCCGAATGTATCAAATGTTTAGAGGCACCGCCCCCATCACCTTATGTTCTCTTCATTCAGCCGCTTTGCTATCCATCATAGTACCACCAACCTCAAGCATGAAGTGAGTTAAGTGCACTATCACAATGAAGTATCCTTCACTTGGGATTAGGCATCATATTTTCCATGGAACGATTTAGTTCATAGCACCGAGAGGGGGATGTGTGACTTTTTTCTCCTTGACGGGGGGAGGGGGATTTTCTTCGTTTTAGAGAGGCCATGATATTATGAGTTGATTATGCAAATCTTTAGTTATGGGCTGGTTTTAGCTCTTTTGGCAGATTGGTTTTGTGCAAGAACACTTGGTTTTGAGTATTATTTGTTTATTTTCATAGCTGCAATCATGTTTATCCTAAATGAGGTAAAATGCACATATAGTTTGTCTCCATTCTTTGAATGTTATCTAGGAATGGCCCAACAGAACCTAAAGGATTTTGTGTATGACAGGGAGATCCTTCCAAGTTCGAGATGTCTAAACGGCAGAAGAAGAAGGCTCCTATAGTGGAGGAGGAACATGATGTTGAAATTATTGCCAAGGTTCAATACACCTACGAAGACACCAGATGCATAGTGGGTGTGGAACATGAATATAAATGGGGGGAAGTTTACAGACTAATAACACACCGGGAGGTACCTGACACAGGTTTTGAGGAGGAAAATATATATGCAAATATAGAGAGATCTGCGTTGATGACAGTTGCTACCAGACCTGAGCTTTTTCCATGCTCAGAGGTGATTGGATGGATTTTGCCCAGGGCAGATGTAGCGACTATGATTTTGGCAAATGTTGACAAACATGGTTATGCTGCTTATAGCCCTCGTTATGTATCACTATCCTACCACTTACCGAAGGCCCAAGTATACTTTACTGAAGACTGGCTAAAGATGATTAATCTGTACCTAGTGGAAACACTGAAAAGAATGATGGTGCATGGCAAGAGCTTTAGAACTAGGCCATCAGGGGAATATGATACTGCCACTTTAAGGACCCCTTATAGCTTCATTGCCCTGATGCTGAACAGGATTTTCAGGAGGGCCCACGATAAAAGCTTTAAGTTGGGGTGGGTTCCTATCATCTTCTATGTTGCAATTCAAGGGACAGTGTTCAACTGGGTGAACATTGTATCAAACAACCTCTTGGCTTACATTGCTTCAGCATTAGGAGAGGTGTCCCAGAAGAAATCAGAGTTCTACATGAGCTCTCTACTGATTGATTACATACTATTCAACCAACCCTTCCCAAATCTAAGGTGTATCTAGGACCGAGAAAGAACACCAGTCTGCTCAGCTTACAAGCCACTGTGGGCACACAAGTACCACAGTCACTATAGAGAAGTGTGTGAGCACTTCATCAAGCCATTATATACATTGATCTTCTTAAAAGAGTGCAACTGCATGTCGGAGGAAGCATTGCAAGTTATTGAAGAATATGCAGATTACTACTTAACGAAGGATGGATTATATTTCAGAATGTATGGATGCTCCAGAGCACCCTCACTACTGCCAAAATATGCCACTGACTATGTGGTACACAAAGAGGCAGTTAGGCAAGTCTTCTTAGATGGCATAGGGAGTTTTCTATTTGAACATAGGAAGGAAACTTATCCTCCCTTACCAAGCAAGTTGGGGAGCTATAAGTTCACAAGAGTCAAGAAATCCAATGAATTTGTAGAAGAATTGGGGAAATTCCATTTTGGGGAAATAAATTTCCACAAGAACAATTCCCGGAATAAAGTGGCAGAGCACTACAAGGAGGAAAATGTACATTTTGAATACACAAGCCACTGGGATAAAGATGAATCCATTTTTTGCAGTGCATAAAACATAACTACCTTAAGAAGAATATTTAAAAAGAAAATCACTACCAAAGGCGGGAAAGGACAGGATGAATAGAAAAGGGCAGAGGAAGAAGAAGCTAGAAAAAGGGATGAAGATGCTAGGAGACTAGCACGGGAAGCTGAAAGTTGGCTCAAAGGTGAGAAGGAAGAAAAGAGAAAAGATGAACAAGAAGCAGCTAGAAAGGCATAAGAAGCTGCCCAGGGTGAAGAAGAGGAAAAGAAAAGGAAAATGGATAAGGAACTGAGGGAGCAGAAAGCAGAAAAAATAAAATTGACAGGGTCAATGACAGAGCAATCAACTTCTGATCCTGTAAACATTCAGGCTCTGGACCTGGGTAATCCTAATATTCAATATCTTGAGGCAGCTGCTGGCAGCACAATAGGATAGGTTGTTATCCCTACCCTAATACTAATCCCTTTCGAGCAGAATAAAGGGGAAGAGGTGCCAGACTTCAACACTATTTTTTATGACAGGGAACGAAAAAGAATTGTGAAGAGGACTGAAATAAAGGTCGAGACTGGGGGGCAGTCGGGAAAAATGATAAATGATACAACCGTAGTATATGGGATAGACAAGGACCCCAGGTTCACCATCAGAGTTGGAGCAGCATTGATCCATGCTTCTGAGGACAATGTAGATCAGATAATGACTGATCTTGAACAGTCAAAGAAGTCTGCTGCCTAGCTAAAGGATACCCTGAGAAGAGAGAGAGAGGAAAGTAGTAGATTGAAAAGAAAGTTTGAAGACATACAACATGAAATAAAGTCTTCAAAAGCTGAGCTCCAGTTCCTCCAAGTAGAAAATAGATCTCTGGAGGCGGCACAAGGAAGTTTGGAAAAATTGCAGCAAGAATGTCAAGGGTTAAGGATAGAAAAGGATGAGTTGGAGACGGCATGTGAAAGTATTCACACAAAAAAAGAGCAGCTGCTAGGTAAGATAGGGGAGTTGGAGCTACAGAAAGCTACCTTGGAAGAATATGAGAGGCAATCTCAGGGGCATACTGCAGAGCTTAAAGAATAGGTTACCTCATTAACAGTAGCTCTAGAAGAGGCCAAGGAACAACAAGTCAACCTTCATCATTTTAAGGAGCATGTTTTAGCACAGAGGAGCAAGATGCACCAGCTGCAAGTAGCCATAGAGGAAGAAAGGTGCAAGATATTGCAGGTAGACAATCGACTGGAAGAGATTTTGGAAACCTCTTCATATTTTGTAGATAGAACGCAGGACATCTTAGAAGTCTTGACGAGAAGAATGACAATATTAGAGGCCAACGAGGAAACCCCTATAGATCTGCCAGCAAAATATCAACAAGGCCTGAGGCAATACTATGATTTACTGGAGTTTTCCATAAACATAGCTGAAGAATTCAAGAAGGCTGTCAAGAAGACAAAGGGAGCTTGTGTAGAGTTCTCCAGGAGACTTTTGATTACTTATAATCATTTTCAGGTTGATGCCGAACAGAGAATGGATACCTTTCCATACCACAGCTTGTTTTTGGAGATGTTGCAAAGAAGATATCAGGAAGATGGACAAAGGATTCAACACATCAAATCCCTAGACTAGCAGACCCTGAGGAATGAAGTAGCTCATTCCGCGGTTAGTGTGCAGTTGCTAGAGGACCAAATTCGCCTGAGCGCAGCCAGAATAGAAGTAATAAGAAATCAGGCCACTAAATTTGAAATCAATATTCGTTTTTTAGAACCTTCTGAGTTCGAAATCACTGCCTCAGAGGCTTCAACATGGAAAAAGTTCTTGAATAGTCAAGCGGGACCCTCCTCATAAGCACTTTATTTGTTTGTTGTATTGTAATATGTTGTAAATTCTATAAACATTTAATGAAAGAAAAGTGTGGGAGGTGAAACGTTGGGGAAGCCCAAGAGTCATTTGTGGGCAGCCCAACAGTTTTGCTTTTTTGTATAAATATAGAAGAATTAGATAGGAGGAGGGGGATTTTCCTGGAGAAACTTGTGAATCACTTGTTGTAAGATGAACTACTTCGTTTTACAATAATAAATTACAAATTTTCGCCTATTGGAGAAAGTGTTGTGTGGAATTTTCAAATGTGATAAAATGAACAATGTTGAAGGGGAACTATTTCGTTTTCAACTGTGTTTCATTAACTGTGAGAGCGTTCTAACTTTCTGAACCTATGTTCTTTTCTGAGTGTTCTCTGGTTTATTCTGTGATAATTTCCACTATGGGTAATGAATGTTTTATTAGTTGACGAGCTATCTTGTCATGTATATTTTATTCATGTTTATGTGTTTTGATCCTAAGAACAGTTATATGTGATTTATCTTAACATATGAGCCATACTACATTATTCATGAATTGATAATCTTGCTCCCTAGGGATAGCTTAGTTAGTATTGTTCTCTAGTTGTGTGTGATTTAGATGCAAGAGAGTCTAAGATGAGAGGTAAGAACCTGCGCATCACATTGTGACTACTCCTTGCATTCTTCATCAATCTGCATCTTAGATAGGTACTTGCATATCATACTTAAAGTCAAAATAAAAAAATACATACAGTGGACTAGGCCGCAACCGGTAAAACCCTTCATTTTTATTACTTGGCCTACGGTATCCGGACCGCAAACCGGACGGATTCCCTACACCAAACAGTCACTGGCTAGTTGGGAACGTTGACTGGGAAGAATCCCTTGCTGTTGTTTCCTGTGAATTTCCAGGCCTCAATAGTTTCTGGCGCTAAAAGGAGGGCCACCAGTGCATGGATGGCCAAGGAAATCCATTTCCTCGAACTAACTCCACCAGTGATAGTTTTGAAAGCAGTTTATTTCCTGATCCAAATACATAAGAGAATAGAGAACATTTGTTTGTTGTGGACAACAAAGTAGTAAATGATCTGAGAAGACACACACGGGCTTATGTAAAGAGTATTGGAGGATTACCCATTATCCCTGATTTACCCCAAAGAGAATACAAGAATAAAGACCATCCCATCTTGGAAGATTCAATGTTGGTTGGAGATTTGGAAGAGTTAGTAGAAGTAGCTTTACAGGTGGTTGTTCAGCCTTTGAATCAAGTAGTCCCAAACACACCTTACTGTTCTCTTGTGTGGACTCCTATTCCTTCACCTCCTCACTATCCACCCAGACTCATGGCAGGTGTAAATGCAAACCAGCCACCTATCCCACCAAATCCACCACCGGCCTGGAAAGCCAGATCACCCTTGAACTTAACACCTCCATTGCATGACTTACCTTAGGATTTCGAGAAGATGTTGCCTAAGTTTGATCCAAGTGATAAGGTTGTAGTAGATGAACATTTGCAAAGTTTCTATTTGGAAATAGAAATATTAAGGGCTGGGGAACATGAGGATGTAGTTTGTAGACTTTTTCCACACATCCTTAAAGGAGCAGCAGTATCGTGGTACTTTTGTTTGCCTGCAAACTCTATCCCAGATTGGGATACCTTTGAAAGGATTTTCAGAAGTAATTATGCATCCCAAAAGATGCATGCAACACTAATGAAAGGTTTAGGCACTTTAAAAAAAGAAAGGAAAGAAAAGGTACACAATTTCACTCAAACATTTTCTGCTTACCTCAAGAACTTCTCTGCAACTGATAAGCCCTCTAATAAAGTTCTGATTGAGTATTATACCTCAGCTTTAGGTCTTGACTTGGATATGTTCACAAAAGCTCAAGTTAAGCCTACATTATCAGAGACTTACAAAGAATCAGAAAGAGTAGAGGCTGAAAAGGAAAGTATAGAGGATTATCCTAAGCAGTCTACAGAAAAAACTTCTGGCAAGAGACCCTTATTGCTATCTAAACCTAAAGAGGAGCAATCACATGATTTTGAAGGGATGTTAAAAATGATGCAAAAGCTATCCAAAAGAATAATAGATTTGGAGAAAGAAAAGGAGGCTCAGAAATATTATAAGCCTTACTACAAAAAAAGAGAAGATAACAACCAATTCAAGACCCCTCTCACAGTTCAACATCAATGAATCTGACAGAGGTAGGGATGGATAATTTTTGCACTTTTCACCAACAACCCCATTCTGAAAATAAATGTCCTCAATGGTTAAATTCAATGACGTTGGTGATGAATCAGCTCTTGGATTATAAATTGACTGAGGACAGTGATGAAGAGGAAAAAGGTAGTAAGACCATAGAAAAACAAGAAAATGATACCATGTTTTTATGGGATTGTGTCTCGCTGTTTGATACAGAAAAAAGTACTCTGATCCTGAGAATATACCAATGACAACAAAAGACCTAAATTTGGTAAATAAATACAATTAAATAATCTCAAAGATTAAGAAGTTGCAAGAGAATGTTAGGAAACAACCAAAGAACAATGTTGAGGACAAAGTACCTGAAATCACCATTATCATCCAAGATCTGAAGCAAATCAACAAGCATGCTAAGCATGTGGAATACCAATTAGGTGTTAACAAAGAAAATACTAAAAGGCCCGAAGAACTAGAGGAAGAGATACCCATTGAAAACCAACCTGTGGAGGAAGATGTCAAATCAATTGGGGAAGGGAAAACTAGGTTTAAAACCCCACCTTTCCTTTTGACTCTGGAAATTTTGAACCATAAGGTGCATAATTGTTTGGTAGATTCTGGATCATCAGTGAATGTGATGCCACTCACAGTTTGCAAAAAAAATAATGGGCAACCAAAACTTACTGCTTGGGAAGTTACTCAATTAGATAGAACTAGTGTCAAAGTAGTTGGGGAAATGGAAAATATTCTCATTCGTTTATCTGCAAATGAAAAGATATGTCAATTTATTGATATTCTAGTGGCAGACATACAGGATGGATATGGAATTATTTTGAACCAAGACTTGTCTGCAAGGTTAAAGGGGTATTTTGCTTCGGATTGGTCACATTTATGGTTGCCTCATAAATGGGTTCCAAACCGGATCAAAATTTTAAGGGAACCTTACATGAAGCACACTATCACTAAGTTGGAAGAAGGGAGTGAATCAACAAATTCTGTTTTGGGGAATTATCTAACAGAGCTTGAACTAAGATATCATGCATCAGAAGAAGCCAGCAGTATGACTGATGCTCAACCTGATCTCCTTCAATGCTCACAGGCTGATGAGATTGATTGTAAATTGGTAGACGTAGTTTCGGTTTAAAAAATAGCAGAATTAGATAATGGTTAGGTATTTCACATCTGCGATCAAGCCTAGCCCTTGGACTCATAAGTTGATAGATTTTAGGGGGTGGGCACAGAACTGATCAGGTAGTAGTTGGTTCTCAAGTTTTAATTTGATTTGATGACCTTGTACATAAATAATTTGATGCAATTGTTTTACTATTTGATTTACCGTTGTTGTTTCTGGTTATTTTGGTTTGTTTTTAATAAAAGAGGCAAAATTTTGGTTGCATGGATAGCATCAAGGTCCTCGATTAACTGAAATATTTGGGATAAGACTATGCGTTTTGTTTAAAATGACAGAATCTCTTATAGTAAGTATTTTTCCTGAATGGCTATGCACTCATTGAATTCCTGCTTAACCCCTGAAAATAACTCAAAATTAAAAGGTCTAGAATACTATTTCGAGGCTCCATCCACTTCACATCTAAGATGTCCCAAGGGGTGATAGCAAAGGACCCATAGAGAGGAAGCAAGGTAAGCGATCTATTATATATAGATGATCCCATGTCATGATTTTAAAATCCTAAAGGCTATTAAGAGTCAAAACTCCTAAAAGAAGCAATACATATCAAAACAAAGTATCAGAAACGTGAATATCAATCTGCCAAAAGTTCTTCTTCGTCCGTGAGCTAAAAAGTAAATACATCTCTCACACAAAAGGACACTATGGATAGAAGAGCCTAAATAAAATTCAGAGAGAAAGGCATACGAAGGACTCAAAAGAACAAAAGTTCAAAAGCCACAAAGTGCAACTTCCATGGGAATGAGGAACAAATGAATAAGTTATGTTTACCATATGTTACGATCCTGTGGTGTCCACGCTAGAAACTACCCAAAGACAGAGGTAAAATAAAACCCACCTACTAAGCCTCAAAAGAGTTATCCAGACTTTGAATATTTTGGTGTTCCCATTTCTAAAAAATGGGCTGTCATCAATGATTTAAGCGCATGTGTTTGCCATTTTAGGAATACAAGTATCTAGAAGAATTCAACTTATGAGTTAAATGATTTAACAATTATTTTTCCTGGGAAGAAGTTGATTCAGAAATCTGGGGTTCACCAGGTGGTCGCCAATTGTTGCAGCTACAACAATTTTCCCAAAATTCAAAAAATTTTGGGACCCTCCTTTTATTTCATTTTGCTCAACCCCTTGGTTTTGTTTGATACTTTTTGCCAGTGATGTTTTATGGTTTGTTTTTGCCCTGCCATCGGAAGTGTTTGAGTCTATTGAGTTGGAATTGCAATTAACTGTGCTCCCACTATTGTGGAAGAAGTAACAAGAAATCAGGTCTGATCCAAGAGTCATTGGTCCCCGACACGCTTTATTTATTTTTATTTATCAGCGGCTCTATTAAGATCCTGTTGGAACGTTTTGTCTCTATGATTTCTGCCGTTGTGGATGATGTATTGCGAAATTCCCTGATGGTTATATTATCCTCTTCCGATCCCCACCATTTTGATTTGCAAATCCTTAGGCTTTCAAATTTCACCGTTGCGGCTCTACAAAGCACTATCCTTCCGATGTAGTTTGATTTTGTTTTCCACTTGACCAATATTTTTCACCGAAGTCATGCTTATTTTTACCCCGATTTTGATTGGTTTGTGGAACTCGGTGCCTTTATGGTTTCCACCATTGCGGCTCTTCAACCAACTATTGGTCCGAGTCCTTAGTCTTACGAACTCCGATGCGAGGTTTTATTTGTTTCTCTTACCAATGCCACTGCGAATCTCGTAGCTGTTTCATCATCCGTCATTGCGGAGATGTCACTGATAGGATCTCCGATCCCATAGTTGTTTTGCTGCCCGATGGGTTTATTTTTCCCGCCAATTATTGGTTGACCGAGGTGTATATATTGGGGTTGGGGTTTATTATTTTTTATTGTTTTTTTGCGAGTTTCCCACACTATCGTTATCATTTCGAGCAGACCACCGTACTCGTTTTCGGTACCTTGTTCCTAGGTGGCTCCATCGTGGACGTTTGTGGATTTCTCTCGACCAGTTGCACAACGCACTGCCAGGTAGGCCTTGCTTCCCATTCTACCCTTTTCTGTTCAAATGTTCAAACTAAGTTTGTCGCCCTTGGTTAGTTCGCCACCTCTACGGTGAGTGGATACCTAGTTTCCATTTTCAGCGCATATATATAATCTATATAAGTGATATGGTTGCCCGATGGGGGTTTTTTTGTTTTGCTTGATGATTAAATTTGAGGCCGTTATGAGTTTGCAACCCGCACTCGACTGCTGGGGAAACCAGTGTAGACGGGCGTTACGCTGTCTGCACCAGTTTCCCCCAGTCTGTGTATGGTCGTCTGGGGAGGGTAGTTCCCTGTTAGTTGTAGCAGGAGGTCATTTTCTTGTTTATTTCAGAGATTCTGAGGTTTTGGATCCCCGATATTTGGGTTTCTCGCATTACTGATGGACCAGGGTTGCAATTTTGAAGTTACGCCCCGCTTAGAATGAGATTGGTAAATTTGAACATGAACCACAGACCAAATTAGGGTTCAGAATGCATTATCTATTCAGATCTTGATGCAAGTACCTTTTGCAAGAAGTAGCTTCCTCTTATTCTCCATGTTCAAGCTGAATGTATCAAATATTTAGAGGCACCGCCACCGTCACCTTATGTTCTCTTCATTCAACCGCTTTGCTATCCATCATTACAACCAACCTCAAGCATGAAGTGAGTTAAGTGCACTATCACAATGAAGTATCCTTCACTTGGGATTAGGCATCATATTTTCCATGGAACGATTTAGTTCATAGCGCCGAGAGGGGGATGTGAGACTTTTTTCTCCTTAATAGGGGAAGGGGGATTTTCTTCGTTTTATAGAGGCCATGATATTATGAGTTGATTATGCAAATCTTTAGTTATGGGCGGGTTTTAGCTCTTTTTGCAGATTGGATTTGTGTAGGAACACTTGGTTTTGAGTATTCTTTGTTTATTTTCATAGCTGCAATCATGTTTAGCGTAAACGAGGTAAAATGCTCATACAATTTGTCTCCATTGTTTGAATGTTATCTAGAAATGGACAAACATAACCTAAAGGATTTTTTGTATGACAGGGAGATCCTTTTGAGTTCAATATGTCTAAACGGCAGAAGAAGAAGGCTCCTAAAGTGGAGGAGGAACCCGATGTTGAAATTATCACCAAGGTTGAATACACCTATGAAGACACCAGATGCATAGTGGGTGTGGAGCCTGAATATAAATGGGGGGAAGTTTACAAACTAATAACACACCGGGAGGTACCTGACACAGGTTTTGAGGAGGAAAATATATATGCAAATATAGAGAGATCTACGTTGATGAGAGTTGCTACCAGACCTGATATTTTTCCGTGCTCAGAGGTGATTGGATGGATTCTACCCAGGGTAGATGTAACGACTATGATTTTGGAAAACGTTGACAAACAGGGTTATGCTGCTTATAGCCATGGTTACGTATCACTAGCCTACCACTTATCGGAGGCCCAGGTATACTTGACTGAATACTGGATAAAGACGATTAATTTGGACCTAGTCGAAACACTGAAAAGAATGCTGGTGCCTGGCAAGAGCTTTAGGACTAGGCCATCAAGGGAATATGATACTACCACTTTCAGGACCCCTTAAAGGTTCATTTCCCTGATGCTGAACAGGATTTTTGGGAGGGCCCACGGTAAAAGCTTTAAGTTGGGGTGGGTTCCTATCATCTTCTATGTTGCAACCCAAGGGATAGTGTTCAACTAGGCGAACATTGTATCAAACAGCCTCTTGGCCTACATTGCTTCAGCATTAGGATGGGTGTCCTAGAAGAAATCAGAGTTCTACATGAGATTTGTACTGATTGATTGCATACTATGCAACCAACCCTTCCCAAATCTAAGGTGTATCTAGGACCGAGAGAGAACACCAGTCTACTCAGCTTACAAGCCACTGTGGGCACACAAGTACCACAGTCACTATAGAGAAGTGTGTGATCACTTCATTATGCCATTATATACATTGATCTTCTTAAAAGAGTGCAACTGCATGTCGGAGGAAGCATTGCAGGTTATTGAAGAATATGCAGATTACTACTTAACGGAGAATGGATTATATTTCGGAATGTATGGATGCTCCAGACCACCGTCACTACTGCCAAAATATGCCATTGACTATGTGGTACACAAAGAGGCAGTTAGGCATCTCTTCTTAGATGGCATAGGGAGTTTTGTATTTGAACATAAGAAGGAAACTTATCCTCCCTTACCATTCAAGTTGGGGAGCTATAAGTTCACAAGAGTCAAGAAAGCCAATGAATTTGTAGAATAATTGGGGAAATTCCATTTTGGGGAAATAAATTTCCATAGGAACGATTCCTAAAATAAAGTGGCAGAGCATTGTAAGGAGGAAAATGTACATTTTGAATACACAAGCCACTGAGATAAAGATTAATCGATTTTTCACAGTACAGAAAACATAACTGCCTTAAGAAGAAGATTTAAAAAGAAAATCACTACCAAAGGCGGGAAAGGATAGGATGAACAGAAAAGGGCAGTGGAAGAAAAAGCTAGAAAAAGGGATGAAGATGCTAGGAGAGTAGCATAGGAAGCCAAAAGCTGGCTCAAAGGTGAGGAGGAAGAAAAGAGAAAAGTTGAACAAGAAGCAGCTAGAAAAGCAGAAGAAGTTGCTTGGGGTGAAGAAGAGGAAAAGAAAAGGAAAATGGATGAGGAACTGAGGAAGCAAGAAGCAGAAAAATTAAAACTGACAAGGTCATTGATAGAGCAATCAACTTTCGATCCTATAAACATTCAGGCTCAAGACCTAGGTAATCCTGATATTTAAGATCCTCACAAAGTTGCTGGCAGCACAAAAGGACAGGCTGTTGCTCCTACCCTAAGACTAATCCCTTTCGAGCAGAAGAAAGGGGAAGAGGTGTCGGACTTCAACACTATTTTTTATGATAGGAAACGAAAAATAATTGCGAAGAGGACCGAAATAAAGGTCGAGACTGGGGGGAAGTTGGGTAAAATGATAAATGATACAACCATAGTATATGGGACAGACAAGGACCCCAGGTTCACCATCAGAGCTGGAGCAGCATTGATCCAAGCTTCTGAGGACAGTGTAGATTAGATAATGACTGATCTTGAATAGTCAAAGAAGTCTACTGCCCAGCTAAAGGATACCTTGAGAAGAGAGAGAGAGGAAAGTAGTAGATTCAATAGAAATTTTGAAGACATACAACATGAAATAAAGTCTTCAAAAGATGAGCTTCAGTTCCTCCAAGTAGAAAAGAGATCTCTATAGGCAGCCCAAGGAAGTTTGGAAAAATTGCAGCAGGAATGTCAAGGGTTAAGGATAGAAAAGAAGGAGTTGAAGACAATATGTGAAAGTCTTCACACAGAAAAAGAGCAGCTTCTAGGTAAGATAAGGGAGTTGGAGCTAAAGAAAGCTACCTTGGAGGAATATGAGAGTCAATCTTAGGGACAGACTGCAGAGCTTAAAGAACAAGTTACCTCATTAACAGCAGCTCTAGAAGAGGCCAGGGAACAATAAGTCAACCTTCATCCTTTCAAGGAGCATGTTCTAGCACATAGGAGCAAGATGCACCAACTACAAGTAGCCATAGAGGAAGAAAGGTGCAAAATCTTGCAGGTAGACATTCGGCTGGAAGATATTTTGGAAACCTCTTCATATTTTGTAGATAGATCGCAGGAAATCTTAGAAGTCCTAATGGGAAGAATGGCAAGATTAGAGGCCAACGAGGAAACCCCTGTAGATCTGCCAGAAAAAGATCAACAAGGCCTAAGGAGAGACTATGATTTACTGGAGTTTTCCATAAACACAGCCGAAGAATTCAAGAAGGCTATCAAGAAGACAAAGGGAGCTTGTGCAGAGTTCTGCAGGATAATTTTGATTACTTATAATCATTGTCAGGTTGAGGCCGAATAGAGAATGGATACCTTTCCAGACCATAGCCTGTTTTTGGAGATGTTGCAAAGAAGATATCAAGAAGATGGACAAAGGATTCAGCACATCAAAGCCCTAGACGAGCATACCCGGAGGAATGAAGTAGCTCATTCCACAGTTAGTGTGCAGTTGCTAGAGGACCCAACTTTGCCTGAGCGTAGCCAGAATAGAAGTAATAAGAAATCAGGCCACTAAATTTGAAATCAATATTTGTTTTTTAGAACCTTCCGAGTTCGAAAACATTGCCTCAGAGGCTTCAACATGGAAGAAGTTCTTGAATATTCAAAAGGGACCCTCCTCATAAGCACTTTATTTGTTTGTTATATTGTAATATGTTGTAAATTCTGTAAACATTTAATGAAAGAAAAGTGTGGGAGGTGAAACGTTGGGGAAGCCCAAGAATCATTTGTGGGAAACCCAACAGTTTTGCTTTTTTGTATAAATATAGAAGAATTAGATAGGAGGAGGGGGGTTTTCCTGGAGAAACTTGTGAACCACTTGTTGTAAGAGGAACTACTTCGTTTTACAATAATAAATTACAAATTTTCGCCTGTTGGAGAAAGTGCTGTGTGGAATGTTCAAATGTGATAAAATGAACAATGTTGAAGGCGAACTATTTCGTTTTCAGCTGTGTTTCATTAACTGTGAGAGCATTCTAACTTTTTGAACCTATGTTCTTTTTTGAGTGTTCTCTGGTTTATTCTGTGATAATTTCCACTATGGGTAATGAATGTTTTAACGGTTGACGAGCTATCTTGTCATGTATATTTTATTCATGATTATGTGTTTTGATCCTAAGAATAGCTATTTGTGATTTATCTTAACATATGAACTATACTACGCTACTCCTGAATTGATAATCTTGCTCCCTAGGGATAGCTTAGTTAGTATTTTTTTTCTAGTTGTGTGTGATTTAGATGCAAGAGAGTCTAAGACGAGAGGTAAGAACCTGCGCATCACATTGTGACTACTCCTTGCATTGTTCATCAATCTGCATCTTAGATAGGCAGTTGCATATCATACTTAAATTTGTTAGAATAATCAACCCATTGCTAGCTACCTTAGACATTAATTAATCCATTTTTGTCTTATTTGCCTAGTTTCCATATTCCACCTTATGCAAGTTGTCATCTACACATCCATAGTGGTCAAAATTTCTAATTTTGAGTCATGGAGCACTTGGGAAACCTCCTGGAATCAAATCTGCTTTATTCCTGGCCTCCCTAGCACATGTCTACTTTTTTATGCTTTATTTCCTGCTTTTTCAGTGCTTTAAGGCAATTGGGAAAGTTTGACTAGGTGAGGTTAACTTGTTTTTTGTCCTCCACATCCTCCACTCTTTTCTCCTATGAAAAGCATGTATGAGTTGTCCTTCCATTACCTTTTAGCTTGCCTAATTGATTTTTCCAATTCGTGAGCTCCTTGACAGTTTTTGAAACTACTTTATGCACCTATGGGGGATTTGCTTAGATTTATTAAGCCTGCTTTTGACTAGATTCGAATGGAAATTTCATGCATTCAAATCCCTCATGTAATTATTTATTGTGGCAGCCTATGACTTCATAGGGTTGGCTATTGTACACTTATTCAATACAGTTTAGTGTTCAGCTCCATATTCAGTCTCTTTTGTGAGTAATTTTGCATGTGCAATTGGCAATTGATGTGAGTGTAATTGTTCTAACACTGAGTTCAATTCCACATGGTATCAGAGCCTTTGTAGATTGATTTCTCTCCTTCCAATTTGTTTTGCAAGTTCAACATCATTGACTGGGAGCATTCTACAGATTGCCGGGACAATTTCTAAGCTATGGATCAATCTCAGAAGATCATCTTGACTCCATTTAACTTCTTTGAATGGAAATCAGAGATGGAGATACTTTTGAGAGCGAAAGGCCTCTATAGAGTGACTATGGAAATAGAAGCAAAGCCCAATGCAGCTGCAGAGAAGATAAAATGGCACAATAGGAGGGATGAGGCCTATAGTCTCTTGTGTTTGAGTATATCCAGAGACCTCCTTTTCCATCTTGATGGATTGACATCACTGAATTAAGTATGGGAGAATCTTGTTGATATTTTGGGAAATACAGATGAGATGAGGGGACATCAAATCGAAAATGAACTAATCTCCCTAAGTCCAAATAGCTTTGAATCCCTGCAACTCTATTTCTCCAAGTTCAAAGCACTTGTTTTGCAGCTAAAACAATGTGGGATTGAAAAGAAGGATGATCAGCTCATCTTGGCCTTACTCTCGAAGCTTGGCCCTAACTATTCAGTGTTTGTTTCGACCTTCTATGCCACAAAGTTGACAGCTCGAACCTGGAAGATGCCTAGCCTTGCAGATTTCATGGAATCTCTCACACAAGAACAAGATAAGTTGGTGATGATGGGCACCATCAAACCATCCAAAGACCAAGCTCTGGTTGCTAGAGATTCGAGGGTGGATTCAAAAACCAAAAAGAAATATAAAAATCCACCTGAGCAAAAGAGAGACAAGAACAAGTCTTCAGAGGAGCCTCAAGGTTCCAAGAAGAACTACCAGAAGAAGAAGAACACAGGAGAAATGAGCAAGTGCGCATATTGCAGTAAGGGCAATAATTCTAAGAGCTCCTGCATGAAGAAGCAAATAGACATGCTGACCCAACTCCTGGAGAAGAATGGCATCTCCCTTCCAGACAGTTCAATGAAGAGGGAAGGAGGATCAAGTTCAAAAGACATAGATAGAGTTCATGCATTGGTAGCTGGAACATCAAGCTCGCCTAGTTTCATCATTGATTCTGGAGCTTCAAGACATATGGTTTCGACCAAGGAGGCATTCACCTCACTTGACATGTCGAAAGGTCCACCAATAGTACTGGGAGATGACTCTCTCACTGAAAGTTTGGGCAAAGGGAGGATTGATCTTGATCATGGTAAGTTCAACAATGTGTTGTGTGTTCCAGGTCTTGCCTCTAACCTCTTATTAGTGTATTAGATGACTCACACTGGGTCTCCAAAGAAGGTCATATTCTCCCCTGATGAAGTTGAGATCACAGAGATCTCAAGTGGTAAAGTCATTGCAAAATGAGTTGCAAATTATACTTCGAAGGTATACATGTTCTCACACTTCCTACCCTACTCAAACCCCTCTGCTCTTCTGATTCATGCTAATGAGGAAAGAAAGATTTGGCATGAAATATTTGGCCACCTAAATTACAAGTATCTTTCTGATCGTAGTGAAAAAGAGATGGTCATAGGGTTACCAAAGATAAAATTTTCCAGAGGAGTCTATCAAGGTTGCATCCTAGGAAAACACCCAGAGCATAAATTTGAGAGAGCTAGTCATGAGAGAACCTCTGCACCTCTTGAGTTGATCCACAATGATGTTGCTGGCCCATTCCCTCAAATGTCCATGATTCAGGCCAAATATGCATTGACTTTCATAGATGACTTTTCCAGGTATTGTTGGGTTTACTTCCTGAAACATAAGTCTGAATTTTTTGGCCTCTTCAAAGTCTTTAAGGCTTTGGTTGAAAATCAGTCTGGGAGGAAACTCAAGGTCCTCAGATCTGACAATGGTGGTGAGTATGTCAAGTCTGAGTTTATTCAATATTATGCAGATGCAGGTATTCATATGCAGCATTCTATCCCTTACACACCACAACAGAATGGTGTTGCTGAGAGGAAGAACAGATCACTGAAAGAGATGGCAACCTACATGATGGAGGCTAAGAATTTGCCACCAAAGTACTGGGTCAAAGCTATAAACTGTGCAACCTATATCCAGAATAGGTTGCCTAATAAACAGCTTGATGGTATGACTCCTTTTGAAGCATGGAGTGGGCACAAGCCAAATGTGACCCATTTCAGGATTTTTGGCTCAAGGGCTTGTGCTAGAATTCCAACAGAAAAGAGGAAGGCTTTGCAGCCCCAAAGCCAAGAGTGTATATTTGTTGGGTACTCTGAAGATTCAAAAGGGTAAAAGCTGATCAATTTGAGCACAAACAAATCCTTCATTGAAAAGTGTGTTTAGTTTCAAGAAGAACCCCTAGCAGCAGTGGAAGTTGGAGAATCCTCTTCACCACCAGAACCTATGAATGTAAGTGAAGAGATAGTTGAACATGCTGACTCTGATATGTCTGATAGTGACAATTTTATTCCAGATACTAATATCCCTACAAGGCCAAAATGGGTAGTCAATACCATTCATGCAGCTGGAGAACTAGCTGGAAATCCTAATGACCCTAGGAGGACTAGATCTCAATTTGAGAGTGCTCTATGCATGAAAGGTCCTATGTTTGATAAGAAATGCTATCTGATGGTGGAATCAGATCCTCAGACATATGAAGATACATTAGAATATCCAATATGGCAAGCAGCCATGAAGGAAGAGTTCAGCTCACTCCGGAAGAGCAACACTTGGGAACTGGTTGATCTTCCCCCAGGGAGGAAGCTAGTTCAATGTAAGTGGGTGTACAAGACCAAATTTTCTGCTGATGGTTCACCTATGAAGTAAAAGGCAAGATTGGTATCCAAGGTCTACTCACAGGTTCATGGCATAGACTACAATGAGACCTTTGCACCAGTGGCAAAGATGGACTCCATCAGGCTAGCCTTAGCCATTGCAGCTTCAAAGCAATGGGAGGTACATCACATGGATGTAAAGTGTGCCTTCCTGAATGGATATCTCACTGAAGAGATATAGATGCAAAAGCCTCAAGGATTTTCTACTAACCCATCTCTTGTGTGCAGGCTAAAGAAGTCATTGTATGGGCTTAAGCAAGCCCCCAGGGCTTGGTATGCCAAGATTGATAGCTTTCTGCTATCACTGAATTTTGTTCGATGCAAATCAGATCCAAATGTCTATTTGAAGTTGATTAATGTTTCATTAATGATCATTTTTTTATATGTTGATGACCTTCTCATTAAAGGAATCTCAAAGAATGAAATTGCTTCCTTGAAGGGTGCAATGAACCAAGCCTTCTCCATGACAAATTTGGGGCTCTTGAGCCAATTCTTGGGGCTTGAGATTGCTCAAACCAAAGCTAGAATCAAGGTGCACCAGTCCAAGTATGCCTTGGATTTGCTGAACAAATTCAAAATGAAGGATTGCAATCCAAGCAAGACTCCTTTCCTTTCAGGAGTAAAGCTTGAAGAAGCTGATTCTTCACCTATGGTAAACAATACACTGTATAGGCAATTGATTGGATGTTTGGTGTATCTTACACATACTAGACCTGATCTCTCTTATGCAGTAAGTTTGGCTTCTAGTTACATGGATCAGCCTCATGAGATCCATTGGAAAGAAGCCAAAAGGATCCTTAACTTTGTTCAGGGAACAAGGACACATGGGATCTTCTATAAAGCTAAATATGATCTTGATTGATTGGGTTTACTGGCAGTGATTGGGCAGGTGACAGCACAGGCATAAAGTCAACATCAGGATATGTGTTCATGCTTGCAAAAGGGCCAATCAGCTGGTCAAGCAAGAAACAAAGTGCCATTGCACTCTCATCTACAGAAGCAGAGTACAGAGGAGTTGTAAATGTAGCAACTCAATGTCTATGGTTGCGGGGGTTACTTGGAGAGTGTGGGTTTGAATCAGAATACTCAACTACTATCTACTGTGATAATCAGAGTACCATTCAAATATGCAATGATCCATTTCAGAAGCAGAGAACCAAAGACATTGAGATCCATATGCACTACATTCGAGAGCTTGTGCATGATGGCACCATTCACCTAGCTGATATCTTCACCAAAGCATTTTGTGAGAAGAAATTCAGCAATCTCAAATCACTACTGGGGATTTCTGATCATGCTGTGAAGCATGAGTGATGACAATATTTCCAAATTTTGTTTTACAGTCCATGTTTAAGGGAGGATTTTCCCACTGGGTTTTTGCCTCTTTCCTTGGTTAAATGGACATGCAGTATGTAAAGGGTGACTAAGCCTTGTTGTTGGGCCCTATAATTTTCTGATATATTACTCATAAGTCAGGCTTAAGGGGGGGTGTTAGAATAATCAACCCATAGTTAGCTACCTTAGACATTAATTAATCCATTTTTTTCTTATTTGCCTAGTTTCCATATTCCACCTTATGCAAGTTGTCATCTACACATCCATAGTGGCCAAACTTGCTAATTTTGAGTCATGGAGTGCTTGGGAAACCTCCTAGAATCAAATTTGCTTTATTCCTGGCCTCCCTAGCACATGTCTGCTTTTTTCTGCTTTATTGCCTGCTTTTTTAGTGCTTTAAGGCAATTGGGAAAGTTTGACTAGGTGAGGTTAACTTGTTTTTGACTAGGTGAGGTTAACTTGTTTTTTGTCCTCCACATCCTCCACTATTTTCTCCTATGAAAAGCATGTATGAGTTGTCCTTCCATTACCTTTTAGCTTTCCTAATTGATTTTTCCAATTCGTGAGCTCCTTGACAGTTTTGGAAACTGATTTATGCACCTATGGGGGATTTGCTTAGATTTAGTAAGCCTTCTTTTGACTAGATTCGAATGGAAACTTCATGCATTTGAATCCCTCATGTAATTATTTATTGTGGCAGCCTATGACTTCACAGGGTTGGCTATTATACACTTATTCAATACAGTTTAGTGTTCAGCTCCATATTCAGTCTCTTTGTGAGTAATTTTGCATGTGCAATTGGCAATTGATGTGAGTGTAATTGTTCTAACACTTGGTTCAATTTCCACAAAAGTCAAAATAAAAAAATACATATGGTGGACCGGGCCACAACCGGTAAAACCCTTCGTTTTTGTTACTTGACCTATAGTACCCGGACCGCAAACCGGATGGATTCCCTACACCAAACAGTCAGGAGCTGGTTGGGAACGTTGACTGGGGAGAATCCCTTGCTGTTGCTGCCTACGAATTTCTAGGCCTCAACACAAGACTAAAGACAAATGACAAATACTTTTATTTAAGCTGTTTTCTTTTACAAAAATGTTGAAGATAAGGCTATTAACAACTAAAGGTTAAAAGCATATTCAAGGTGGCATTGGAGAATCCGCTATTGTTATCTCATCTATTAAAGGTCCTTTTGGACATATATGGGCCTGAATAGATAGTTTTTTCTGACAAACTAACACAGTACAAGGTACATGAAATGGGGCTACTATTACAATGGATATTCAAGTAATCAATTAAATACACATTATTATCTACCATAATTAAAAACAACTAACAAATTATTGACAAAAAATGTTTCAAGAGAGTCCAACCACTAATCCAACAATAAAAAATGCACATTATAAATCAATAATACATTATCCCATCAAAAATCAAAATATTTGATTGACACAATACAAATACAATAAAGATAGAACACTACATATAAATTATATGTAGAACAAAAGAAATTGAGTTTGAAATCTTGTTCAAAAACATTGGAATGGAATGTCATCTTCAACTATTCATTCATGATCAACTTTCGTCAATTTCCATATTTTTTATGGAATGTTGGTTGTCATTGATGTCAACAGGGTCAAGTGATCTATGACATTGATATCGAGTAATGTGGTCATTGATTTCATAGTGATCGTGATGATGTGGAAACAACGATGATGATGTTCTAGTGATGATGTTCTAGTGATGATGATGTTCTAGTAGAGGAATATTGATTAAGTAATATTGAAGAATCCTTGAATCCCCCAATGAAGTTAGAGGAAGGTTGAATAATGTTGAGGAAGCCTTGAAGCCCGTAAAGAATCACCAAGAGAAGAAGCATTAACACACATGTATATAAATATAAAGTAGTCCTATTATGGCATAACTATTAAACATGGCCCTCATGGAAAGACACTTTGAGTTGTACACAAATGGTGCATGCCCCCAAAGCCATTAAAGAAGACCCTAATGACCATAATGAATTGAAGTGTAAATAAGTCCTTCAAGTTGGATCCTATAAATCAGGGGGTTGGATCCTCCTTCTAGTCGATGATGGTAAATTAGGGAGTTGGATCATCCTTTGGGTTAAAGCCTGTAAATCAAGGTGTTGGCCTCTCCTTCCAGTTGGTATAGAATCTTGGAATTTGTTGCTTCGTATGAATGTAATGTTTTTATTATATAAGAAAAGATTCCATGGTTTTCTCCCATTTGGGTTTCCACGTAAAATATATTGTACACTATGTATGATTTTATGTGATGGTGAATGCTATTTTATTGGTCAATGTTGCAAGATATGCTTAAGGTTAAAAATGGTAAAAAGTGTTCAATACCGATTCACCCCCCTCTCAATATTGGTGAATATTCCAACAGTTGGTATCAGAGGTAGCTCCTTCAGCACAGTCTAATAGTTGGAAGGAAGATCTCTGGAACACTAATGGATATATATAATAAGGTATACATTCTCCCAATAATGTTACATTATTTGATGGTTTAGATTATGAGGTTTGGAAATTTAGGACATGAGAATATTTTAATAGGAACAAGGTTGTGAAATCTTGGAATTTGTCTTTGTAATACCCAAGTTGTTAAGCCTCAGACTTATCATCCTTTATGTGACTTATGTTCTTTTGCATTATGGACTTATGATATTTTATATGATTGTGGAATTATTCTACTTTTCATGATTAATTTGATTAAGGAATTATTATTAATGTTTGATAACATGACTTTGTACTTTGGCACTACTATTAATGTTAATGCTATTAGTAGCATCTATGCTCTCTTTGAAAGTTGTTAACAATTGATTAAATAAACAACTAGCTCAGCAAAGGAAACTAAACAAATGTGGGGGACCATCGATTCCACAAATTGAGGGGAAATAGGGACATCCCTAGCACCTTATAACTTGTTGTTGACTTAAATTTGTCCATCCCAATTCATATTTGCACCTTGGTGAGATTAATAATGTTGGTCATCCAAACCTTGTTCAACAAACCCTATTCTCAATAATTATGGACTATGGAGTTAATATTGCATATTGTGCACACCTTAGGGGGGCCCTCTTTCCTAGGGAACCCTCCTTGGAAATATATTCCCTCACATTTATATGTTTATGGTCATTTATGATCCCTTTTCTTAGATTTTAAGGGTTGTAAGCTATTTTCTAGCTTCCACTCTTACACCATGCATTGATGATCCTATTTTAGTGCTTCCATGATATTATGACCCTATTGGATGCCCTCTCTCACCTATTTCAACCTACTTGATGTTTTGTAACCCCATTTATCCTTTAGTGTGCCTCCATGTGCTCTTCATGGATAAACTCCTTAGTTTTTGGGTAACTCCTCCTCATGGTGCTAATTCGGGAAAGAGAATATTTTCACTAAGACACCACTCCACTAATTCAAGTTAATTCCCCATTATTAAGCTTAAACCTAACCTATATCTAATTTGGGTTGATCCATTTGGGTTAGAGTTGTCCTCCTTATGCTATAAATTCATATGACATCTCCTTGTTGAAGTTAATCTTGAGCTTCGGACCATGTGACTTATGCTATCTAAATGTGTTGGAATGTTGATATTATTGAGAGTATATTGAGTCTTAGAGTGAGTCTATTTGTTTCCCTTTGCTTCCATTATATCAATCTACTAGTCTAGTTTCTCACACAAAAATCCAGGAAATGGGAATGGCGAGATAGGGCACATCCCATAAGTAGTGGAGACGAACATGAAAGTACTAGTGGGAAGCATTGTGTCTCTCGGAAGAGGTAGTTTCGAGAGTAGTGATACTAAGTAATCCTATTCCCATGGATCCATGGTATCATCTTGGGGGTGACCTTTTCAAGTGAGGAATACTTGATGGTGTCTACAGTTGAGAGGAAAGTTGTCTTGCTGCAGTCAATTTCCCATATTTTGAGATAAGTATTTCGGTTATGTTATGTTTTCATTACAATATATTATTTGGTATATGTGCAATGATGGGTGATTGGTTGTTTGATTTTTCATGTATTCAATGTCAGGATATGCATGGAGAAAGGATGAATCTCATATAATATGGAATTGTGTTTCTCTTCTTATTACCTTCTTTCTCTTCTTCTTCCTCTTAACCAAAAATTGTAATTTTGGCTCTATTGTATTGAGATGGGCGCAAACATATGATATTTTTCAACCATATATATTCATTTATGTATTTTGAGACCCATTCCATTGCGTCCATACTAGTGTTTCTAGTGAACAACACCTTTTTTTTCATTGAAAAATATTTCCGGGTGACCAAGATATGTTTGTTTTGGTCCGACAATTTTCCGGTGCCAAGATGAGCGCACCTGTCATTTGATTATAAATCATTTGTTTGAATATTTTTTCTTAGTTAAAGATTCAAGGATGATTGATGTATTCTATATGTAAAATAAATTGATGGCTGGAGGGTGGAAGCCATACGATCTAATTTTTACTAGTGAGAGATGATTGTAGGGGACAGTCATCGGGAGCCGATTTTGAGGGCTGAAGTTGCATCTGGTGTTCTTTGTTTTCTATGGTTTCGGTTTGGCTGTAGATTGCAGCATACGGATGTTCCATGATATGTGGGTTTCCTTACTCTTTATGCTCACTAACATCACACACAACAAAACCGAAAAAGTAGATTAATTTGTGATTAATTTGCAAATAATCAATGACATCAATACTTGATTATTTATAAACTATGTTATCAAACAAACCAAAAATACATAAGTTAGCTATTCACACCGAATATGAAGTTTATCATGTATTGTTGATGTTTTTGTTTTAATTACAACCTTTAGCTTGCACTTAGTAAATTATTAATTGAGTGTCGTAATTAATTATTTAATTAAATGGCATAAATAAATAATTAAGTGTCGCAACTTTAGTTATAATTCAATCTCTAGAATTAAAAGTTTTAATTTATTTGTTGAATGGTTAGTCAGATCAATAGTAATTTATATATATCCATTGTTTTCAAACTTAAGTTAGTCTTCATTTTAGCACTTTTGGCCTTATCTCAAGGTTCAAGGACATCACAAGTGGTATCAGAGTTTAAGGTTTCAACACTGTGGTTCTTGGGCCTTCTCCGAAGTTTGAATTAGCTTGAATTCATGCACCTTAATATAATTTCACATGTGAATTAGTTAATTAAACTATTAGATTGGGATGGTTATGGACCTGAAGTTCATCCAGTAAGGAGAAATCTTGGAGGGATTTCTACTCCCCCCCCCCCCCCCCCCCCTTTCCCACCNTGTAACTTAGAAATGTTGGCTACTTACTTTATAAACAAGAAGAAAAGTAGTTTTTTTAATGATTATGAACTTATACTAATGTGTAGCTTACTAACAAAATGTTAATAATGAACAAGTTTTTGTTCCCAGTGATTGATTGAGCAAGCGGTGTGACTACTACAATTCATATTTTAATCAAACCTGTGAAGACTAAGTATTCAACAAGTAAAAGTTCAATAGTAGGAAGTCAGAGATTGGGGATGGATATTTAGGAAGGACGGAGACCATATAGTCCCGAAGAGGAGTTTGTTGAGGGACGAATGTCGATCATACATAAGAGGAGCAGTGAACCAGTAATCTTGGAGTATTCAGTGAGGAAGTGTAGAGAGGATAATGAAAGAATAATTCATATCCAATAGCATATTATGAATGATCTAAAATCATTGAAGACCATCCAAATATCCACTGAAAAGAGTCATAAAAGAGGTTATTTGAGGTCTATATCATCTTCAAGAAAGCCTTATCACTCAAAGTGAAATAATGGGTATGCATCAAGCAATACAGAGAGCAGTCCTGAATTATCTCCAGTGAGATACAAGAAGAGGAGGTTTACCCAGGATGAACTAGTAGGAGAGTTGAGAAGAATCAAGCCCCCAAGTTCTAATGGAGAAGTAAAGAAAGGAGAATATGTCGAAACATGGTTTTTAGGACTTAGTAAATTTTTCAAGTTGCATTAGTATACACCTAATATGGAGGCAAGAGTAGCCATATACCATCTGCAAGGTAAAGCATCTCTCTGGTGGGATCAAATGGTTAAGTTTAAAGACATAGATGAAGACAAAATATCTTGGAGGAAGTTTAAGAAATACTTTCAGAAATAATACCTCTCCGAGCACTACTATGACAAGAAGATGGAGGAATTCCTTGAGCTTAAGTTGGGAAGCATGACTATGAAGGCCTATGAGAAAATGTTTCTAGAACTTTTGAACTATGCGAACTTCATCAAAGATGAGAAGGTAAAGATTCAAAGGTTCCTAAGTGACCTTCCTGAATCTTATAGAGATAAAATCCAGTATGATAGAACAAAGAAACTTAAGGATGCCATCTGGAAGGAAAAACACTTATATGAACAAAATAAGAGTAAGGCCCCATATGAGAAGAATTGGAAGGATATGAAGAAGAACAAGAAGGAGAAAAGAAAGAAAAGTTTCCATCCTTCAAAGTTCAGAAACAATAATTATTACCAATAAGGACAACCAAAGGAAGATCCTTCAGGGAAAATAACACCTATGGAATGTTGGATATGAAAGTAAAATCACTTTTCCAGTCAGTGCCCGCGTAAGAAAAATAACCTTCACAACATTCAAGACACTTCAAATGTTGGAGATGTACGTGGAAGTGTTCAAAGAATCTATGTAGCCCTAGATGGGAGGTAAGCTGACCACCAATCCTGAATGATTGAAGTAGAAGGTAAGATTGCTAATAAAACCATAACTATTTTCATTATTTTGGGAGCTAACAATAGTTACATTTCACCTAATCTTTTTGAGAATTGTCATTTAAAGAAAAGTAAACTTGAAACAACAAGTATAGTACAGTTAACTACAGGAGCTAATAGGAAAATCACTGAATTGTAAAAGCGTGTCCTTTAGAAATGAATGGAATGAAAGCCTTTGAAGACTTAAACATCATACTATTGGGGTAATATGATGTATTGATTGGCATGGATTGGTTGGATGCACACCATGCAGTTTTGGATTTCCATAATTAAACTTATACTTGTTTGGATGAAGAAGGGAACTAAGTGACAAAAAAAGGAATACCTAGACCCATATCCCTGAGGCATATCACAACTCTACAATTGAAGAAATGTCTTAGAAAGGGATTCCAATTATATGCAATTCACGTGGAAGTATCAAAAGAAGGAAATGAGCCAAAGATGTGGGATTATCCAATACTACACAATTTTGCAAATTTATTTCAAGAACCACCAGGAATACCTCCTAAGAGGGACATTGATTTTTCTATTGACTTGGTGTCAGGAAGAGTACCTTTGTCTAAAGCACCTTATAGAATGAGTACTCCAGAGTTAAAGGAATTACAAATGTAGTTAGAGGATCTACTAAAGAAAGGTTGCATAAGGCCTAGTGTTTCACGTTGGGGAGCTCATGTGTTATTTGTGAAGAAGAAAGATGGAACTCTAAGAATTTGCATAGATTATAGACAATTGAATAAAGAAATGGTTAAAAACAAGTACCCCTTACCAAGACTTGATGACTTGTTTGATCAATTGAGAGGAGCCAAGGTGTTTTCAAAAATAGATTTGAGGTCGGGATACCACCAAATTAGAATTGAGAATCAGGATATCAATAAGACAACATTCAAAATAAGGTATGGACACTATGAGTTCACAGTAATACCTTTTGGTTTAACAAATGCACCTGCAGTATTCATGTGTTTAATGAATGGAGTCTTCAGAAAGTACTTAGATAAGTTTGTGATTGTATTCTTGGATGACATCCTTATCTATTCCAAGACAAAATAAGAGCATGAATAACATCTAAGACTAGTGATGCAAGTGCTTAGCGAACATTAGTTGTATGCCAAATTAAGCAAGTGTTCTTTTTATCAAGGAGGAATCCACTACCTAGAGCATAACATATCTAAAGAAGGTGTTACAGTAGATCCTGAGAAGATAAGAGCCATTATGGAATGGTCAACACCTAAGAATGTATAAGAAGTCAGATCCTTCATGGGGTTAGATGGATACTACCGAAGGTTCATCAAAGGATTCTTGAAGTTGGATCTTCCTATCACATCTTTGAAAAAAAAAGTTGTGAAGTTTGATTGGAATTCTAAGTGTGAAGATAATTTTCAAAAATTTAAGGAAATGCTTACTAGTGCACCGGTGCTAAAAATTGTGGACCCCGAAGGAAACTTTGTTGTATGCACAGATGCATGCAAGCAAGGCATTGATGGAGTATTAATGCAAGATGGGTATGTGATTAGTTACGAATCTAGAAATTTGAAGGAACATGATCAGAACTATGATTTAGAGCTTGTAGCTATCATCCATGCTTTGAAGATGTGAAGACAATATCTAATGGGTAAAAAGTTTGAGCTAAGAACTGAACATGATGGGTTAAAATACTTGTTTGAGCAGCCTAATTTGAATGCAAGACAAAGGAGTTGTATGGAGTTATTATGTGAATATGACTTTGACATCAAGCATATCAAAGGTAAGGACAATAAAATAGTCGATGCACTTAGTAGGAAGATGCATGAGATCCATGTAGCAGCTATTAGCACTGGCACATCAAATTTGAAGGATAAGATCATTGAAGCCAGTGTTATAGATGAACTTTATCAGCAGGTGAAAGAAGGGTTGAAACAACAGAAAATTCTACAAAAATTTGATAAGTATAAGTTTAAATAAAATGGGATACTCATGCACATAGATAGATTTTGTGTGCCTAATGTTGGAGATTTAAGGAAGATGGTTCTGAAGGAAACACATGTTGTCCCTTATGTCAGACATTCAAGTTATCAGAAAACAATAGCAGCAGTAAGGAAACAATACTATTGGGTAGGGATGAAGAATGATGTTGCAAAATATATAGCTAGGTGCATGGAATGTCAAAAAGTTAAAGTTGAGCATCAACATTCAACGAGATTGTTGCAACCCTTGCCTATACCAGAATGGAAGTGGGATGTAGTGACGATGGATTTCATCACCAAGTTACCTAAGACGATATTGCAAAATGATGTGATCATGGTTGTGGTAGATAAGTTGAATAAGGAAACACACTTCATTCCAGTAAAGACAACTCATAAAGAAACTAACATTGAAAATATTTACATGAAAGAAGTAGCCAGATTGCATGGTATTCTAAAGGCTATAGTATTAGATAGAGATTCAAAATTTACTTCTAACTTTTGGAAAGGATTGTTCGAAGGGTTTGGTACAATTCTAAACATGAGTACATCATACCACCCTCAGACAGATGGACAAACATAAAGGGTTAACTAAGTAATTGAAGATATGTTAAGGATGTATGTGATGGATCATCCATCTAATTGGGAAGATTATTTACACTTGGTGTAATTTTCTTATAATAATGGATATCATTTCTCTTTGAAGATGACTCTTTTCGAGGCCATGTATGGACGGAAGTGAAATACTCCCATCAGTTAGGATAACCAAATAGATAGAGTCATTGTTGGACCAGAATTATTAAAGGATATGGAGGATCAGATGGTTAAGATAAAGCAGAATCTAAAGGTAGCTCAAGATTGGCAGAAAATTTATGTAGATTAGAACAGGGCCGCCAAACAGTTTGAAGTCGGGGATCATGTGTTTTTTAAATTCATACCCAAGAAGAGTTCAGAACATATTAATCTTATTAATATGGTTGTTTCTAGTTACGTTGATACACGTATATATCTTAGAATTTTTGGGTGGACTATCATCTATGTTTTTTCATCTATGGACGATAATAAAACAAGTGTACTGTCTAGATTGATTCTATGGCCGTTGTCCAAAATTCATAATTAATAATTTAAAAAAAAATAGCCTGGTTAACACTGATACGTACAGTTTGTGATAGTTGGAAAAATTAAACTTCAACTTCAACTATTGAATTATTAGATACAACTATTCAATTAACTACGCCAATAGACATTTTTATTTGAGATTTGGGGTGGCTTATGTTCTATGATTTTTCATCTATGGACGAGGTTGTGACAAGTGTACCGTTGAGATTGATTATATGGTAGTCATTCAAAATTCAAAATAAACAATTATAAAAATATATATATGTAAAAAAAATAGGTAGTCGATGAATGGATAATTGGTAGCAAAGATCATGGATAGCTCAGAATAGATGAATGGATAACCAAGAGTTCATAGAAAATAACTAGAATAGTGTGAGATAAAAAAAAATATGAATAGAAAAAATAACTGATGGTTGAAAAATGGATAACTCATAGTTTATGCATGAACTTGTGAATGGATAACTAATAGTTCATGGCAGATAGATGGAAATATCTAGGAGAAGGCTAGATAATCACATATACTTTTGATAATTCCAAAGATTACAACTACTCATGAAGACAACTAATGCATATTAGCTAGGTTTTCGAATCTTTTTAAAGGAGGTTGTGACACATATTGAGAACACACTAGAGAAGGTTACAGGTTACAAAGCACACTTAGAAAACAAACTAGAATAGGGTAAATTTCTCTCTTTTCATTCTAACACTTTAATGATAGTTTTCTAACGTCTTCATGAATCCTCTATGAATGTTTATTTAGATGATATGGACGTGATTTTTATATTATTATAGAGGGAGATACTAGGCATGAATAACATGAGTGAATAAAAAAATCAAAATGAAATTGGTAGGCATCAAATAGGAGAATTGGCAAGAATCTGGCAACCTTCTACCTTCCCTTTTGCGATATGCATGAAACTAGCCTGCGTTTGCATTATATCGGTGAAACATGGCATCAACCTCACATGAAATAATGCTAGAAACTAATGACTCATCTCTTGTTGCATCGAGAGGCACTCTAAAACCTAGTATGGGGGAGATCTTGTAACGTTACATAAATGTTAGCCACAAAAACAACCTAATATAAGGGGAGATGTTTTAATGTTCCTACCTAACAAAACACTAAAAAATAAAAATAAAAAATTAATTATTGCCAAAAAAATGTCGGTCAGAAAAACAACACAATATGGGGGAGATGTTGTAATGTTCCTACTTAACAAAATAATAAAAAATTGAATTATCCGCAAAAAAAATGTTGGTCGTGCACATGGTTTTAAAACCATGTGCAAGGCGTCCAAAACAAACCATGGTTTTATTGTACATGGTTTATGAGGACCTTGCAAATGGTTTTAAAACCATGTGCAAGGCCTCTTAAACAACCCATGGTTTTAGTGTACATGGTTTAGGAGGTCGTTGCAAATGGTTTTAAGACCATGTGCAAGGCCTCCTAAACAACCTATGGTTTTAGGAGGCCCTTGCACATGGTTTTAAAACCATGTATGGGGGAGATGTAATTCTACCTGCAATGTAATTTGTTGTTGGTTTTCTTGGCCGAGGCTGCTGGTTGATGTAAAAGGAACGATGAACGAAATAAAAATGTTGTTTTGTGCCCATATCTATTTTCTGAACATGTGCACATGAATCAGAAAATTCAGATTCCAATAAAGACAAAACCCCAGTACAGCCTTCATTGGAGCAGGTGAGTAAAGAGCTCATTATACCTACACCTCAGCAGGGGGGTTGGACATAAGTGAAATCAAAGAAGAAAGGAAAGAAAGGGAAACTAGAGAATTATTATAAAATCCCAAAATCCTAGAAAATTTATGTAACATTTTTTTATATTTTTATTTTCTTGCAGACCTTTGGTCTTTCTCCTGATGTGCATATGCACCTACAGAATGTAATTTTGTATCGCTTCGGCTTGAAATAAAATTACGCTTTTTTTTTCTTGGAAAAAAAATATTCGCTTTGTATATTTATGCTCTGTTCCAAATTGAATTGTCTATCCCTGTATGTTTGTGTCTTTCCACATAATGCTATGCATTTGATTTTATCAAAGGGAAATTGTTTTAAGTTATTCCAGAAATCTATTGTTAGTATTTTTCATCTATAGGTGGATACATTGCATGCTGCTCATAGACAGGGGTCTGAAGGAGGAGAATTGCATGTGGCTGAGAAACAAGGGTTTGCAAGAAGCTGTTAACTCATTATGATACAAAAATCTGAAGTTCTCTGCTCTATTCTCAACAATATGAATATCAAATATGTACAAGTTCATAACAAATAATATATACACTCCTAAATATTTACATTTTGTAAAAAGTCTCAATTCTAATGCTCATAAGCATTAGGATTTACGTTATACAAAGCTGTGGGAGCTACAAGTGACTCAACAACCTTTTTCTCATGCCTTTTCTTCTTAGCGTTATTCTTCTCATCCTTGCAGGGAGGGAGCTACATATTTTCCTCTTTGACTATGGGGATTTCAGTTCACCCTTATCTTGACTACCTTTTATTTTAAATATTTTCTGCTACTATATTTAAAAAATAGTAAATACACGAGCACTTTCTAAATAATGGCCAACGTCCTCTTCAACAAAGTCTCTGAATTTGTAATTTTCATTCCTTTTTACGTACTACTATAGAGTTCATCACGATCTTTGTTTTTAATGTCGATTTGGGAGTGAGCTAAATTCTAGATTATTTGCATTATTTTTTCGACAAAAAATTTGACCAAAATCTGGTAAGAATGGTTGAAATTGCAGTTTCTGTTTGTGGAAATTGTATAGTTGGGGTGCCCCGTGGGTTATCGAAGGCCTCAAATCCATTTTTGCAACCAAAATCCCTCCCTTGACTCTGACAAAAATGCAAATAATCTAGAGTTTAACTCACTTCGTAGATTTAGGGCAGCTTCCTCATAATAATCATAATCATTTTCATTGAGCCTTTCTTAGTACATAATGTACTAATTATAGTTGATAACTTAGGGATTCTCCAATTGAATTTGAAATTTTCAGTGATTTTTTTTAACTTCGCAATCATCTTATTCGATTAGAGTTTTATGTAAAATTATAATTCCAATATTAGTTATATGTAAAATGACGGTAGTTTAATAATGTTGAAGTTTCTTGATATCAAAAATGGATATTTTCGGTTTAGTTTTATTTATTCAAAGCTTAATCAACTTAAGGAATATAATTTTGATTATCATTGAATTTTTAAATTTCTATATATGTATATTAATACGTCATTAAATGTAATTTATAATACAGATTTTTTTTATTTAGTAAAATAATATTTTCATTTATAAATCTTAAGATAAGTTTAATTATTATTATATAAAAATAAAAAACAAGATACATTTATGATAATTTTTCTATGTTATGTATAAAAAATATGATAAATTTTCTAGGTTATTTATAAAAAATATATTAGGGTTGTTCATTGTGTGTAAATTAGTTTGTTATTATAAGGTGTATTGTTAAGTTGGTTATGATAAATTTATGTCATGTTATTTATATTTAAAAATATGTTATTAATGGTCCTTGTGTGTAAATTTGTGGGTTATAAGGTGTATTGTTAAGGTATGTGGTGTTGTTAGTCGAAACTTTGATTAGTCTTGTAAGTAGTAGGTATGAAAGTCTCCACATAAATAAATAAAAAATATTGGTTAAAAACTAGCACTACCACTTAATTTATGACTAGACCAGAAGTTTGGTGCCATTAACAAGTTATTTGTTATTGGTTTTCCATGCATAATTGCATGAGGATGAGACAAGTGTATTTTCCAAATTTATCCTATGGAAGTTATTCCAAATTTGAAATAAACAATTATAAAAAAAATATAAAAAATAATATATACCTTATGAATGGAAAACTAGTAACGATGCACATGGATAACTAGTAGCCAATGGATACATAACCAACCATTCATGGCAGATAACTAGAATAATGCAAGATTATATATATATAAAAACTAAATGGATAACATGAATAATTTTGATGCATGAATAACTCATACTCAATGAATGGATAACCAAATGTTCATGGGAGATAACTAGAAGAATGCATAATAAAAAATAAAAATAAAAACTAATGGTTGATAAATGGATGACACGAAGAATTATGGTGATAACATGCAGCTAGGCATGGATAACTTGGAGATGAACTCATTTAACTAGAAGAATGTGAAAATTTAAAAATAAAAATAAAAAATGTCTTCCATTCCATCACTATCTCTCAACCATTTGATCCCTATGGACCACAAACTTTGTGGGTGTGTTAGTAGATAGAATTATGAGCTTAACTCCATTGATGATACAACTATTAGCTTAATGTCAACTCCAATAACAACTTTTACTTGAAGTGAAATTGTGGATATACTAACTTTTACATTAACTATTAGATATGCTATTAGTTGGAAAAAAAAAAAATTCAACTTCAATTATTTGATTATTAGATACAACTATTCGATTAATTACGTCGATAAACATTTTTATTTGAGATTTGGGGTGGACTACGACATATGTTTTTTTTATCTATGGACGAGGATGAGACAAATGTATTGTACATATTGATTCTATGGAAGTCGTTCAAAATTCGAAATAAACAACTGTAAAAAAGGGAATATAAACTAACACACTCACATAGATTGTGGTTGGATCACATCGATAGGGATCAAATGGTTAAGAGATAGTTATGGAATGGAAGACAATTTGAATTTTTTTTTATTCCTCATATTCTTCTCGTTAAACTGGTTGAACTATGAGTTATCCATGCCTAGCTACATGTTATCACCGGCATTCTTCCTGTTATCCATTTATCAACTATCAGTTACTTTTTATATTCTTTTTCTTTTTATCTCACGTTCTTCTAGTTATCTTCCATGAGATTTTGGTTATCCATGAACATCACCTATGAGTTATCCATGCATTGATACAAGTTATTCATTCATCAACTATGATTTAATTATTTTTATATTCCTTTTTTTATAAATTTTTATTTCGAAGTTTGAAAGATTGTCATAAAATCATACTTGATAGTACACTTGTTTCATCCTTGTCCGTAGATGAAAAGGAATAGGTTGTAGCCCACCCCAAATCTCAAATAAAAACATCTATCGACACAAAATAACTGGTAGCTGATGAATGCGTAACTGGTATCGATGCATGGATAACTCATAGCTGATGAATGGATAACCAACCGTTCATGGTAGTTAACTAGAAGAATGTGAGATAAATTAAATAATATAAAAAATAACCAATAGTTGATAAATGGATAATAGGTAGAATGTAGGTGATAACATGTATCTAGGCATGGATAACTCAAAGTTGAACCACTTTAACTAGGAGAATATGATGAATAAAACAAAAAAACAAATTGTCTTACTTTCCATCACTATCTCTCAACCATTTGATCCCTATCGAGCCACAAACTATGTGGATGTGCTAGTAGATACAACTATGAGCTTAACTCCATTAATGATACAACTACCACACCCACATCCTTAAATTGTTAAGAGATAGTTATGGAATGGAATTCAGAAATTATTTTTTATTGCCCATATCCTTTTAGTTAAATGGGTTGAACTGTGAGTTATCCATGCTTAGTTACATGTTATCACTAACATTCTTTATGTCATCCATTTATCAACTATCAATTATTATATATATATATATATATATATATATATATATATATNATAAAATGTAATTAGTTAAAAAAAATTATCTCACATTCTTCTAGTTATGCCATGAACTATTGGTTATCCATTCATCAACTATAAGTTATCCATAAGATAAAATGCGATTTATTGTGAAATAAGTTAAACAACTGTGAGCAATAAATCTTACGAGGATGAGGATGAGATTTGAACAAAGTGAGCGATTTGTAGGTGGTCCCGCTAAGAGCATCGAGCATAGCCTTCGGCCCTTTGATGGAGTGAGGTTTGGTCTAGGTTTTAGTTTTGCGGGACCTCTAACACTGCAGTAATGACGCGAGGTTGCGAAACCAAATAATTTAACGCCTCTACTTGTTTATTTCCTCGTCCTGATTTGGAGAAAGTTTAGTGCAGCGAAGCAAAATTTTAATGTCGAAGTACGAAGGTCCGACAGACTTTCCCAAGGCGGAGCTTAATGTCAAAGTAGGAAGGTCCGACAGACTTTCCCTCGGGGAGGAGCCTGTGAAGTTGGAGCCGTAGGAAGATAGATTAAACGGGCCTCACCTCAGAAGCTTTCCCTCGGGGGGAGCCTTTTGGGATTATGCAACAAAACAAATTTTCCAACAACAATTACCTGAGAGCCTTTTGAATCCCAGCGTGGGACCTCCAAAGGAATGCAACCGAACAAATTTTCCAACAACAATGCCGTGACGTTGCAAGCAACTTATTTCCTTGACCAACATTGCCTTGTTACGGACAACTCATTCCTCGCCCTCATAGAGAGGAAGGATTCCTCGCCCTCATAGAAAGAAAGGATTCCTCGCCCTCAGAGAGGAAGAAATATAGTATAGCGAACTTACAAGTCTTTTCGTTGTCTAAACTCTTTAAATCCGTAGAGGGCAGTTTCTTCATAGAGAGGGCAGGGCAGTTTCTTCATGCAAACCAATTCTGTCATCTTGTTCTTTGGAGAGGGAAGAGGAAGTGTGAAGACGGCCGCCAGCGAGTGCGAAGATCAAAACTCCAAGTAAGTGTACCTTCCTTTCTGTTCATTTTATTAGTTTCCTCTTTTTCTTTTCCTCCGCCTCTGTGAAGTAAATTCTAGGAATCCAGAATTACCAGATACCTGGTTTGATGCACTATATGCCAAGATTTACGTGTACTTGTAACCTTGTAACACAGGGAGAGAGTGGTCACGTGAGCAACATGAGCTTGGGCAGCTTCGACCAGCAGGAGATGATAATTCATTTTTTGTTTCAAAAGGAGCTCACCCCCACTGACACAAGTAATTTTGAGTGTAAACTGATAATTCCCAAGAAGGATGTTAACGAACGTTTTCTTACATTTTGGACGCCTCAACAGATGAACGAAGGCGTTCGCCTCCAAGTATTTGACATGGACGGGGTGACATATTCGTGTTGAAATACCAGGAAAGCTGCAAGACTTACATGTTTCAGAATGGATGGAACAAGTTTGTTAAAAACAAAAAACTGAAGGCTGGTCATATTGTCGAGTTTCGGTGGAACAGTTCGAGTAGCCGAATTCTCTTCAAGACTCACCAGCAAGATCCTGCTCTTCCCGGTCAGATTTATTACTTCTCAGTGTGTTTTAATTTATTTCAGTGTAGTTAGTGTGTTACCCCATGAATGAATGATCAACCACCAAGATCAAACATTGTTTGTTGTCAATGGCTGCAGGAGTCGACACGCTCCTTTAGCGATGAACAACGGCTACTACAGCAGCCAGCAGCCTTTGATCCTTTCGGTAACTTGTTTTAATATACTTCACATTGTCTGATAAATTGCAGTTAGTGTGTTATCCATGAGCAATCGCTCAGATCATCCTTTGTTTGTTGTCAATGGCTGCAGGCTCGCCCAGTTGTGAGCTACCGAAGTCGACACACGCTGCCTAGCTCATGCGACCTAAAGGTATAGTAAAGAAATACGTTTATCGTCTATAGTATAGAAATGGGTCTATTGAATATAGTAGATATGGAGTATGGCCTCAAACCTACAAAGATTTCTTATATAATGTAAGTATCCAACATGGCTATGTAACTAATAGTTGCTAACAAATATTTTGCATTTGTCAATTATTGGCATCTAACGAGGAAAGTTACTCTTTGTAACAAAAATAGGTCACACGGAGTAAATTAACGTCAACTTTTTCCAAATGGATTGACACCATTCATGGCCATTGAAAGCCTAACATTATGATGTTTCTCTTTAAAATTGATCATCTTTTTTTGATATCACTAAATGTGGTACCATGTGTAAGAATTCTCATAGCACTCTATTCATTTCTATTTCGTGCATGGTAATGTTAAACCCTATATATTGTGACATTATATTTCAATTATTATATTTATGCAGTCTAATATCACTAAATGCGGTACCATGTGCAAGAATTCCCATAACACCATATTCATTTCTATTTAGTGCATGGTAATGTTAAACCCTATATATTGCAACATTACATTTCGATTATTATATTAATGTGGTCTTTGTTAATCCGCTTGGACTTTAACTATACTTGTATGGTCTACTAGAATTGTAATTGTCCCCTTAGTGTCCTATATATACCATGAAGACTTAGTTTTAAGATCATTTCATCTTGTATTGGCACATGACACATTGTATAAGGAGCTTTCCCCCTAGAAGAGGCTTCTTCTATTTATTTTGTTCTCAAGGTGTTGGGTTACTATTTATTTTTACTTTTATGTTATTTGTGGGAATTTGGTGCATAACATTTGTTACAAAATCCATTTTCGATATATATTGTTTTTTTGCGGATGTAATTTTCAAGAGCCTAGAGGACATAGTGAATTATCAGTGGTAAAAAATGTAGGTCCTTGTTCGTGAAACTTTTGGAGTTACAGTCTCTGGAACTTATGGTTTTTATCATGTCCCCATTCCAATAGGTCTACTAGTTGACAATGTTTCACTCACCTAATAGTTCCCTAGGTTGGGGGAGGAGGCATTAAATATTGCAATAAGGGAGCTATGGGACCCAAGAGAACCTTAGTTTATCATTTACACATTAATTTGGGTCATACAAATAATAAATATGGAGAAAATAAAGTGACATTGCTTCATAAGGACATTTGGAGGTCCATGGGGGCCTTGGGTGGCTAGATTCTTCCTGAGACAAGTCATGACTTAATCCAAAATTCAAAATTATGAGTGATATAATGTTCTTGGAAGGTGAAGAGTCATCAAAGGACATATCATGAGCACAAGGATTCAAATGGGTGAGGAAGAGTAACTCCCCATATAAGAGGAAGAGTCTAGGAAGAAACTAGGTGCCATCTGGAGCTAGATTCCATGTACTTTATGACAACAATGATGGAATATTCTATGAAAAGTCACACCTGATTGCAAACCTATGACAACCTGACATGTTAGGGATAAAAATAGCCTCCAAGAGGGCGCACTTGGGACTAGGTGGTAGCCATTCGAATTTGGTGGAAGATGAAGGGTTGAGGAGAAGGCCAAGTGGCATGGAAGGTTACTAAACATCAAGGATGAGGTGGAGGATTCCTATGGGAATGAATTCAAACCTGGAGGACCTTAGGAGGGTTAGAACAATATGTCATCAGGAATGGAAATGGATTTTGATCATTTGTGAATTTTCCTTTGGCATTTGGAAAGCATTAGCTTTTCCATTTCACGATGAGTGCACACTTACTGTGCTAGTGAGCCAATTTTGAGAGAGTGATATTCTCATCCAAGTTAGAAATGGTAGAGGCCATTCAAACCTCTCATTTGGAGATTCATGGAGTGTTTTGATGCAGATAGGAAGTTTCTACTATTCGTGACCCATCTCTCCTCCCATTCTCTCAATTTCCACTTCCATATTTCCATGTTTTTCTATGAAGGAACACTTGTGTGAATGGTAGTTGTGCCCCATTGAGTTCAGTTGATGCCCAAGCATGGGTGAATGATTAATGGCTCTATAATATGTCTCTCATATTCTCTCTAATTCTAAATCAGAAGAAATACATATGCAAATGTCCACATTTCCAAGCTTTATTGTGACTAGTTTCCATGTGATGATTTTCCCTTTCAATGGAGATTGTATATCTGATATATATTGTGACTTGGGTCAAGGTTATATGTTTTTAGTGAGCTATTGAATTGTTTTCAATGGTATATATTCTTATTTCTATGTTATGAACCATTAAATGCACCATTTATGAGTTGAATTTGAGCTTTTATGTGTCATTTCCCTTAAGCAAATATCACTAAAATTATGCATTCGAATATGAATATTTAATCCTATGTTCTACAAATATTAACCACACCAAATGATAGTAAATGAAGTCTAATTATAGTCCCCATACTCTGTTCATAAATTTGGGATGGTTTCATAGGATTTGGAGAGCCATTTCTTCCCACACCGTAGGGGGAATTGCATCATAAATTACTAGTAATTTTCCCCTTTTTAACATCATGCCAAAATCGAGTTGCAGATGTATATGACCTATCATAAAAATATTAGAGATTCAATTGAATAGTAATAATACTCCCCAAATCATTCTCTACCAGATTCGATACCCTCTTGAGCCATTCAAATCCCCCGTAGTCAAAACTAGTGAAGACAGTTTTTCCAAAATTCTTCCTTTGTTGGGAATTTTCAAATTGGGACATTACAAGTGATATCAGAGCATGATATTGAAACCTAATAGATCTCTCTATTCATGTTTCCTGATTCTGACCTCCCTCCATTAGAAAATGAAATTGGATACCTCTACAGTGAAAGGGAAGAAGGGGGTGAAGTTACTTCTTTTTACAAGGAGATTAAGGCAAAACTAGAACAAAGAGATATGGATGACAAAGACAGTAATGAGGGCCTTAAGACATTCATTAAATCACACCTTGAAGGGATGTCCACAAACTTTATGCAAGGGTTTGAATTGTTGGCTATCTAACTTGGGGGCAAGTCAACACCATGGAGTAGTAGTAGTTCACCTCATGATGAGAAGAAGACCAATGGAGAATCCATTTTTTTGAAGACTGGACCTCATAACATACCCTGTGAGTTCAAAAATAACAATGTACCTGCAATACCTAATTTTTTAGAGTCTAAATAAGGCCCTTACACCACCTATGATGTTAGAGAAGCAACAAATGATTGGAAGTAATTAAGTGATGAATGTAGGAAATTCCTACCTTTTGAAAGTTCATTAGAGCTTCTCTTCAATTCAAGCAAGGAGGAAATGGGAGTAGGGAATCTCATATTAACCATGAATTAAAATACACCATGGGAAAAGTAACAATTCCTTCCTTTGATGGTTCCTCACAAATGTCTGCTAGTGCTTGGTTGCAAAAATTCAATGTACATTTCCAATTAAATCATATGGTTGAAGAAGATGCATTGAAAATGCCCATTATGCATCTTGAAGGGGAAGCTAGTGATCGGTGGTTCCATGGTCTTAGAACCTTGGGACATGATCATATTTTATCTTATGGGGGTTTCTACAATGCATTGATGGAGAGATTTGAGAGGAAAGACCCTAAACTTCTTTTCAAAGAACTAGCGCAATTGAAGCAAGTAAAAACTCCTGAAGCATATATGTTATAATTTGAAAAGATTTCAGTAATGGTTTCTAATGTATCTATGGCTAGGTTTGTTGTATTGTTTACTGAAGGATTGCCAAAACCTTTGAGAGGCCTAGTGAAATCTCACAATCCAACCACATTGAAGGATGCCATGAATTTGACAAGGGATTTATAGAATGTATTACCAAGAACCAAATACGCTCCCAAGCCAAATTTCGCTTCCAAGTTCAAGGAGGGTAAGAAGCCATGGAAAAAGGACTCTTATACCAAATAAAATAAAGGAGGACCAAGCAAAGAAGAGCTTAGAATAAATAATCTATGTTTTACATGCCAACAACCTTGGGCCCTGGGACATAGATGTGCCAAGGGGAAGGCACACTACATTGAAGTTTTTTCTGAAGATGATGAAGAGGAGGAGGAGGAAGAAGAAGAAAAACTTGCAGCCCAAGAAGAAGGGTATCAACCAACAGAAGAATAACAACCCACTCCTGATACACGAAAAAATTGCAGCACTATCGGGTGTACCTAGATCCCACACCTTAAGGCTCAAGGGAAGCATACAAGGACAAAAGGTCATGGTTCTAGTGGGTGGTGGAGCCACTCACAACTTCATAGATGCAGCCTTGGTGGAGAGGAGAAAGTTACAAGCTTAAAATTTTGATGGCTTCACAGTCATCATTCCAGGTGACAATTCTATGGACTGCATTAAATGGATTCCAAAGCTTCAGGCTACTCTAGGAAATCATACTATCACTTACAATTTTTATGTAGTGAATGTGGCTTATACAAATGTGGTTTTGGTAGTATAATGGATGCATTATTTAGGGGAGAATACAGTGAATTATCTAGTCCCTGAAATAATATTCAAAAATTCAGAAGGGAACCCCATCTTGTTTATGGGAATGCACACTTACCGAAATCAAGTGGTGTCCTCTCACACCATGAGCAATATCTTAAGTCATGGAGATATAGAATGGGTTGTTGAATGTTTAATTGCATCTCCTAAAACTCACTTAATCATTGTCGAGCATCCTAATAAGATAGAGAAACTATTGAGTAAGCATGAGATATTTTTTGGAGACCTTCCCCCAGGAAGACCACTAGATAGAGGTGTTCATAATATCATTGAGTTAGAGATAGGAAACCAACCTATAAAAATGAAGCCCTATAGGCACCCCAAAAGGATTCGAGATGATATTTAAGATGCCACTAAATAACTCTTGGAGTTGGGTCTCATAAGGCCTAATTCTAGCCAATTTGCTTCTTCAGTTGTTATGGTAAAAAAGAAAGATGGAACCGTAAGAACATGCATTGATTTCAGAGCATTAAACAAGAAGACTGTAAAGAATGGATACCCCATCCCAAGGATTTATGAGCTCATGGATGAGCTCCATGGGGCCAATTTCTTCTCAAATATTGACCTTAGATTTGGTTATCATCAAATTCGAATGACAGAAGAAGATATACCAAAGGCTACTTTCAAATGCCACTATGGTCACTTTGAGTTTGTTTCCATGCCCTTTGGATTCACAAATGCACCTGCAAAATTCCAATCATGCATGAACAACATATTCCACAAGCAACTTCGTAAGTTTGTACTAGTTTTCTTTGATGACATTCTTATTTACAATAAAACTTCGAAGGAACATTTACATAATCTAGAAGAGGTATTAAAAATTATGCATGATAAGTATTTGTTTGTTAAGCTATCAAACAAAGCTCTTTTATATTGAACACATCATTGGTCAATATGGTGTGAAGGTGGATATGGATAAAATAAGAGCCATTTTAGAGTGTCGTCGTCCCAAAAGTCTCACTGAATTAAGAGGATTCATTGGAATTTGCACCTACTATAGAAAGTTTGTGAAGGGGCTGAAAAATATTTCCAAATAATGAAGGAGGTAATAATAAATTGTCCTACTCTAGCCTTGCCTAGTTTTTCTAAACCATTTGTCTTGGAATGTGATGCATTCGGAGAAGGAATTTGAGCAATCCTAAAACAAGGACAACACCCAATAGATTTTGAGAGTAGGAAACTACAATCACATGAGAATTTTTACTCCATATATGATAAATAAATGCTAGACATCATGCATTCTTTGATCAAGTTTAGACATTACTTGGTGGGAAACAAATTTTTGGTCAAAACTGACCATAACAGTTTAAGGTACTTCCTCACTCAAAGGGATTTAAATGAAAGGAAACAAAAGTGGGTGAGTAAGATTCAAGAATTTGAATTTGATATTGAATATGTGAAGGAAAAAAATAATGTGGTAAATGATGCCTTATCTAGAAGACCTTATATTTCTCTAATGGATGTAGTAGAAAATTGGAAAGCCACATTAGAAGTAGAGTATGCTAAGGATAAATTTTCTTGTGAAATGTTTTATGATGATAGGTATAAGGTGTTGGAAGGAATCATCTACTACAAAGGAAGAATCTATTTGTTCCCTAATTTGATTTTGAAAAGGGGAATTTTAAAGAAAGCTCATGCTTCTCCTCTAGCAGGTCACCCCAGTTTCTTCAAAACATATCGAATGTTGAGGGAAAGATTTGCTTGGAAAGGGTTGAAAGTTGATGTTCTTAAGTATGTTAATGAATTCCCCACATGTCAGTAGAATAAAGTGGATCACACTCATCTATATGGTCTCTTACATCCCTTGTCTATTCCAACACAAAAATGGGAGAGCATTTCCATGGAATTCATCACTGGTTTACCCAAAGTATTTGGTAAGGATTGCATATTTGTGGTGGTGGATAGACTCACTAAATTTGATCATTTCTTTGTTGTTACTACCACTTTCAATACTACACAAGTGGTTGAATTATTTTTTAAAGAAGTTTTCAGATTGCATGAGCTTCCTAAGAGCATTGTCATGACAGAGTTAACACATTTTTGAGTGCATTTTGGCAATAACTCTTCAAAATGGTGGGGAAACATTTGACACCTAGTACAAGCTATCATCCCCAAACTGATGGACAAACAAAGATTGTGAATCAATGGTTGGAAGGATACTTGAGGAACTATGTTAGTGGGAAGAATAAATCATGGATAAATTGGTTGCATTTGCATGAGTTTTTTTACCATACTACTTTCCATATGTCCATTGTCATGTCTCCTTTAAAAAAATTTATCGTTATAATGCATCCACTTTTATTGAACACATTTTTGTGATAGTATATATCCAAAGGATAAGGATTGGATTGAAGAAAGTCAAGAAATTTTGAAGGTTTTGAGAGATAACTTGCAGGTTGCTCAAAATCAACAGAAACAATATGCATATCTGTTAGATTTTTAACATTAACCTAGCATAACATTAGGATATTTAACTGAGAGAACAACAAGCACATCAATCAAACACAAGAGACAATGAACACAGTGTTTTTCCTCGGGGAAACCATAAATGGAGAAAACCCCATAACTTCCTCAAAGATAGAATCAGCACCAAAGTGAAACCCAAAAACAGTAAGATGATATCCCGACAACAGTAACCTCTTTCTTCCTTGCCCCAGTGTCTTTCTCTTCCTTAGCTATGCACTACAACTGAGTGTGAGTGAGTGTGTGTTAAATAGAGAGGCTAGCTCTCTATTTATACTAATTCTTGACTTGACTAAACCCAACTAGGGCCGACTTGACTAGGTGAGTCTAATAACCCTAGTGCCCTGAAACTGCGAGGACTTTAACCCTTAGACAATAGGAGGGTTACCCACCTTGAATTGACATTAATTGTTTACATTATAGAAACTCCCGATAAGAACCTCGGGGCATGACATGACTCAAGTACATTACAAATACATCCAGGAATAAACATCGGGTTACAATACATAAGAAATACAAGTAAATACATTCTGAAGTTACAATTGCATCAACACTACCTCTTAACTAGGAAGGTATTCTCTCGACACAATTTATCAGCACAAGTATTCTTCTCTGTATCGTCTGGATCATCATCGAGTCCTCGTCATCTTCACCTTCAATTCATCTCTATCTTCAAGTCATCTTCATCTGCAAGTCTTCTTCATTTGGATTTGGATCATCATCAATGGATCTGGATCATCCCTCGATTTGGATCAACTATGGAGCATCATCACTGGATCTAGATCATCCCTCAATCTGGATCATCTCATGCTGGATCATCATCACTGGATCTTCACGGGTGCTATCTCATGATTCTTCTCGTCATAGGAAGTTCTACAGAGCTAACCCTTTTTCATGCTAGTTGTAGGTCTTCTTCCAACACTTATATCTAACCCTAAGTCAGAATGGCCCGCCCAGCACTTACATCTGATCATGTAGGAACCAATCCTATAATCATATCAGAAAGGCACTCCCAGCACTCACATATGACCATGTGGGAACACCTCCCACAACCTTGTCAGAAAGGCCCAACACTCGCATTCGTCAACCAATGTCGGAAAGGCTTAGCACTTACACTCGGCCATGTGAGGAACCAATCCTCCATGTTGAAAGGCTCTACAGTTACATCTGACAACCAATGTCAGAAAGGCTCAGCACTTATATTCGACCATGCAAGGAACCAATCCTTCATGCCGAAAGGGCTCTGCACTTACATTTGACAGCCAATGTCAGAAGGGCTTGCATTGACATCTGATCTTGTAGGAACCTATCCTACAGTCATATCAAAACGCCCCCTAGTCTCAAACTGAGCTACCTGGTAACTGACCAGGTGCCTCCATTCCAAGAATGGCATTCAGCGCTTACTTCTGATCAAGTAGGAACCAATCCTACAGTCACATCAGAATGGCTCAACACTCACATATGACATGGAAGGAACCAATCCTCTCACCATGATAGATGGCTCAGCCCTTACATCTGACCATGGAAGGAACCAATCCTCTCACCATGTCAGAATGGCTCTGGGTCTCATCATTTCCCCTTGAAGGAAACCTCGATCTGGAGAACACCAAGATTCTCCCTGAAGTACTCAAACTTCACCCTAGCTAGTGGCTTCATCAACACATCAGCTATATGTTCTTCCATCGCAACATACTAGAGCTTCACTGCTCCCCTTTGCACCATATCCCTGATATAGTGATACTTGATCTCGATATGCTTCGACTTGTCATGGAACACTGGATTCTCTGACAACTTCACGGAACTCTCGTTGTCACAATGTATACAAGTAGCATCCATCTGGAGATCAAATAAATCAAACAGTAGCTTCCTCAACCATACTACCTCACATTTAGCTGAACAAGATGCGACATACTCTGCTTCAGCTATACTCAGTGCCACATAGGATTGCTTCCTGCTAAACAAAGAGATCACACCTAATCCCATACTGAAGAAACACCTTGAAGTGCTCTTCCTATCGATGGCACTACCTTCCCAATCTGAATCAACATAACCCTCCAGGTTAATCTTCGGATTTTCCTCGTACTTGATCCTATAATCAATTGTACCCCTCAGGTACCTCAGAATATGCTTTGTAGCAATCAAGTGAACATGTCTCGGATCTATCAAGAATTGGCTCAAGGTGTTCACAGCAAAACAAATGTCTGGTCTTGTGTTTGTCAGATACATGAAGGACCCAATCATCTGACGATACATCATAGCATCAACCATCTCTGATGAAGCATCACTCAATAGCTTTAGGTTCGATGCCATAGGTGTGGTCATGGCCTTGCAGTCCATCATCCCAAACCTCTTCAGGATCTCTACTGCATACTTCCCTTGTCCGAGGGAGATTCCATCCACATTCTGCCACATCTCCATGCCTAGAAAATAATGCATCATACCCAAGTCCTTCATTTCGAACTCGACAACACATTTTCTCTTCGTATCAGAAATCAACCCATCCATACCTGTCACAAACAGATCATCTACATACAGTAGGAGTATCACTGGGTTTCCATATTCAACCTTGTAGTAAAGGTTGGATTCTGCTTTACTCTTGGTAAAGCCCAAACTAGATAGAAAGCTGTCAATTCTGTCGTACCATGACCTAGGTGCCTGTTTCAAACCATACAGGGCTTTCTTCAATCTGCACACATGAGACTCCCTGTCATGTGTCTCAAAACCAAGTGGTTGTTCTACATACACTTCCTCTTCCACTCCACCATTCAAGAAAGTAGTCTTGACATCCATTTGGTGTATCTTCCATTTCATTACTGCAGCCAAAGTAAGTACTGGTCTGATGGAAGTGTATCTGGCTACAGGTGCAAAGGTTTCTTCATAATCTATTCCTTCTTTCTGGGAGAAACCTCGAGCTACGAGTCTTGCCTTATATTTCTCTATGTTACCATCTACAGCATGCTTGATCTTGTAGATCCATTTGGAAGTTACAACCAAATTCCCTTTTGGTCTTGAGACAACATCCCAAACATCGTTCTTCATGATCGATTGATACTCTTCTATCATAGCATCCTTCCACTCTTTCCGTTCTGCCGCTTCTTCACAATTGGAAGGTTCTTCATTGATAAAGTCACATAGTAAAGCTACATATCTGCAGCAAGATCTAGTTCTCTTTCTTTCTCTATGATTCTCTTCTGGAGCCCCATATCTTTCTGCACCTTGGATAATTTCTCGTACCCAACTAGGTTTCCTCTTGTGAGGATTCTTCTCTTGAGGTGGATCTATAGGTATTTGTGGTTCTTCAAATTCTCGATATTCTTCTTGAGTTTCTTCATTCATGGCTATATCATGAATTCTGGGTGCTTTTGATTCTTCAGGTTCTTCGGCAGGTCTCTTTATGGATTTTTTGTAAGCTGTGTCTTCATCAAATGTTACATCCCTGCTGATGCCGATCTTCTTGAATCCTGGGAAGTATATTCTGTAAGACTTCGAGCTTTTAGAGTATCCCACAAATATACCCTTCTTTCCTGAAGGATCTAATTTTTTTCTCTTCTCTTTTGGAACGTGTATGTACACAGGACAGCCGAATATTCAGAGATGGCTGACTTCTGGTTTCTTGCTAGAAAATACTTCTTCAGGTGTCTTGTTCTCAAGTACTCTGTGTGGAGTACGGTTCTGTACATACACTGTTGTTCTAGCAACTTCTGCCCATAGATGGATGGGAAGATCCTGATCATGAAGCATTGCTCTTGCAGCTTCCATGATAGTTCTATTCTTCCTTTCTGCAACCCCATTCTGCTATGGATTATATGGAGTGGATAACTCCCTCTTAATCCATGATTCTTTGCATAAGTCTTTGAATTCATTTGATGTGAATTCTCCGCCATTATATGATCGAAAGGTCTTAATATTCTTTTCTGTGTGGTTCTTGATCAAGGCTTTAAATTACTTGAACTTGCTGAAAACTTCATCTTTGTTCTTCATGAAGTAAATCCATGTTTTCCTAGAAAAGTCATCAATGAAAGAAACATAGTATACATACTCGCTTAGTTAACTTGATGACATTGGTCTGCATACATCGAAGTGGATGATTTCCAAGATTCCTTTTACCTTGCTCTCGCTACTTGGAAATGTCCTCCTTGTATTATTTCCTTTTGCACATCCTTTGCAGACCCCTTCATATTTTGCTTGAACTTTTGGAAGACCTTCAGCAAATTTTATTGCATGTGGTAGTTCTCTGTAGTGCGCATGTGCAAGCCTTCTACGCCATAGTTCATTTGGCTCTATTGTGTCATGGACCAAATCTTGTTCTGGATGGCCCTTCAATTTGTATAATCCTCCTTCTTGTTCTCTGATTACTATTGCATCGTCAATAGTCTTTCCTCTTGGCCACATGAGGACTTGGCCATCTACAAATGCAACCCTCATGCCTTTTGCATCCAATGCTGATATGGATAGAAGATTCTTCTTTAGTCCTGGTACAAACAAGACATCCTTCATTTTCATATACTTTCCAAATTCTAACTTGTAGGAGGATTCACCACTACCTTTTATGGGATATTGGTAGTCATCCCCAAGTTTCACCTTATGGGGTGAATTATGTTCAGATAGTTTCTCAAAGGATTCCCTTAAACCTGTCATGTGTTTGGAAGCCCCGCTGTCAATAAGCCAATATTGTCTTCCATGAGTGACAGTTCCCGTGATAGCAGAGATCAGAACATATCCATCTTCACTTGAAGAGTCTTCACTTTCTTGTTTTACTCTCTTCCTGGGAGGATCATCATGCTCAACAGTGTGAGCATGATGTCTTCTTTTGGAGTTCTTCTTCTTCTTGGATCCATTCTTATTCATGGGACAATTTCTATCAAAGTGTCCTATTTCATTGCATGTATAACATCTGAGTTTGGATGGATCCCTTCTTACAGGATTGTTTTTCTGATGAGAATGATTACTTTGGTGATGATGATTTTCCCTTATTCCTTTCCTAGAGTGTACTATGAGAGCTTGATCTTCACTTCCCATCTTTTCTTCTCGATTTTCTATCCGAGCTTCTTCTTGTGAACATTCTTCCCACAGTCTACTGAACTTGACTAGCACAAATTCCTTGCATGAAAGAATCCCATGACCTAGGGAGGCCATTCAAGGTTGTCATCACAATTTATGTATTCTCCACTTCTTCATCTAATGCTTCCAGCTGTTCTTTGATCTGGGAGACCCTTGTGAAGTATGACTGGATGGTCTCCTCATTTTGAATCTTTACATTCTTCAACTGGTTCCTTAGAGTCATCTTTCGATTGATGTTCTTCCCTTCAAACAGTTTGGTTAGGGCATCAAACATGGCTTTAGGTGTCTTGAGGGAGGACACCTATGGTATGAGGTGATCCTTGATAGAATCAACAATGATCCTCTTTTCCATAACCAACTTCTTATTATGTAAGGCCTTGGCCTCAACTCCCTCTGGAACTGGAACCTCCTCACTGATATAGGAGTCCAACTCATTTTCTTCTAGGACCAGGGAGATCCTATACTTCCAGGCTCAGAAGTTATCATCTCCCTCAAGCTTTTCATCAAGCTTGGTATGATGAGACATCTTAACTGAGAACCTCAAATGGAAGTACAAAAGATTTAGATCGTACCAAGTCAAGATGTTGGATCTAGATTTGGAGCTGAAATCCTGTAGTGCTGGTTCAGGAGCAGATTAGGGTTTTTCTTTTCCAGAGTTCTGTCTAACCAAATGCTTTGATTTTTATCCCTAACTTCAATTTTGGGGAGGAGATCAATCCAGGCCTGGGCTCACTGACAAATTCCACTTTTGTGAAAAGCCCTAATTTTTGGTAGTAGTGTCAGGTACAAAATTGAAAAACCTCAGAATTAGATTCTGCTTCGACAGAAAGATGCGCCCTATGGAGGAGAGTTATTCCACCCTACTTTTGCTGAAAATTTGTGGAGAGAGATCCACAAAATAGGAATCCCTAGTTCCCGCAGCTGCACAGTGTCTTCTTCTCAGGTTAGCCCTGATACCATGTTATATTTTTAACATTAAGCTAGCATAACATTAGGATCTTTAACTAAGAGAACAACAAGCACAACAATCAAGCACAAGAGACAATGAACACAGTTTTTTTCCTCGGGGAAACCTTAAATGGAGAAAACCCGACAACTTCCTCAGAGATAGAATCAACACCAAAGTGAAACCCAAAAACAGTAAGATGATCTCCCGATAGTAGTAACCTCTTTCTTCCTTGCCCTAGTGTCTTTCTCTTAATCAGCTATGAGCTACAACTAAGTGTGAGTGAGTGTGTGTTAAATAGAGAGGCTAGCTCTCTATTTATACTAATTCCCAACTTGACTAAACCCAACTAGGGCTGAATTCACTAGGTAAGTCTAATAACCCTAGTGCCCCGAAACTGCGGAGACTTTAACCCTTAGACAATAGGAGGGTCACCCACCTTGACTTGAAATGACTTTTTTACATTATAGAAACTCCCAAAAGGAACCTTGGGGCATGACATGACTCAAGTACATTACAAATAAACCCCGGAATAAACATCGGGTTACAATACATAAGAAATACAAGTGAATACATTCCAAAGTTACAATTACATCAACAATATCAACATACAATGGAGAGACAATTCCAAGTGAATGACTTGGTGCATCCCTACAAACAAACCACCATAAAAGGTAAATGTTTAAAAAATCTCAAACCAATATTTTATGATCCCTACAAGGTGGTTCAAAAATTTGGAGAAGCAGCCTATCAATTAGAGCTTCCCATGGGAAGAAACATTCATAATGTATTTCATGTTTCTTGTCTAAATAAGGTTATAGGGAAACACATTTCAGTTTCATGAAGGACAACTTGTTCTCATTCCAAACAAAATATTGAGAACAAGGGAGGGGGTTTTTGGATACCTTCCCCCATGAAGACCACCATATAGAGGGGTGGAGCATATCGTTGGGTTAGAGATAGGAACACATCCTATCAAATTTTATCCCTATAAACACCCCAAAAGGATTCAAGATGAGATTGAGGAGGTGATTAAATTACTTTTCGAGTTGGGTCTCGTAAGTCCTAGTTCCATCACATATGCTTCTTCAATTGTCATGGTAAATAAAAAGGATGGAACTTTGAGGATGTGAATTGATTTTAGAGATTTGAATAAGAAGACAATGAAGAATAGATATCCCATCCCAAGGATTTATGAGCTCATGATTGAGCTCCATGGAGCCAACTTCTTATCAAAGATTGACCTTAGATATGGTTATCATCAAATTCGAATGAGGGAAGAAGACATACCAAATACTTATTTCAGATGCCACTATGGTCACTTTGAGTTTGTTTCCATGCCCTTTGGCTTGACAAATGCTCCTACCACATTCCAATCATGCATGAACAATATCTTCCACAAGCAACTTCGTAAGTGTGTACTGGTTTTATTTGATGGCATTCTTATTTACAGTAAAACATGGAAGGAACATTTGCATAGCGCAACTCCCTCTAAGGCCAATCTATGAGGATCATTTGTCAATTGTATGTAAACAATACAATATATCTACCTTTCAAATTAATCCAAAAAAATCAAAACATACCTCTCGAGTCTTCCATTCTTGTGTGCAAAATAAAATATATTGACACAGGGCTAAAAATATTAGACCTTGTCTAGTTTAGCCACTCCTCCAGTTTTGGAAAAACCCTGCCATTCCCTTAGCACTAAGTCTATTAGCGCTGCACCTTTTTTTATTGCATTTTAGTGTTAATACACTTATCATTCCAGCGCTCTAAGTCCTCATCATAGCCAATATAACAATGGTCAATAAACTTGTTCCTTTGCATGTGACCAATATGCCTTGGCCACAGCCTTATCTCCTTAGCCCCATCGCAGCCCCAAAATGGCACTTTACTTGGCATCTGCTCTATGTATAAGACTGACACCTCATGGCCTTAGCCTTATCGTACTACCAAGGTTTATTAATTCACCTTGAACTTCGCCTGCGATGTGCTGTTTGGATAATCGATCAATATGATGTCCAATCACCACTGTTGGCTTCCAAAATTGTTTATCAAACCATTCGATGCAGTTCTTCCCTTGAAAACACTAAACAATTGTCGATCTCTTATATTACACTCAGGGTCTTCGAATTGACTGTGAAAACCTTTCATACATTCTCTGTAGTTAAGGATTCCTCTATAGAGTAAGAATTTCAACTGTTTGCATAATTCATATGCACAGAACCAAGAATTAAACCATTTCAAGCCTGATCATTCAATCTAAATTGCTGTATGCGCAAATACAATATACCATCTATGAAATATCTGTGCATATAAAGAATTATAACTCTGTAAACCAAAAATACAAAATTTTGATTTATATTCACAAAGAAAACCTTTTTGAACTTGGGTGTAATAAACAGACCAATACAAACAGAGGCATTATTCTATGTATATGCTCCAAGAGTCTAGCTCAGAGCTTCTCCTCTTGATCTATACTCCTCTCGTTATGAGAAATCAAGCTTTACAAACAACTCAATCTTCATCGAGCTACTCATGATCTCTATTGAGCTACCAAAATCTCCTTGAACTGCCCTAAGCTCCAATGAGCTACTTCAATCTCCTCAAGCTACCCTCAAAAGCTACCTAACCTAATAATTTAAACTGCATAAATACAACTTCAGTTTTGTTTCATAGATCGTATTAAGTAGGAACTGAGTCCTTATTCTACTCAACTGACCCTAATGACTCACTAACAAATCGCTAAATTTACTCAACTGACTCTAACAAACCCTATCTTAATATTTACATGTGGAAAGGACCAATTATCCTTATCCAAATTGTATTCAGGTTTTTATAAAATAAATAAATTTACATAAGTGTGAGACCCTAGGTCTCCTTAAGTTTCCCTTGAGCTTGTGAATTCATAAATGACTTCAATGAGGTAGTCTATGCTCATGCATCAGACTCCCCAACTTGAAACTCTTCATGGGATCCTGTCCATGAGCTCCCTCACAGTTGTTTTTATGTAGGATTGCAACAGATACTCAAATATAAATTTGAGCAGTGTTCTCCTCTTGAACAACCCCTTCAACCATACTTTCCAGCACTTTGTCAGCAACAATTCTTTGGGTTCCTCCAATATATGTCCTGACTGTACAAAACAATCATATTCACCTTTCATTTGACTTGCATTCAAAACAGATCATTATCCCTGACATAGAAACAAACACACATCATGATATCATAAAATAATTTATGACATTCAAGGATTGCTTGAATGAATTCTTGGTCAAAATTCCTCCTTGTTTGCTTCTCCTTACATCACCATCCTTGTGATCTTTAAAAGAAACCAGGACCTCTAGGTCATGTAACTTTAATTCTCAATCCTCCTAGATCCCATATCTTGTTTTGTAACTGCTGCTGCCCACTAGTTTTGTAGTGAACTTCACAATCTTCCACGGTCATCCAAATGACTATTTGTACCTCATTGTTACAGTTCCTCTCACATATCTGCATAAGTTTCCATAACTCATCTATCTCCTCATATAGTTTGTCTCTTTGTTGAAACATTTTCGTCTCAATGTCTTTCTCCACTACAACTTCCACTTGCTCAGAAGTATAGAAAATATCCAATGGCTTCTTTCTTTGCAGTACAACAGATTTACTATTGCTTCCCTCATCATCTTCAGCCCTATCCTGAGTTTCCATATTGTCTCTCAATACAATTTATTCTTTCATATTTTCCTTTAACAAACGAAAGGAAATTTTACTTCCATCAAGAAACCATGCTTCCTCATTAACCATTCCAGCTATCCACTTGCATAATACCTACAATAAAATCAGCAAATATATATTTAAAATATAAACATTCCACATGTCCATGATTCCACCTTTATTTTCATCCTCTTCAAATTGTTGGAAAATATTCAGCAATTGTCCCTTTCCTCCATTTGTGCAGCCTATAGTTAAACACATATCATTAGTATAAAAAACATAAGGCTCTCTAGTCTCAGTCGATGCCTTCACCTCCAACCTTCCATGTTGACAAATTTATGCACAACAATATTTGAGATCCTCAGTAGAACTCTTATCAAAATCCCCATTTTCCTTGTTATACTGATATGAAATCTTTTCCATGTTCATGAGTTTGTCAGTAAACTCTGTATCAGCATCCTCTTCCTGTTCATCAAGGTACACACCTTGCTCAGATCCACACATGATGTGAACTTCCTCGTCATGCTCTGCTACTTTAAGATTCTCCTCTTCCTTCACCCAAACATGAAGCTTTTGTTTCATATTCCTAGCATATAACCTCATTCTATGCCATTTTACTTTCTTCTTTAGCTTCCAACCACAACATTGGTTCTCTGCATTTCCTTCTTGCAACAATTTTGTCACCATACTAAGCCTTTCCTTCAACTCAGTGATCTCCCTGTCAAATTTACTTTGACTCATCCTCTTGAGACCAACTGCACTAGCATCCTCCATTTTATTGTGGCTTCCTCTTGAACCCTTTAGATCACTATCAACAATCACCTTTCTCACCTCCTCTATGAGTTTATCCATACTCATAATGAACTGCAATCAAGCCTTCCCTCTCAACACCTTATCAAGTTTACTCATACTTGACCTATTGGCATTCTCTTGGTTCTCACACAGAACCCTTGAGCACTCATTATGCTCTCTACAGGCTTACCACTTGCATTCATTTCCTACAGCACTCTGATGTGAGGGTTCCCTTACCACAATCTCTCTCTCATTCCCCTTGTTCAGAAATCAACATTGTGGCCTACTCTCTTCAAAGAGTATTCTACCTTCCACCTGCAAATTAGTACCTACTTTGATACCAAAAATTATAGCCTAAATCCATCCAAGGACATCATAGAGGATCTTTCAAGTGTATGTAAGCAAATACACATCCCTGCATATTACATTTTATGCAGATATTTGTTAAAATGCCATTCTGCCTATTTTAATATGATAGCGCAGCTCCCTCTAAGGCCAATCTATGAGGATCATTTGTCAAGTGTATGTAAACAATACACAATCTCTACCTTTCAAATTAATGAAAAACTATCAAAACGTACCTCTCGACTCTACCATTCTTATGTGCAAAGTAAAATATTATGACACAGGGCTAAAAATATTAGACCTTCTCTAGTTTAGCCAGTCCTCCAGTTTTGGAAAAACCCCGCCATTTCCTTAGCACTAAATCCATTAGCACAGCACCTTTTTTTACTGCATTTTAGTGTTAATACACTTATCATTCCAGTGCTTTAAGCCCTCATCGCAACCAATATAACACTGGTCAATAAACTCATTCCTTCACACATGACCAATATTCCTTGGCCACAACCTTATCTCCTTAGCCCCATCGCAACCCCAAAAGATCGCTTTACTTGGCCTCTACTCTATGCATAACACTAATACCTCATGGCCTTAGCCTTATCGTACTACCAAGGTTTATTAATTCACCTTGAACTTCGCCTGTGATGTGTTGTTTGGATCATCGATCAATACGATGTCCAATCTCCACCGTTGGCTTGCAAAATTGTTTATCAAACCATTCGATGCCTTCGTTCTACCCTTGAAACCGCTCAACAATCGTTGATATCTTCTATTACACTCCGGGTCATCGAATTAATTGTGAAAACCTTTCATACATTCTATGTAGTTAAGAATTCCTATACAGAGTAAGAATTTCAACCGTTTCCATAATCCATATGCGCATAACCAAGAATTAAACCATTTCAAGCATGAAAATTCAATCTAAATTCCTCTATGCGCAAATACAATATACCAACTATGAAATATCTGTGCATATAAAGAATTATAACTTTGTAAACCAAAAATACAGAATTTCGATTTATATTCACAAAGAACACCTTTTTGAACTTGGGTGTAATAAACAGACCAATAGAAACATAGGCATTATTCTCTGTATATGCTCCATGAGTCTAGCTCAGAGCTTCTCCTCTTGATCTATCCTCCTCTCTTTATGAGAAATCAAGATTTGTAAACATCTCAAGCCTCATCGAGCTACTCGTAATATCTATTGAGCTACCAAAAGCTCCTTAAATTTCCCTCAACTCCAATGAGCTACTTCAAGCTCCTTAAGCTACCCTGAAAAGATACCTAACCTAATAATGTAAACTACATAAATACAACTTTAGTTCTGTTTCATATATCCTATAAAGAAGGAACTGAGTTTTTATTCGACTCAAATGACCCTAATGACTCACTAACAGATCGCTGAATTTACTCAATTGACTCTAACAAACCCTATCTTAATATTTACATGTGGAAAGGACCAAATATCCTTATCCAAATTTTATTCAGCTTTTTATAAAATAAAGCAATTTAAATCAGTTGAGACCCTAGGTCTCCTTAAGTTCCCCTTGACCTTGTGAAGTTATAAATGAATTCAGTGAGGTAGTTTATGCTCTTGCATCAGAGATACTAGGTATGGAGGACATCGGCGAACAAGAAGATCAAAACAGAATTGGTAGGCAGCGAATAGGCGAATCCAAGAATCTGGTAACCTTCTACCTTCCCTCTTGTGATATGCGTGAAACTAGCCTGCGTTTGCATGATATGGGTGAAACATGGCATCATCCTCACATGAAATAATGCTAGAAACTAATGACTCGTCTGTTGTTGTAATACAAAGCACCCCACCCCAGGTTTGCTGTAGTTGAAGGCTGGGAAAATCATGAATGGTGAAGGACGTTGATGTTCAGCTCATTGATTGAGGAGTAACTTAGATGCTTTGTCTAAATTAAACTTAGTATTATTTTGATAAACTGAGGAAATCGAAATAAACCGAGTAGATATGCTTTTCTGAAATCAATTTTTGCAATCTTTGTAATTTACCCATTTTGCATCGTAGTGGATCTCAGCTTTGTATGTTGTGCTGAAGGCTATTGTTGCTCGATGGTTAGCTACCCAGTACCCATATGGACTAGACTACTTGTGGAAAGCGGTGCAAACATATCATGAATCCATAGATCGTAAATATATTCGATAGAATTATTTTAAACTTAGGATTGGGATTCTCTTCTCTCATAACAGTATATGCATTGGTTGATGAAACCAAATTACGGAAAATAGGAATCGTTGAGATCCATCTCACCAACCCATTTCTAGCTTATTGAGTTAGTTGTGGTTGGTAGTTTCCTCATGAATGTTGTATTAAATTATCAGAGACTTCCAAAAGAAGTCAGTCTCCACACCGACATCTCCCAAAGGCTCTAGACACCTAGTTCTCGAGAAATCTCCAATGTAATTCTGCCTGCAATGTCACTTTGGTGTTGGTTTTTTGACCAAGGCTGCTGGTTGATGTAAAAGAAATGCTGAATGAAATAAAAAATTTGTTTTGTGCCCATATCTATTTTCTAAACATGTGTCTATATATTTGTTATGTATATTTATGCTATGTTCCAAATTTAATTGTCTGTCCCTGTATGTTTGTGTTTGTCCACATAATGCTATGCATTTGATTTATCAAAGGGAAATTGTTTTAAGTTATTCCGGAAATTTGTTGTTAGTTTTTTCATCTACAGGTGGATGCATTGCATGCTGCTCATAGATAGGGGTCTGAAGGAGGAGAATTGAATGTGGCTGAGAAACAAGGTTTGCAGGAAGTTGTTAACTCATTGTGATACAGAAATCTGTAGTTAGTTGCTCTATTCTCAACAACTGGTATAAGAGCCAGCCCCTGTTGTAGAAGAAGTAGGCCATTAGAGGCTGTCTAGTTTGCATTTGCTCTACCTGTAAGCCTGTGAGATTCTGTGGAGGCCAGAATTGGAGAGTGGGAGTTTCAGTAGCGCTATTTGAAGCAGCATGGAAACTACAACTGTGAGTGACATGGAGAAGCTGAATGGGACTAATTTTGCTCTGTGGAAAGCATAGATGGAAGGCATACTGATCTTGAAAGATCAATATTTTCCCATTAAAGGATCAGCAAGTAAACCTTCATCAATGACATATTAAGAATGGAACAAGCTTGAGAGGAAGCCCATTGCTACAACCAGGAAATAGTTAGCAAAGAATGTCTACTTCAATGTGGCAGGAGAGAAGACAACAGTAGATCTATGGAAGAAACTATATGATCTGTATGAGAAAAACACAACATCAAACAAGGTATTTTTGATGACAAAGCTATACAATTTGAAGATGAAGGAGGGTGCTTCAGTTGCAGATCACCTAAATGAATTGAACATCATTACCAGTCAGCTTGCCTCTATTAAAATTGTGTTGGATGATGAAATCAGAGCCATCCTACTCATGTGCTCCATGCCAGACAGCTAGGAGAATTTGATAGTTGCCATAAGCACTTTAGCTCCTGCAGGGACCCTGAAGTTTGATGATGTTAGCAATAGCTTAATGAATGAGGAGCTGCAACGAAAATAAATGGGTAATCCTCAGTGGATCTTAACCACATAAGTAACCCAACCCATTGGTCTTGTTAGCAGGCTAAATCCCCCTAAAATAGATGGGTATGATTCTCCACCTCAATCCGCCCAAATAGCTTGGATTATTGCCATTACCCAAATGAGAAGCAAAGAGAGTCATCTTCCTAACATCATCTACCTCCTGTCCAGCCAAAAGGGAAGACATTTTAGTCAGTCTATTGGCCCAATATTTCAGCAATTTCACCAATCCCAGTCTTTTGGCAAGTCGCTCCCGTTCTTACGGAAGGGAATACATTCTCGGCCTAATGGGTCTTTCGGCAAGGCCTAACTCGAGCTCCTTGGGGACACCCCAAACCGCAATTCAAGCAAGGCCTACACCGGGCTCCTTGGGGACACCCCAAACCCCCGTCCTTGAACAGAAGGGAATACATTTGAGTCAGTCTTTCGGCAAGAAAGGGATTAATTTCTGCCCACCCATCAATCAATTTCAATTTAGGTACTTAGCTAGTTCCCGCCACATCCTAGCATAGAGAGTCATCTTCCTGAGGTCGGCTACCTCCTGTCCAACAGGAAGGGGACACATTTGAGCCAGTATTTTTTCCATTTCACCAGTCTTATGGAAGGAGCTACATTTTGGCAATTTCACCAGTCTTACGGGCTCATTCTTGGGGACACCTCCAACCCCTCACATCTCAAGGTGAACCTCGAACCCCCTACAAGTAGACCCTCATACTCTAGAGGTTAAGCCAAATAGCATGGGTATATTCTCAACTACCCTAGTGACATAAAGCCAGGGAGGAGAATCTCTCACCATAGTTGATCGTGGAAATAAAATTAACCAAACTAGGAAAGGGTGTTCCAAGTCAAGGGGTAGATCAAAATCGACAAGAGGTAGAATTACTTGCTATCATTGTGGAAAACTAGGACACATGAAAAGAGAATGTCGGATATGGAAGAAAGAATAGAAGGATAAAAACTTAGCTAGCTCAAATAAAAAATCATCCAACACAAATGAAGGTGATACCACTGTTGTAGTTTTAGATATTAATGTTGTATTTACTATTTCAATGGAAGTTGCATGCAGATACACCTCTAGCAGTAGCATCAATTGGATTCTAGACTTTGGGGCATCTCACCATGTAACCCCATCCAAAACCAATTTTGTCTCATATGAAGTTGGAGACTATGGTCGAGTACATCTAGGAAACAATCACTTTTGTGACATTGTTGGAGTGGGAGATGTCCGAATCCAAACAAAGGATGGGCATGAAATACTGTTAAAACAAGTCAGGCATGTTCCAGAGATGCGCATGAGCCTAATATCAGTGAGACAATTGGATGATGAAGGTTTCTCCACTAGCTTTGGAAAGAGTGACTAGAAAATTAGCAAAGGAGCATTGGTCATGGCTAGAGCATTCAAAACAAGGACACTATATACATTGAGAGCAACAACAAGAAAATAAAATGTGGTAGATGTTGCAAAAGAAGAAACCTCACCAGATTTGTGGCATAAGTGTTTGGGCCACATGAGCGAAAAGGGCCTAAAAATTCTTGTTGGCAAAAATCTTCTTCCAAGTTTGAGATCTTATGAACTTGATCTTTGTGAGCATTGTATATATGGTAGGAAGCGTAGAGTCTCATTTATGAGAGGAGGCCATGAAAGAAAAAGAATCTATTGGAATTGGTACACTCTGATGTATTTGGGCCGGTTAATGTTAAGTCTCTAGGAGGAGCTTCATATTTTGTTACTTTCATAGGTGATGCACCTAGAAAAGTTTGGCCCTATCCTATGAAGGGAAAAGATGAGGTATTTGATATATTTTAAAAATTCCATGTCGATGTTGAAAGAGAGACTAATAAACTGCTCAAGTGCTTAAGTACAGATAATGGTGGGGAATATTGCTCCAATGCCTTCAATGACTATTGCAACAAATTTGGCATAAAGCATGAGAACATTGTCCCTGGTACTCCTCAAAAAAATGGTACTGCAGAAAGGATGAATCACACCATCATGGAGAAGATGAGGAGCATGTTATCAAATTCTGGGTTGGAGAAGCATTTTTGGGTAGAAGCAGTGAAGACAGCTTGTTACCTCATCAACCGATCGCCTACAATAGCCTTGGACGGTGGCATCCCTGAAGAATTTTGGATCGACAGGAAGGTAAACTACTCTCACATGAAATTTTTTGGATGTGAAGCATTTGTACACATTCCCAAAGAGAAAAGAACCAAATTAGATAACACATCCATGAAAAGTATTTTTCTTGGGTATGTTGATGGTGAATTTGGTTATTGATTGTGGGATCCAGTTAAATCCAAAGTTATTAGAAGCAGGGATGTCATATTCAATGAGTTATAAATGTTCAAGAAGCCTACATGTGATATGAAGGTCAAGAAATCAACTGATAGGTTTGTTGAGAAACAAGAAAAAATCCCACCATTGCAAGAAAATAATGGGAAACGAGAAGAAAATGGTGGAAAACCAGCTGAAGATGATGGACAGGCTGCTAAAAAATTATGGGTAGGAGAAAAAGAAGCCTTGCAACAGCCACTACAAGAGATCCAACCAGAGAATATACCACCACAACTGCTTTACAGGTCCACTAGACCTTATAAGCCATCACAAAGGTATCCTCCCTCAAATTATATTTTGTTAACTAATGAAGGTGAACCTCATTGTTTTCAGAAGGTTTGTGATGATGAGCATAGCAAAGATTGGAAGAAATCCATGCAGGAAGAAATTGATTCTTTGTTGGAGAACAAAACATTGGAGCTAGTAAAGCTTCCAAAAGGAAGAAAAACTCTTCAAAACAAGTGGGTGTACAAGATCAAGGATTTGGGCCAAGCACAACAAATATTGGGCATGAGGATCATACGTGACAGAAAGAACAAAAGGGTGTGGTTGTCACAAGAAAGGTATATTGAGAAGGTTCTTAACAGGTTCAACATGAAGGATGCCAAACTAGTGGGAACACCTCTTGCAGCCCACTTCAAATTGAGTGTTGATATGTGCCCTTGTAATGACAAGGAGAAGGAGAAAATGAGCAAAATCCCCTATGCTTCAGTAGTTGGCATATTGATGTATACCATGGTATGTACACACCCAGACATTGCACACTCAGTGGGAGTAGTGAGTAGATTTCTTGCCAATCCTGGAAAACAACATTGGCAAGCGGTAAAGTGGATTTTAAGGTTCCTTAAAGGTACTAAGCATTATTGTTTATGCTTTGGAAATCCTAATATTGTGCTTGAAGGTTTTAAAGATGCAGATATGGCTAGAGATGTGGACAATAGAATGCCCACCACTGGTTACTTGTATACATTTACAGGTGCAACGGTGTCTTGGGTATCTAGCCTACAAAAGATTGTAGCTCTCTACACAACCAAGGCAGAATACATAGCCGCAGCAGAGGCTTGCAAAGAGATGTTGTGGATGCAACGATTCCTAGAAGAGATGGGAATAAAACAGGACAATTATGTGTTGCATTGTGACAGTCAGAACACCATTTACTTGGCAAAAAACCCAGCTTTTCATTCAAGGACCAAGCACATTGATCTAAGGTACCACTGGATTCGCCAAGTGTTAGACGAAGGGCATTTAAATCTGAAAAAGATTCATACTGCTGAGAACCCTGCTGATATGCTCACTAAAGTTTTTCCAAGAGACAAGCAAGAGCTTTGTAGAAGCTTGGTTGGCTTGGGAGTAACATTATCCAAGTTTTGGATGAATAACCAGAGATTTTCCTCCATTTAATTTAAAGTGGGAGAATGCTGGTTGATGAAACCAAATTACGGCAAATAGGAATCATTGAGATCCAGCTCACCAACCCATTGCTAGCTCATTGAGTTAATTGTGGTTGGTAGTTTTCTCGTGAATGTTGTATTAAATGATCAAAGACTTCCAAAAGAATTCAATCTCAACACCGACATCGCCCAAAGGCTCTAGACACCCATTTCTCGAGAAATCTCCAATGTAATTCTGCGTGCAATGTAATTTGTTGTTGGTTTTCTTGGCCGAGGCTGTTGGTTGATGTAAAAGGAATGATGAATGAAATAAAAACGTTGTGTTGTGCCCATATCTATTTTTTGAACATGTGTTTGTATATTCGCTCTGTATATTTATGCTCTGTTCCAAATTTAATTGTCTGTCCCTGTATGTTTGTGTCTGTCCACATAATGCTATGCATTTGATTTTATCAAAGGGAAATTGTTTTAAGTTATTCCAGAAATTTGTTGTTAGTATTTTTCATCTACAAGTGGATACATTGCATGCTGCTCGTAGACAGGGGTCTGAAGGAAGAGAATTGCATGTGGCTGAGAAACAAGGGTTTGCAAGAAGCTGTTATGATACAAAAATCTGAAGTTAGCTGCTCTATTCTCAACAATATGAATATCAAATATGTACAAGTTCATAAAAAATAATATATACACTCCTAAATATTTACATTGTAAAAAGTCTCAATAGGATTTACGTTATACAAAGTTGTGGGAGCTACAAGTGACTCAACAACCTTTTTCTCATGCCTTTTCTTCTTAGCGTTATTCTTCTCATCCTCATCCTTGCAGGGAAGGAGCTATGTTTTCCTCTTTGACTATCTGGGAATTTCACTTCACCCTTATCTTGACTGCCTTTTATTTTAAAAACATTTTTGCTAATATTTTTATATAACAATTAATATTTAAATAAAAAATAGTAAGTACGCGAGCACCTTCTAAATAATGGCCAACGTCCTCTTCAACCTAGTCTCTGAATTTGAAATTTTCATTCCTTTTACGTACTACTAGTAAGTTCATCACAATCATTTTTTTATTTTTTTTATTCTTCAGTTTTAGTTTGTTGAAATTTTATAGCTGGGATGTCGCAACAGTTATGGATGGTGTTGAATCCATTTTTTCAACCAAAATTGCAATTTAAATGAAAATTCTCTTCCCAGATTTTTGCAAATTTCGCCAACAAAAATGCAAATGGAAATGCAAATGGTCTGGAGATTAACTCACTCCTTGAATTTGGGTAACTTCGTGATAAATAATCATAATAATTTTCATTGAGCCTTTCTTAGGACAGATTTATAGTTGATAACTTAAGGACTCTCCAATTGAATTTGGAATTTTCAATGATTTCTTTTTACTTCGCAATCATTTTATTCGATTAGAGTTTTATGTAAAATTATAATTTCAATATTAGTTATATGTAAAATGACTGTAGTTTAATAATGTTGAAGTTACTCGATATCGAAAATGGATACTTTGGGTTTAGTTTTATGTATTCAAAACTTAATCAACTTAAGGAATATAATTTTGATTATTATTGAATTATTTATATTTCTATTGTAATAATAGAATTTTATAAGTATACTCGTTATATATTTATATATCCATTTTTAATAAGTCATTAGATGTAATATATGATATACAATTTTTTTATTTAATAAAAAAGCATTTTCATTTATAAATTTTAAGATAGGTTTAATTATTATTATATAAAAATTAAAAATAAGATACATCTATGATAAATATTCTATGTTATTTATAAAAAATATATTATGGTTGTTCATTGTGTGTAAATTAGTTTGTTATTATAAGGTGTACTCTTAAGTTGGTTAAGATAAATTTATGTCATGTTATTTAAATTTAAAAATATGTTATTAATGGTGGTTGTGTGTAAATTTGTTGGTTATAAGGTGTATTGTTAATGTATGTGGTGTTGTTAGTAGAAACTTTGATTAGTCTTGTATGTAGTAGGTATGAAAGTCTCCACATAACATAAATAAAAAAATATTGGTTGAAAACTAGCACGACCACTTAATTTATAGCTAGGACACAAGTTAAGTGCCATTAGCAAGTTATTTGTTACTAGTTTTCCATGCATAATTGCATGAGGATGAGACAAGTGTATTTTCCAAATTATCCGATGGGAGTTATTCGAAATTTGAAATAAACAATTATAAAAAAAATATAAAAAATAATCGGTACCTAGTGAATGGATAACTAGTAACCATGCATGGATAAATAGTAGTCAAGGAATGGATAACCAACCATTCATGGCATATAACTAAAATAATGTAAGATATATATATATATATATATATATATATATATATATATATATATATAGGTAACATGAANAAACGTTCATGGGAGATAACTAGAAGAATGCAAAATAAAAAATAAAAATAAAAACTAATGGTGAATGTGAAATTTAAAAATAAAATAAAAAATGTCTTCCATTCCATCATTATCTCTCAACCATTTGATCCCTATCGGCATGATCCAGTAACAAACTATGTGGGTGTGTTAGTAGATAGAATTATGAGCTTAACTCCATTGATGACACAACTATTAGCTTAATCTCAACTCCAATCATGACTTTTACTTGAAGTGCAATTGTGGATATATTAACTTTTAAATTAACTATTAGATACATTATAGTTGCAAAAAAATAAACTTCAACTTCAATTATTCGATTATTAGATACAAATATTCAATTAATTACGTCGATAGACGTTTTTATTTGAGATTTGGGGTGGACTATGGCCTATGCTTTTTCATTTACACACGAGGATGAGACAAGTGTATTGTACATATTGACTCTATGGAAGTCATTCAAAATTCGAAATAAACAGTTATAAAAAAGGGAATATAAAATAACACACCCACATAGTTTGTGGTTGGATCACGTCGATAGGGATCAAATGGTTAAGTGATAGTTATGTAATGGAAGACAGTTTGTATTGGAAGAAAGTTGAACCAGTTTAACTAGGAGAATATGAGGAATAAAAAAAAATCAAATTGTCTTACTTTCTATCGTTATTTCTCAACCATTTAATCCCAATCAGTGTGATCCAGCCACAAACTATGTGGATGTGCTAGTATATACAAATATGATTTTAACTCCATTAATGATACAACTAGCACACCCACATAGTTTGTGGTTGGATCACGTCAATAAGGATCAAATTGTTAAGAGATAGTTATGGAATGGAATTTGGAAATTATTTTTTATTCCTCACATCCTTCTAGTTAAATGGGTTCAACCGTGAGTTATCCATGCTTAGCTACATGTTATCACTAGCAGTCTTTATGTTATCGATTTATCAACTATAAGTTATTTTTTATATTATTTTTCTTCTTATCTCACATTCTTCTAATTATCTGCCATTAAATGTTGCCTATCAATTCATCAACTATGAGTTATATTCAATTCATCAGCTAGCTACTAGCTATTTTTTATATTCATTTATTTATAATTGTTTATTTCGAATTTTGAACGACTGTTATAGATTCGATCTCGATAGTACACTTGTCTCATCCTCGTCCGTAGATGAAAAAACATAGGTCGTAGTCCCCCCCAAATATCAAATAAAAACGTCGATCGTCGTAACTATTAACTTAGTCTCAACTCCAATCATGACTTTTACTTGAATTGCAATTGTCGATATATTAACTTTTAAATAAACTATTAGATACAACTATTATTTGGAAAAATTAATCTTCAACTTCAAATATTGGATTATTAGATACAACTATGAGCTTAGCTCCACTAATGATACAACTAGTAGCTTAACTTCAACTCCAATCATGACTTTTACTTGAAGTGTAATTGTTGATATATTAACTTTTAAATTAACTATTAGATACAACTATTAGCTTAACTCCAATGATTCTACAACTATTATCTTAACGTCAACTCTAATTGCTTAAGGCTTAATCTAAGTACATTTGGCATCTAGGAGTTTAACTAATGTGCAATCGTGTAACAGTCAAAATCCTAATAAAATCATTTGAACTCCTAATAAACTCCTCCATCTCGTAGTTGCCCATTTACACTGATATGCATCTATATCTTATAATTTTGGGGTGGACTACCATCTATGATTTTTCATCTATGGATGAGAATGAGACAATTGTACTGTCTAGATTGATTTTATGGGCGTCGTTCAAAATTCATAATTAACAATTTTAAATAAAAAAAAATCTTAGTTAACACGTGATAAGTACAATTCATGATAGTTGGAAAAATTAAACTTCAACTTCAACTTGGTAATTAAAACTCCAATCATGGTGATGTACAACTATTTGATTATTACATAGAACTATTAGATTAACTCCAATGATGATACAACTTTAACTTATTTTCAATTCCAATCACAACTTTAACTTGAACTACAATAGCTTATATATTAGCTTTTAAATTGACTATTAAATACAACTATTAGCTTAACTTCAACTCTAATCATAGTTATATTAACTATTAAAAACTATTAATCTGTCGGCGTATTCCTAACATATTAATCTTATTACTAGTACACCCACATAGTTTTTGGTTGAATCACTTCGATATGGATCAAATGGTTGAGAGATAGTTATGGAATGAAAGACATTTTGAAAATAATTTTTTATTCCTCATCCTCTTATAGTTAAACGGGTTCAACTCTAAGTTATCCATTCCTAGTTGCATGTTATCACTTGTTATCAGTGACATTCTTCGTGTTATCCATTTATCAACTATCAATTATTTTTTATATTCTTTTTTTTTATCTCACATCCATTCATCAACTTTGAGTTATCCATGCATTGTTACTAGTTATCCATTCATCATCTAGCTCCCAACTATTTTTATATTCATTTTTTTATTACATCGATGGATGATTTTATTTGAGATTTGGGGTGGACTATGGCCTATGTTTTTTTATCCACGAACAAGGATGAGACAAGTGTACGGTTGATATTGATTCTATGGAAGTCGTTCAAAATTCTAAATAAACAATTATAAAAAAGGAATATAAACTATAACCGGTAGCTAGGTGATGAATGGATAACTTGTAGCAATGCATGGATAACTCATAGCCGATGAATGGATAACCAACATTTCATAGCAGATAACTAGAAGAATGTGATATATATATATATATATATATATATATATATATATATGTTTGTGTGTGTGCGTGATACATGGATAACTCACAAGTAAACCCATTTAACTAGAAGAATATAAGGAATAAAAAAATATTTCCAAATTATCTTCCATTCCATAACTATCTCTCAACCATTTGATTCCTATCAACGTGATCAAGGCACAAACTATGTGGGTGTGCTAGTAATTTTTTCTTTCAAATTTTGAACGAGTGCCATAAAATCAATCTCGAAAGTACACTTTTCTCATCATTGTCCGTAGATGAAAAAACATAGGTACTAGTCCATCCTTAATCTCAAATAACTAGCACACCACATAGTTTGTGGTTGGATCACGTACATAGGATCAAATGATTAAAAAATAGTTATATTCTTCTAGTTAAACCCTTTCAAGTGTGAGTTATCTATGTCTAGCTACATGTTATCACCGATATTCTTCTTGTTATCCATTTATCAACTATCATTTATTTTCTAAATAATTTTTCTTTTTATCTCGCATTCTTCTAATTATCTGCGATATTTTGTTTTTATCTCACCGATATTCTTCTTGTTATCCATTCATCAAGTATGAGTTATGCATGTATTGCTACCAGTTATCCATTCATCACCCTTCGTTTCATCTCACATTCTTCTAGTTATCTGCTATGAACTATTGGTTATCCATTCATCAACTATGAGTTATTCATGCACACTTATTGACAAGAAACAAAGGTTGATGTGAGTCATGAGATAACATGCCATTTATTGTTAAATAAGTTTAAGCAAGCTGAGCAATAAATCTTACCAGGATGAGACGCTGCTGTAGGTGCTCCTAGTTAAAGGCACATATGGCCATCTAAGAGCATGGAGCATGGCCTTAGGGCCTTTGATGAAGTGAAGTTTGGTCTAAAGTTTTAGTTTTGCCGGACCTCTAACACTGCAGCGAAGCAAAATTTTCAACCACACAAGGACGGGAGGTTGCGAAACCAAATAATTTAACGCCTCTACTTGTTTATTTCCTCGTCCTGATTTGGGCCTCTACTTGTTTATTTCCTCGTCCTGATTTGGAGAAAGCGAGCGATCGGGACGAGAGTTAAGGTCTGCACACGCAGTACTTTACTTTATTCTCCAAAATTAAACCGATAGATTGGGTTGGTCTCATTATAATATACAGTCATGAGAGGTATGATGGCTGGGGTTCCCAAGATTCCCTAAGGCGAAGTTTTATGTCAAAGTAAGAAGGTCCGACACACTTTCCCAAGGCGGAGCTTAATGTCAAAGTAGGAAGGTCCGAGTCCGACAGACTTTCCCTTGGGGAAGAGCCTGTGAAGTTGGAGCCTCAGGAGGAAAGATTCAACGGTCCTCACCTCAGAGGCTTTCCCTCGGGGGGAGAGCAGGGCAGTTTCTTCATAGAAAGGGCAGGGCAGGGCAGGGCAGTTTCTTCATGCAAACGAATTCTGTCATCTTTGGAGAGGGAGGACGGAGGACGAAGTGTGAATACCGCCGCCAGCGAGTGCGAAAAACTCCCTCTTGCACGAGTCAACCAAGCCAGGTAAGTGTACCTTCCTTTCTATTCATTTTATTAGTTTCCTCAGCTTTTTCTTTTCCTCCGTCTCTGTGAAGTAAATTCTAGGAATCCAGAATTACTAGATACCTGGTTTAATACAGTATATGGCAAGATTTACTTGTAGATGTACCCTTGTAAAACAGGAAGAGAGTGGTCACGTGAGCAACATGAGCATGGGCAGCTTCGACCAGCACGAGATGATAATTCATTTTCTGTTTCAAAAGGAGCTCACCCCCACTGACACAAGTAATTGTCACTGTAAACTGATAATTCCCAAGAAGGATGTTAACGAACGTTTTCTTACATTTTGGACGCATGAACAGATGAACGAAGGCGTTGACCTCCAAGTATTTGACATGGACGAGGGAAGAGAACTAAGTGAGATATTCGTGTTGAAATACCAGGAAAGTTGCAGTACTTACATGTTTCAGAATGGATGGAACAAGTTTCTTAAAAACAAAAAACTCAAGGCTGGTCATATTGTCGAGTTTCGGTGGAACAGTTGGAGTAACCGAATTCTCTTCAAGACTCACCAACAAGGTCCTGCTCTTCCCGGTCAGATTTATTACTTCTCAGTGTGTTTTAATTTATTTCAGTGTAGTTAGTGTGTTACCCCATGAATGAATGATCAACAACTAAGATCAAACATTGTTTGTTGTCAATGGTTGCAGGAGTCGACACGCTCCTTTAGCGATGAACACCTACTACAGCGGCCTTTGATCCTTTAGGTAACTTGCTTTAATATACTTCACATTGTCTGATAAATTGCAGTTAGTGTGTTATCCATGATCAATCGCTCAGATCATCCTTTGTTTGTTGTCAATGGCTTCAGGCTCGCCCAGTTGTGAGCTACCGAAGTCGACACACGCTGCCTAGCTCATGCGACCTAAACGTATAGTAAAGAAATACGTATATCGTCCATAGTATAGAAATGGGTGTATTGCATGAGTATAGTAGATATGGAGTATGGCCTCAAACCTACAAAGATTTCTTAGATATTGTAAGTATCCAACATGGCTTTGTAACTAATAGTTGCTAACAAATATTGTGCATTTGTCAATTATTGGCATGTTAGACCAAAAAAATCCTCTTTTATTAAGATCACGCATCTTAGAGCAAAATATGGATGATAGTTGTAAAGAACAATTTTATTAAGATCACACAGGTTAAAGTAAGAAAAATCCTTTGTGAAATATATGTGTAGGAGACTAAAAGAATTACAAACAAGGAAATGAGATCTTCCAATGTTGTTGTATTGACATGTAAGGAGGAAAGTTACTGTTTGTAACAAAAATAGGTCACACTGAGTAAATGAACCTCAACTCTCCAAATGGATTGACACCATTCATTGTCAGTGAAAGCCTACCATTATGATGTTTCTCTTTAAAATTGATGATCTTTTTTTGACGTCACTAAGTGTAGTACCATGTGCAATAATTCCCATAACACCATATTCATTTCTATTTCGCTCATGGTAATGTTAAACCCTATATATTGTGACATTATATTTCAATTATTATATTAATGTAGTCTAATGTCACTAAATACGATACCATGTGCAAGAATTCCCATAACACCATATTCATTTCTATTTTGTGCACAATAATGTTAAACCCTATATATTGCGGCATTACATTTCGATTATTATAATAATGTGGTCTTTGTTAATCCTCTAAGACTTTAATTGTACGTGTATGGTCTACTAGAGTTGTAATTGTATCCTTTGTCTCCTATATTGACCAAGGAGACTTAGTTTTAAGATAGTTTCATCTTGTCTTGTCTTGGCATATGACACATTGTATAAGCACTTTTCCCCCTAGAAGAGCCTTCTTCTCTTTATTTTGTTCTCAAAGGTGTTGGGTTACTATTTATTTTTAATTTTATGTTATTTGTGGGAATTTCGTGCATAAAATTTGTTACAAAAGCCATTTTCGATATAAATTGTTATTGGGAATGTTTGGAATGGTGAAATTTTCAAAAGCATGGAGGACATAATGAATTATCTGTGGTAAAACATGTATGTCCTTGTTCGTGATAATTTTGGAGTTATAGTCTCTGGAACTTAGTATTTTTTTCATGTCCCCATTTCGATAGGTCTACTAGTTGACAATGTTTCACCCACCTACTAGTTCCCTAGGTTGGGGGAGAGGCATTAAATATTGCAATAAGGGAGCTATGGGACCGAAGAGAACCTTAGTTTATCATTTACACATTAATTTGGCTCATAAAATAATAAATATGGAGAAAATAAAGTGGCATTGCTTCATAAGGATATTTGGAGGTCCATGGGGGCCTTGGGTGGCTAGATTCTTCCTTACACAAGTCATGACTTAACACCAAATTCGAAATTATGAGTGATGGAATCTTATTGGAAGGTGAAGAGTCATCAAATGACATATCATGAGCCCAAGGATTTGAATGGTTGAGCAAGAGTAACTCCCCATAGAAGAGGAAGAGTCTAGGAAGAAACTAGGTGCCATGTGGAGCTAGATTCTCTTCGCTTTATGACAAAAATGATGGAAGATTCTATGACAAGTGAGACCTTACTGCAGAACTATGACAACCTCACGTGTCAGGGCTAAAAATAGCCTCCAAGAGGGCGCACTTGCGACTATATGGAAACCATTCTAATTTGGTGGCAGATGAAGGGTTGAGGAGAAGGCCAAGTGGCATGGATGTTACTAAAAATGAAGGATGAGGTGGAGGAAGCCTATGGGAATGAATTCGACCTTGGAGGACCTTAGGAGGGTTATAAAAATATGCCATGAGGAATTGAAATTGATTTTGATCATTTGTGAATTTTCCTTTGGATTTTGGAGAGCATTAGCTTGTCCATTGCATGGTGAGTGCACACTTACCCTGCTAGTGAGCCAATTTCGAGAGAGTGATATTCTCATCCAAGTTTTCCATCGGAGAGGCCATTTAGAACTCTCATTTGGAGCTTCATGGAGTGTTTTTTCTGCATATTGGATGTTGCTACTATTCGTGACCCATGTCTCCTCCCATTCTCTCAATTTCTACTTCCATATTTCCATGTTTTTCTATGAAGGTGCACTTGTGTGAATGGTGGTTGCGCCCTACTGAGTTCAGTTGATGCCCAAGCATGGGAGAATGATTCATGGATCTTTAATATGTCTCTTATATTCTCTGTAAATCGAAATTAGAAGAAATACATATGCAAATGTCCTCATTTCCAAGCTTTATTGTGACTAGTTTCCATGTGATGATTTTCCCTTTCAATGGAGATTGTATATCTGATGTATATTGCGACTTGGGTCAATGTTATTTGCTGTTAGTGAGATTGAGATTTTTCAATGGTATATATTCATATTTCTATGTTCTGAACCATTATATGCACCATTTATGAGTCAAAGTTGAGCTTTTATGTGTCATTTCCCTTAAGCAAATATCACTAAAATTATGCAATTGAATATATGAATCTTTAATTTTCTGTTGCAGAACTCTTAACCACACCAAATGAAAGTAAATAAAGTCTAACTACAGTCCCCATACTCTGTTATGAAATTTGGTAGGGTTTCATAGGAGTTGGAGAGCCATTTCTGCCCACACCCTAGGGGAAATTGCATCATAAATTGCTAGTAATTTGTCCCTTTTTTCCCATCATGCCAAAATCGAGTTGCATATATCTATGACATGTCATAAAACTATCAGAGATTCAATTGAATATTACTAATACTCCCCACCTTAGTCCCTACCAAATTTGAGACCATCTTGAGCCATTTGAATCCCTAGAGTCAAAATTAGTCAAGCAAAATTTTAAAAAATTATACCTTTGTTGGGAATTTTCGAATTGGGACATTACAAGTGGTATCAAAGCATGATATTGACACCTGATAGATATATCTATTCATCTTTCCTGCACTGACCTCCCTCCATTAGAATATGAAACTAGAGACCTTTACAGTGAAAGGGAAGAAGGTCGTGAAGTTAGTTCTTTTTACAAGGAGATTAAGGAAAAACTAGAACTAAGAGATATGGATGACAAAGATAGTAATGAGGACCTTAAGACATTCATTAAATCATCCCTTGAAGGGATGTCCAAACAATTTATGCAAGGGTTCGAATTGTTGGTTGGCTAACTTGGGGTCAAGTCAACATCAAGGAGTAGTAGTAGCTCACCTCATGATGAGAAGAATACCAATGGAGAAACCATTTTTTCGAAGACTAGACCTCATAATGGACCTCATGAGTTCAAAAATCAGAATGGTCCCTCAATACCTAAGTTTTTAGAGTCCAAAGAAGGCCCTTACATCGCTTATTATGTTAAATAAGAAACAATTAAGTGATGAATGTAGGAAAGTCCTACCTTTTCATCAGTTCATTAGAGCTTGTATTCAGTTCATGCTAGGAGGAAATGGGAATAGGAAATCGCATATTAACCATGAATTAAAATACACCATGGTAAAAGTAACCAATCCTTCCTTGATGGTTCCTCACAAATTTCTTCTAGTGCTTGGTTGCAAATATTAAGTGTATATTTTCAATTAAATCCTATGGTTGAAGAAGATGCATTGAAAATGGCCATTCTGCATCTTGAAAGGGAATCTAGTGATTGGTGATTCCATGGTATTAGAACCTTGGGACATGATCATATTTTATCTTATGAGGGTTTCTACAATGCATTGATGGAGATATTTGAGAGGAAAGACCCTGAACTTCCTTTCAAAGAGCTAGCGCAATTGAAGCAAGTAGGAACTCCTAAAGCATATATGTTAGAATTTGAAAAGATTCTAATAATGGTTTATGATGTATCTATGGATAGGTTGGTTTTAATTTATTGAAATATTGAAACAAACTTTGAGAGGGATAGTGAAATCTCACAAGCCAGCCACATTGAAGGATGCCATGAATTTGACAAGGGATTTGCAGAATGTATTTCCAAGAACCAAAAATCCTCCCAAGCCAAATTATCCTTCCAAGTTCAAGGAAGGTAAGAAACCATGGAAAAGAGAATCCTCTACCAAAGAAAATAAAGGAGGACCAAGAAAAGAAGAGATTAGAAGAAAGAAGCTATGTTTTACATGCCAATAACCGTAGGTCCCAGGACATAGATGTGCCAAGGGGAAGGCACACTACATTGAAGTTTTTATGAAGATGATGAAGAGGAGGAGGAGGAAGAAGCATAACTTGAAGAAGAACAACTTGCAGCCCAAGAAGAACGGTATCAAACATCAAAAGAAGAAAAACTCACTCCTGGTACAGGTAAAAGTGCAGCACTCTTGGGTGTACCTAGAATCCACACCTTAAGGCTCAAGGGCAGCATACAAGGCCAAAAGGTCACAGTTATAGTGGATGAGGGAGCAACTCACAACTTCATAGATGCAGCCTTGGTGGAGAGGAGAAAGCTACAAGCTGAAACTTTTGATGGTTTAACAGTCATCATTCCAGGTAACAATTCTATGGACTGCACTAAATGGATTCCAAAGCTTCAAGTTACTCTAGGAAATCATACTATCACTAACAATTTTTATGTAGTAAATGTGGCTGATACAAATGTGGTTTTGGGAGTACAATAGATGTATTATTTAGGGGATCATACAATATATATATATATATATTACATTATTTTAGTTATCTACCATGAATGGTTGGTTATCGATTCATTGGTTACTAGTTATCCATTCATCAGGTACCAATTTTTTTTATAGCTATTTATTTCAAATTTTGAATAACTCCCATAGGAAAAATTTGGAAAATACACTTGACTCATCCTCATGCAATTATGCATGGAAAACCAGTAACAAATAACTTGTTAATGGCACTTAACTTGTGGCCTAGTCATAAATTAACTCAAAGTTGAGCCAATTTAACTAGGACAATATGAGGAATAAAAAAAATCAAATTGCCTTACTTTCCATCCCTATCTCTTAACCATTTGATCCCTATGAGTGTGATCCAATCACAAACTATGTGGATCTACTAGTAGATACAACTATGAGCTTAACTCCATTAATGATACAACTAGAACACCCACATAGTTTGTGGTTGGATCACGTCGATAAGGATCAAATTGTTAAGAGATAGTTATGGAATGGAATTTGGAAATTATTTTTTATTCCTCGTATCCTTCTCGTTAAACGAGTTCAATTGTGAGTTATCCATGCTTAGCTACATGTTATCAATGACATTCTTTATGTTATCGATTTATCAACTATCAATTATTTTTTATAATATTTTTCTTTTTATCTCACATTATTCTAGTTATCTACCGTTAAATGTTAGCTATCGATTCATCAACTATGAGTTATCCATGCTTTCCTACCAATTATCCATTCATCAGCTAGCTACTAGTTATTTTTTATATTCCTTTATTTATAATTGTTTATTTTGAATTTTGAACGACTACCATAGATTCGATCTGGATAGTATACTTGTTTCATCCTCGTCCATAGATGAAAAAGCATAGGTCGTAGTCCACCCAAATTTCAAATAAAAACGTCGATCGACGTAACTATTAGCTTAATGTCAACTCCAATCATGACTTTTACTTGAATTGTAATTGTCGATATATTAACTTTTAAATTAACTATTAGATACAACTATTAGTTGGAAAAAATAATCTTCAACTTCAAATATTTGATTATTAGATACAACTATTTGTTTAATAGATACAACTATGAGCTTAGCTCTATTGATAATACAACTATTAGCTTAACTTCAACTCCAATCATGACTTTTACTTGAACTGTAATTTTTGACATATTAACTTTTAAATTAACTATTAGATACAACTATTAGTTTAACTCCAATGATTTTACAACTATTATCTTAACTTCAACTCTAATCTCTTAAGGCTTAATGTAAGTACATTTGGCATCTAGGAGTTTAGCTAATGTGTAATCGTGTTGTTGTCCGCCGATTGCACACCAGCAACAGAAATCAATTGAAAGTTGTCTCCTCACTTAGGAAAGTGGGAGAGGTGTGACCTTGGGGGCAAGCACAGAGCTAGGTACTGTCACCTACTCTTAGCTCCTCCGTTTAGGCTAACTCCTAACGAAGCCAAGGGGGGTAGTCCCTACAAAAGAATTTTCTATGGCTCTTAGGTTGTTAAAGTGTTTTCAAAGGTTGCGGATGCGGATGGGTGTTGTTTAGGAGTTATTATGATTTGAAGGTGTTTTAGTTATTATGAATGTGACACAAGATCAACGAGCAATCCATGTTGCAACAAGAGATTAAAAGATAAATTTAAATTCCAGACTTTAATTAAGCATTTAGTGATAACAATTATACTAAACCATAGACAATTGATCAAATAGTATAATTATGCAAATTAAAACAAGGACCAGTGCCTTATGGAGTCAATGAAACAAGGACCAATGCCATATGGAGTCGATGAAACTGAAATGTGCCAGAGAATTAAACACACGTCGAGAAATTAAACCAATGAATGTTAGATTGTGCGAGTGATCTTGGTAATTTTTAAGGATTTTAACGATAATCTTGCTTAAGGTGTCTAGGAAACCTAACCAGAAATACTTTTAGTAGCTCCGTTCGAAGACATGATGGACCTGTCTAGAATCACAAGCTAAGTGTTCTGAGAATTTAACCAGTGAGTGTCCAAATTGGGTTGTCCGGCGCCCACACTTGGAATTTGCCCACTACCTGAGTATTTATCAAGATAACATCGGTGTGTTGGTTGTGGGGGTATTAAATTTTATTAAGTTACTCTTGCAGGGTTTAAAGATCCAGTGTTGTTTCTGGGTACTCCGATCTGAGATCGGTCAGAGCATACTCCGACAAGAAGGGAATGGAGTTAATTAATTAAAGAGGTATGTGTTGTAAGTTTTATTAAATTAATTAATTTAACTCTCCGACAAAGAGTGCTCTTGACCTTGTCTTATGACAAAGGTTCGAGAGTCTTATCTAATCTAAATGTCTAATGCAAGGATGTGCAAAACTAATGATGCTCTCCGATAGAGAGTGCTCTTAATTTGTGTTACTGCAAGTTCAAGAGTCTTTGGTTCTTTATTAAAAGACAAGAAGCTTGAAATAAGAACATAAAGATGATGTAGTTCAAATAAACAAAAGATGAGATGACTAAACTAACAATTAGTATCTACTTTGCAAAAAATGAAACTACTCTAAGTACTTGAAATAAATATAAGCTAAGAACAAAGACACTCTTCCCCAAATGGGGAAGAACAACCAAGTAGGGGAGGCCTTATCCCACTTAGCCTTATTTCATTAATAATTTACAAGATGAGGACATTTAGCCCTTTGAAAATGAAGAAAGTGACTAATCAAGAGAACTTGAAGCCTTATTATGACTTGTACAAAAGGGAATGGTTTTTTGAGATTGAATCATCTTCTTAGTATGGTTCTTCGTTTTAGCTCTAATTTTTTTGGATCTAGCTTTGCTTGCTCTTTCTTTGCTTGATTTTGCTCTTCGTTCACCTGTAAATAAGAGCTCTAAACAATAGCTAGTAAGAGTGTTAGGAAAGCAAATTTTAACTTATGAATAGGAAAGATGAAAGTGAACAAGATGCCAAGTGGTTAATGAGATAAACAAAAGCCCAAAACAATAAAACAAAACCAAAAAAATCAAACCTTGGAAATGAGAGGAAAAGCTTGCCCTTTATGATTCAAAATGCACGTTTTTCAATGAAATGACTTAAAAAAAATTGAGAAAGAAAATTTAAAGATTTTTTCTATTTTTTAGGCTAATTTCCAGAATTGGAAAATAGCAGAAAAATGTCAAAAAAATCAGCAAAAAACAACAAGCTTAAATTTGCACGCTTTTCGGGGAAAAGATGAAAATTTTAAAAAATAAAAATTTTCGGAAATTTTTCTGATTTTTAGGCTAATTTCCAGAATTAAAAAAAAATAGCAGAAAATGTAAAAAAATAAGCAAAAAAAGCAAACTTAAATTTGCACATTCTTCGAGAAAAAGGTACACAAACTTGAAAAAATATTTTTTTGGAAAATTTTTGAAAAATTTCTATTTTTTAAAAGAATTTCCAGAACTGAAAAATGATAAAAACACGTAAAAACCAGCAAGCCTAAGAGTGGAAATTTTGCACGTTTTTCGAGAAAATTCGTGCACATTTTCCAAGGCAAAAAGGAAGTCAAAATACTAACTTTTAAGCACTAGCCTTGAAATTTCCAGCTAGCTGAAAATATGCAAGAGATAGCAGGGAAAGAGAAATGGCATGCAAAACAATGCGGCAATTGGGGACAAACCCCAAAGTACTTCTCAAGACAAAAATTTGGCAAACAAAAGAATGATGGATTTACAAATTTGAAATGAGACAAGGATCTTAGATCTAGTAAAAGTTAAAGATTTAAACAAAAAGTAGATCTCAACCCAACAAGTAGATCAAAGTATGAATCTTTGATCTACTTTAGCCAATCATAATGCAACATCTAGAAATGTGAATAAATTGAGAATACTTGCACTACTTGGAAAGCAAATCAATAGGATAAAACCTGTAAAAATGTAGATCCGCTTTGTAGTAACCAATGTAACTAAGAGATTTTTTGAAGTTTGTAGTTTGATGGATGAGGCAAGCAAGCCCTTCATTTCTCGATTTCTTAAAGTAGAAGCCTCCTTTAGGCACCTGTAGAATGAATGCATAAACCAAACCAAAGCTCTTGTATTTGGGAGAATACCTGAAAGCCACAAAACTTAAGAGAAAAGCATAGATCAAATAATATTGTGCTAGATTGTTAGCCTTCTAATCACAAGATCATATACTTAAGAATCAAAATAAATGAACTAAGAATGGGATCACCTTGAACAAGATGAAGCATGGTACACAAATAACTCCCACATGGACCTCAAAAGTCTTCTTGATTTATTCAAATTCAAAAGATATTACAAATTTTTCCAGAGTGTACTTGCATAGATTCTCCATGTGGATAGAGCTAAAGGAGCCTCTATTTATACAATGAATGAAGAACCCAAAACTCTAAAACCAGAAAGCCAGACCTAACCGGACCGGCCACCACTGAGAGATCAGACCTGAAGAAGATGAGTTGGGAATGAGGGGAAGCCTCCACCTAGGCAAGGTGCCCCCACTCCAACCCTAACCACTGCAAACAAGCCACAGAAGGAGCCACACGTGTGGATGACACCCTCCTGCTGAAGAGGGGTGTGAGGATGGAGAGGGGCGTGAACCATCTGATGAGAGGCATGGGCTAGGTAAGGAGTGTTGCTGCTAGGTCTGGAGGAGCCATTGTTAGTGTTATCTTCAGTATTTACCTTGATCAAATCATGAAACCAATGATTACTCTCCATCTCATCCAATTCGAGAGTTTAGCTGGAGATGACAAATCTGTTAACTAAATATAACTTTATTGCTTACTGAATGTTGACTGAAGTTGAGTTATGATAACTCCAATCATCATAAATGCCCATTGAGATGTCATTTAGCCTTTTATTTCATTGAATTTGGATTAATTTGGAGAGTTTTAATTTTCTCCAAAATAATCATTTTTTCCCCAAAAATGATTTTTTTGAGAAAATGAGCATTATGTGTCCGATTGATGATCCAGAAGTTGGCTCTGACTAGCTCACCGATCAAGAATAATTTTTGGCTTAAGGTTAGAGCCTTCAATCACTGCAAATAGAGTTCGGATGACTAACTTATTTCAAATGAGATTTTTCAAATTAATTTATGGAAAACTTAATATAAAAAACTTAGGAAAATAATTAAAAAATTAAAAAATAATTTTTTAACCCGTCCAGTAAATTTTATTCGAAAATTTTTTAAAGGTCCTATTGACTTAGGACAAGACCATGCTCTATTCTAACAATGCCTAGTAGGTTTATAAACACTTAGTTGGGCTCTAATAACCCCCCAAGGCCCAGAATTCAAAATCGGTCATTCCAGTTTTGGAGGAAGCGGAAGAAAACCTTGTCAATTATACTCGGCTATAGGCAAAGCATAATTGTCAAGGGAAAAAAACTCCCTGGAATACCTTAGTTTAGATTCTATGTCTTAGGAGACCGAACCACTCAAAATACTCTACTAGCACATTTTATAACAAACCCTGCAGGGCCATGGTCAAAATTATTCAAATGAAAACCTGGCTAGCCAATATTTGCTAGACATGAAAACGGATCAACCGATACACTGGAAACAAACATTGAACATGTTTGTTAACCGGCGGCTCCTCAGGTAACCCAACTATGGTAGAAAAAGTTGGTAACACTTGTAATAGTCAAAATCCTAATAAAATCGTTAAAATCATTTGAACTCCTAATAAACTCCTCCATCTTACTGTTGCCCATTTACACTAATATGCATTTATATCTTAGAATTTTGGGGTGGACTACCGTCTATGGTTTTTTATCTATGGATGAGAATGAGACAAGTGTACTTTCTAGATTGATTTTATGGGCGTTGTTCAAAATTCATAATTAACAATTAAAAAAAAATAACTTAGTTAACTCGTGGTAAGTATAATTCATGATAGTTAGAAAAATTAAACTTCAACTTCAACTTGGTAATTAAAACTCCAATCATGATGATGTACAACTATTTCATTATTAGATAGAACTATTAGATTAACTCCAATGATGATACAACTATAGCTTATCTTCAATTCCAATCACAACTTTAACTTGAACTGCAATCACTTATATATTAACTTTTAAATTGACTATTAAATACAACTATTATCTTAACTTCAACTCTAACAATAGTTATATTATATTAACTATTAGATAACTATTAATCTTTTAATATTAATCTCTGCATTTATGACTCAAGACAACCTACTGCATGCTAAGAATTTGGATATTGTACCTTTACGTTAACTCCAGAAGATGACAGCACTCAAAGGGCATAATTTATGACCTCCAGTAAATTGAATCTTGGCTGATCTAGGCAATGAAAATTGCACAAGAGAAAGTCTTACGATGATTAACTTACTTAAGTCTAGAGATCTTAGTAAACGAGCTTTGTTCATATAGTGGTAGTGTTATTACTATACATAAGATATACGAGGTGGTATGAATGATTACCATTTATTAAGCTATTGAGCTAAGCAGCTTAGTTAAGGTAAACAAGCACTATTATAAGCTTCTATAATACATGCTCCTACTCGCACAAAGTTAGACGGCTTCCTATCTATAAGGTCAACCCGGCAAGCCCCAAGGGTTAGCTCAATTGGTAAGACGTGCGCACACTCTCTTGGTTCGGGGGGAGGTCACGGGTTCAAGCCTTGAGTCCTCTGGGGTTAGGTCTTCTGCTAGGATGGCCGGCGTTTTACCACCTCTACCATCCACAAATGTGGGGAAGTATTGCTACGTTTCCCATGGATTTTTCCATCTAAAAAAAAAGGAGTCAACCCGACAACCACGGGGAACCCCGACAACAGCCTCTTTTCCTCACTTCCAAGCACCCTTGCATTATAGAAGGTAATCAGATTAATATTAATCTATAGGATTATTCCTGACATATTAATCATATTAGTATCACACCCAAAAAAAACTTGGGACGTGTCTTATACCTTACATTAATTTTTGAACGCATTAGGTGCCACTCACGACCACGTGGAAGGTATGCTAGCTGTTACCCACATTGGGAACTTGAAAATTAGTATTAATAATCACTTTACAATAAAGTATTTAATAGAGTAATATAGTAATAATCACTTTAAAATATAATATGTGTACTAAACGTTGTGATATTGGAGCACTTATGATCTCACGTTGATAAAGCTAGCATTCCTTAAACCAACATTCCCTGTCACGAACACGCCAGGCCCTTGACTTTGCAGGCCGTGACGTTGCACACGGTGATGTTGCACCTTTCGCTTCTGCAGATTGTTTCCTAAACTCTTTAAATTTGAGTCTTCCTAAACTCTTTAAATTCGTAGAGGGCAGTTTCTTCATAGAGAGGGCAGAGCAGTTTCTTCATCTTTGGAGAGGGAATAGGAAGTGTGAAGACGGCCGCCAGCGAATTCGAAGATCAAAACTCCCTCTTGCATGAGTCAATCAAGCCAAGTAAGTGTACCTTCCTTTCTGTTCATTTTATTAGTGTCCTCTTTTTCTTTTCCTCCGCCTCTGTGAAGTAAATTCTAGGAATCCAAAATTACTAGATACCTGGTTTGATGCACTATATGGCAAGATTTACCTATACTTGTAACCTTGTAACACAGGGAGAGAGTGGTCACGTGAGCAAAATGAGCATGGGCAGCTTCGAACAGCATGAGATGATAATTTATTTTTAGTTTCAAAAGGCGTTCACCCTCAGTGACACATGTAGTCGTCAGTGTAAACTGATAGTTCCAAAGAAGGATGTTAAGGAACGTTTTCTTACATTTTGGATGCATGAACAGATGAACGAAGGTGTTGACCTCCAAGTATTTGACATGGACGAGGGAAGAGAACTAAGTGAGATATTCGTGTTGAAATACCAGGAAAGCTGCAATACTTACATGTTTCAGAATGGATGGAACAAGTTTCTTAAAAACAAAAAACTCAAGGCTGGTCATATTGTCGAGTTTCGGTGGAACAGTTGGAGTAGCCGAATTCTCTTCAAGACTCACCAACAAGGTCCTGCTCTTCCTGGTCAGATTTATTACTTCTCAGTGTGTTTTAATTTATTTCAGTGTAGTTAGTGTGTTACCCCATGAATGAATGATCAACCACTAAGATCAAACATTGTTTGTTGTCAATGGTTGCAGGAGTCGACACGCTCCTTTAGCGATGAACACCTACTACAACAGCCTTTGATCCTTTAGGTAACTTGTTTTAATATACTTTACATTGTCTAATAAATTGCAGTTAGTGTGTTATCCATGATCAATCGCTCAGATCATCCTTTGTTTGTTGTCAATGGCTGCAGGCTCGCCCAGTTGTGAGCTACCAAAGTCGACACACGCTGCCTAGCTCATGCGACCTAAAGGTATAGTAAAGAAATACGTATATCGTCTATAGTATAGAAATGGGTGTATTGCATGAGTATATAAGTGGATATGGAGTATGGCCTCATATCATCTATAGTATAGAAATGGGTGTATTGCATGGGTATATAAGTAGATATGGAGTATGGCCTCAAACATACAAAGATTTCTTATATATTGTAAGTATCCAACATGGCTGTGTAACTAATAGTTGCTAATAAATATTGTGCATTTGTCAATTATTGGCATGTTAGAGCAAAAAAATCTTCTTTTATTAATGTTGATGTATTTGTAACTTCGGAATGTATTCATCCTTATATATTATGTATTATACCTTGATGTTTATTCCAAGAAGTGTGTAATGTATTTGATTCATGTCATGCCCCGATGTTCTTATCGAGAGGTTCTATAATGTAAACAAGTCATGTCAAGTCACTGTGGGTAACCTTCCTATTGGTCAAGGGTTAAATTCTCTATAGTTGTGGGGCCGTAGGGTTATTAGACTATCCTAGAGAAGTCGACCCTAGGTGAGTCATTGTAAGTCGGGGCAATAGTCCCCACCGTTATGTTAAGGATAAACCTCCTTGTTGGTCGGAGGAGGAAAAGTCCCCACAAGTTGTGGGGCGCTAGGGTTATTAGACACTCCTAGAGATGTCAGCTCTAGTAAGTAATTGTTAAGTGAGGCTGACATGTTGGAGTGGGTTTCAAGTGAACGAAAGAATATAAATAGAGAGTGAGCCTCTCTATTTATTACACATACACTCACTAATTAGGGTGCATGAGTGAGAGGAGAAGTTGCTAGGACAAGAGAGAGACTGCTGCTGTCGGGAGATCATCTTTATGTTTTCAGGTTTTAATTTTGGTGCTGATTTTATCTCTGAGGAAGTTGCAGGGTTTTCTCCTTTATGGTTTCCCCAAGGAAAATTCTTTGTGTCTCTTGTCTCTTCTTTTTTATTGTTGCGCATGTTATTCTCTCAGTTAAAATATCCTAAGATCATAATGCTAGCTTGAATGATAAAAATCTAACATGGTATTAGAGCTAACCTAAGAAGAAGACATTGTACAGCTGTAGAAGCTAGAGCTTCTTACTTTTTAGGTCTCTCTCCACAATTGCTATATCTTGGGCTACAAAGGTCCAAATAAAATTTTTGAAGATGTTCCAGAAAGGGCACGGACTTTACTTTCTATGGTTCGAGTTTCAGACTCAGAAGATGAACCACTGACACATGGCAATCCGTACAACTTCATTGTGCTGAATAGTCCTGTAATAGTTCATCTCGGGAAAATGATCATAAGTCCCAATTCGTGAAATCAATTCTGATGAAACCTATGCTGTTGGAACAGGGACATGTGAGGCTACTTTAGTGCGAAGTTTCAAACACAGAGGAGCAGTAATTTCAGAGATACCGCAAAAACAGTAACATGCATTTCTGGAGAAGAAATTGAAAAACTAGGGCTTCCTGTTCCGAGAGCTTCCCTCCACTGTTTTCAGAAAAGGAGTACATTGGATAGCTCAAATTGAAGAGATATATCTTTTTATCCAATCAGATCTACAAGAGTCCAAGTTTTTAAAATTAGGGTTTCTCTGACAAACCCTAGATCAGCCAGCTCTGGAACCAAGACGGAAACCTCAAATCGGTAAGATCTAATCTTTTGCTATTTGCATTTGAGGTTCTCATTTCAAAGTGATCTATCACATCATCTTGATGATAAGCTTGGTGAAGTTGACAACTTCCAAGCATGGAAGTATTTGATCTCTCTAAAAAAAATGAATTGGACACCTGCATGAGTAGAAGAGGTTCCAGTTCCAGAGGGAGATGAGGCTAAAAGCCTTACACTAGAAAAACTTGGTCAAAGCCAAGAAGATCATTGTTGATTTAATCATGGATCACATTGTACCACAAGTGTCTTCCCTAAAGACACCGAAGATGTTTGATTCCTTGACCAAGCTATTTGTAGGGAAGAACATAAATCAAAATATGACTTTGAGAAAATAGTTGAAGAATGTGAAGATCCAGAATGCAGAGACCATACAATCATACTTTACAAGGGTCTCTCAAATCAAAGAACAAATTGAAGTGGTAAAAGAAGAAGTGAAGAATGCAGAAGTAGTGATAGCCACCTTGAATGGCCTCCCAGGATCATGAGATTCATTCATTCGAAGAATGTGTGCCAGAAGAAAGTGATTACTTTCAACACACTCTAAGAAGAGCACACACAGAAGAAGAAGCTCGACTCATAATAAGAGAAGAGAAGATGGGAGCAACTGAAGATCAAGCTCTCACCATCCAAAGAAGATAACTCAAGTGATGAGGAATATGAAGAACTCAACTCTTGAAGAACCTCTTATTCATCTTAGCATTTGGATAAGAAACGATGCTATTATGAATGAAGAAGACGATGAAGCTGAAGGCTGAAGAAGGAGTCCACCCACGAAACAAATAAAGATAAGTATTCAATTGTCATTTCATGATATTGTTTTGTTATGCATTTGTTTATATTCAGTTAATGTATTATGCATGATAGAATGTGTTATCACTCCAGGAAACTCCTCTAGGTGGTAGCTCGAGGATGCCTGGTAACTTAAAATGTTTTTAGAGTTTTCGATATGGATCAAGTCAGGTGACCTATATAGCCTTCCACTCTCAAGACATGCATGAAAATCACTCAATTACAAGGCAAAGAACTCTGGATAGATTGTAATTAAGAAAATGACCTACCTATTTAGTATGTTGACATTAGGGAAGGCAACCTAACCTGGACATCCTACAATTTGATTCTCCAATTTTGTAGAAAAGAAAGGTCAGTTATAATTTGTGGAGATCTAGGCAATCTTCAGAATAAATTTTGGTCAGGATGGACTGAGATATTTCTTGATTGGTTTTGTCTGCGTGTAGACTAGGTAAATAGAAGGGCCAATTTTTTTTTGCACCTACAAGCCGATATGGAAGTAGCTGACCAAAATCATCAGTGGTTTAAATGTTTGCTATGCCACCAAGGAGGAAGGTATACTCGTCTGAAGCATTCTGTTTNTTGCCCCTACAAGCCGATATGGAAGTAGCTGACCAAAATCATCAGTGGTTTAAATGTTTGCTATGCCACCAAGGAGGAAGGTATACTCGTCTGAAGCATTCTGTTTTTACAGAACAAAATTTTATCAAGGGTGATCGTCACAGGAAGAGGATTGATTCCAAATTACATACCCACAGACTCCCTCTTGACTCTTGGGTTGAGACAATTTTTGACAGCGAGTTCCTTTGTGATGAGAATCCCATTTTCCATGATTCTGATGTGGAAAGATGTTTCAGTCCTGATCTGTATCCTCCCATCCCTCCTGAAGATCTGTATCCATCATGTGATTAATTTTATGATGAAGAAGATAGCTATGGATTCGATTGTCCCTGTGGTGGAGTCAACATCGGCGATAAATAAGTCTGCATATGTTTCCATGCACGTGATTCTTATGATTAAAGAATCTTCTTTTGAAAGACGTGGTGGGCTGGTCTCTGGCATTTCTAGTCGGGCATATTTGTCAATTTTTTGCTTTGTCTATAAAGTAGTGTGTCTGTCATAATGAATTTTGGGTCCCCATATGTCTTCGGACCGTGAAGGGATGAGATAATGATAGTGCGGTCCCACTATCACCCTAGAATCTTTCTTTATGACTTGTTAATGACAGTTTTGAGTCACCCGGTGACTGGCTAGCATTGTATAAATAAAGGCTTTGGGCCTCATTTTGGGGGAAGGAGTTTTAGAGTCGCTCATGTGCTGAGCTTAGAATATCGAGTCTGTAACAGAAGAGTATGCTCTACAAATTTTCCTCAACGGTATAAGATTGCATCAGAAATTCTATCTGTAATTTCTAGTATGTGTCTGTAACAGAAGAGTATGCTCTGCAACTTGCCTGTAGTGGTATAAGATTGCATCAAAAATTATAAGTTTGTGTATTTAAGCAGTGATGAGCTTCGCCCTCCGAAGCTGATCTGCTCAAAGTCTATAAAAACGATAGTGATGTTTTTATTATAAAGTTGGATGTTTGAAGAAGTAAAGTTTGTTGGAGCAAAGTCGATCTTGGTATATTGGTATCAAAGCCAGAACTATCTATGAGTGAATGTTATTTTGATTATATCTGCAATCTGTCTTAAATCTGTTTCTGTATTTTACTTGCAATCTTTTGAACTGGTCTTGTAAGAGGTGGAAACGAGCTCTAAGTTATTGTAGGGCATGAGGGATCCGAAGTCAATGAGGTCACAGCCATAGGTTTAGGTGCTGTAAATCCTCTTTAAGTCGAGCTAGAATCCTTGAATTTCATGGACCCTACAATGGATGCAGTTCTGCTTGGTAGTCTTGATTGTTAGTCAAACAACGATACAGAAGTATCTTTAGAAGAACGTAGATCTTCATTCTGTAATGAAACATCCGCTTCAGAATCATCAATCATACATATCCAAGATTTAAATCCTTCTGAGAACTGGCAGTTACCTGCCATTCTCCCGAATGATGTTTACAAATTAAATTGGTGGTCATTCAAAACTGCAACTCAAATTAAAGTATCATCCATAGATGCATCCTTCACTGATAAAGATGAACTTGTTCACATTAATCTATTAGAAAAATGCTAGATCGTTTTGGCAAAAGCTCAAGGTTTTAAATATGTACATCTAGGAGCCATTAAGCTTGGATTCGGGCCGTTAGTACGCCCATATTTACCTGTTTCTTCCCTATGTGTAGCCATAGACACTAGGCATCGAAACTTTGCCGATGTAATCATTGGTGGTTTTACCGCTCCCTTGCATGATGGTCCTGCCTTTGGCACCATCTACCCTAAGTATTTTGTCAGTTTGGAAGACCCTTACATCTATGACCTGCTAAAGGCATACATCCTTCCTAAAGGATTTAACATGGACACCGGATCAAAGATTATCCAATTAAAAGATGCGGTTGTTGCCAGATTTGGAAATGATACCCTTCATCCACTACGATCACATGTGCATCAGAGTTCACACCAGCACAGCGTGGTGGAATCGAAAAAATCTAAACAATCCACCCCAGTAACTTTTGATTGGATAGGTATAAACTATCCCAGGCAGTGGGAAGTAAAATACAAAGAACTGAGAAATACAGAAAGGCTAGCCAACTCCTTCGCTGCTCAGCCTCTTACTTTTGATAGGTCTACCAGTTCTTTTCGTGTCCCAGAAGAACTCCCTACTCGTAGATTTACACCTCCATTAATTAGATCTACCTCCTCAGCTTCTTACAATAATGCCAGGCATCAAGCCGAAGCAAAATCTATTTCTACCTCCTCCCTGCAACCATCCTTCTCTAGTTTACATGATCATTAGAGGAAATTTGAGGTCTAAAATGGGCCTCCTAAGGAAAATAATAAAATAATAGTTATTAATTTTAGAGGAAGAATGAAAAAAACTACTTTTTTTGTTCGTATTTTCGACATATCTCCCTATTTTTTTACTCAAATTCTGAGTGGGAGAGATCGTTTGATGCGGAATTTAACTTTGCATCCAACGAGTACCCACACTGCATACTTTTGACAAACCCTGCTACTCCAAAAATAATAAATACCTGAAAAAACGTGAATGGAAGTAGTCTATCAAGGACAAAGGTCGTATATTCCAGGAAGAAATCTCCCGGATACACCATTCAGACAATTTTCAATATATGGCCAAACTAAAAAAGAGTTCCTGCCTTATAAGTCCTCAACCCCTAATCAATCTATTTCAAAAGAATCCAAGTTAGAAAAATGGGAAATATGCATCATAAATTGACTGCACAAAACTGGGATGATGTAGCCCAAGACATTATTTTCTTAAAAACAAAAATGGCAGAAGAAAAACAAAAAATAGAGGCTATAATAGCCAAGCTTGGGTTGTTGGATCATCTTCTACATGATTCAACTGAAATAAAAATAGCAGTTGAAATTGCTGCTACAAAGACTGACAAAAGGTTAGCTGTGTTAGAAGAGCTTTTGACAAAGACAGAAAAAATAAAAAATAAAACTCCTCTGGTTAGTGAACATGTCTTTGCCATAGCCACAAAAGGACATCAGAGAAAGTCCTCTCATGGCAAGATTATTTCTTTTGGACAGTTTAGTGTCTTTGAGGATGATACTCATCCCAAATTTGATTTTGGACAAACTGAGGAAGAATTCAGAGAAATAACAGATTGGGTGGTGGAATTTAAGAAGTTTCCCCAAGCACTTAGCCCAAAATATCTTGTAGTGATGTCTCTAATACATCAAGAAGAAGGCCAATCCTCTGTCACAGGTCCTCCTCCCCCTCAGCCAGATTTTGATGTCCACATGCCAGATGTAAGTCCATCCACAACACCTTCACACAGATTCCAATTTGGAATCAACAGTATGAACAACTTGTTATCCCAGATGCCAGAGAAGCTAGTTTTAAATATTCAGTGTTAGACCCGTTCTGACATAAAAAATGCAATTCAAATGCTGGGACAATGGGTTCTGTATAAAATACATTAGGACAGTAGCCTTACTGGTCAAAGTTTGGGCACACAATTAGTTGCAGTTCTTTCAGGCCTTTCATATGAATGGTGGAGATGGCTTCCACAAGAAGCCCGAAATGAGATGCTATCCACTGATGATGCTGATCAGCAAATCCTTCATGTCCTCAGTAAGGAATTTTATGGCCCTGATGATAAGGAATATTATGATCATTTAGCTTCACATTTTATGTCTGCTAGATTATGTGATCTGAGCAAAAGTGAAGAATATTTTTGTTACATGCAAAACCTATTAGTTTCTTCTGGTAAGTCTGGTGAACCAGCATATTTGAAGCATTACCTAAGAAGCTTTCCAGGTCATGTACCAGATGCAGTGGAACAATTCTTAAAAGATAAGCATATTACTCTTCATGGTATGTCTTTAGCACAACTGCATGCTTACATTCTTGAGACTTGGCAAGAACATTGTTTAGAACGTCGAGTCAGTAAAGACTTTAAAAGGCACCAAGGGATGTACTCTGCATCCTTTTGTAAAGATGTAGCACAAATTCCATATTGGGGATGCGGTGCCCATAATCGAGGTCATTTACATGAATCCTGTAAATGAAAGAAGAAGAAAAAAGGATTCTACACCAGTAGCCCTAGATATCATCCTGACAAGCCCTACAAATATAAAAAGCATGGTTATCAAAATTTTGAAAAACGATATCCTTCTAGATTTAGAAAATATCAGCCTAAGCGGTATGTCAATAGAAGAACTGAAAAGAAGGATAAAGATGCATGCTTTATTTGTGCTAAGAAAGGTCACTGGGCTGGAAAATTTCCAAAGAGGAAAAATAAACCAAGGCTTGCAGCCTTGTGTTCCAAGTTAGATCTACATTGGTGGGATCTTTGTGTTTGTTCAGTAGATGCCCCTCTGCCTTCTGGAGAGATCATTTATTTACCTGATGAATCTGATGATGAATATTATGAATCTTCTTCAGACTCAAATATTGCTCTTGCAAAATTTGATCCTTCCTATGAATCCAATTCCAGCTCTGATTTAGATTCAGATGCAAATTTAGGGGGGTGTGAGCCACCAGACTTTGACTTTTCTTTCTACATGCTCTCTTTTAGCAAAAATAATTCTATAGAAAAATAATTGGCAGATATCGATTTGCAATTATCCTCTGTCCCTGCTTTCGAATATATATTGAGAAGAGACCTCAAAGAAGAGAAAAAGAAACCCTTAAGTCTTCTTGAGAAATCCACCAAAGGAAAAGAGAAAGCAGATTCTCCTTCTGATGCTCTTACACTATACAATCCAGCAGATATTTACAGGAATTACCCAGATGAGCATGAATCAAGATAGAGTTATAGAAGAGACAAGGATAAAATGCTCAGGCTTCAGATAAAGAAAAAACAACAACAGCTGAGAAAGATAGTTTCAGAGATTGAGCATTTAAAAGATGTGTTACTTATATTGGTAACTGAAACAGACCAATCTTCAGATGAAGAAATCAGTAAACACCTTGAGGAAGCTATGAAAGTCCTAGGTCAGAGAAAATTCTCTTCTCTGTCTTCACCTGAACCAAATTTAGGATTATTCCAAGGTCCTAAATTGTTTATAAGTCTAACCTTCTATCCTCCTGAGTTTCAGTCCTATTCTTTGAGTTGTATGATAGACTCTAGTTGTCAGTTAAATTTGGCTAGAGGTCCAGCCATTCCTCCATTCTACTGGGAAAAGCCTGTTGATCATGGTTCTAGAATTGAAGGCACTCCAGTCTCTTTGACAGGTAGAGTAGAGGATTTCCCTATACAAATAACAAACATTCCTGAGGTTTTGTCTCTGTACAGACTAGATAGTATCAAGGAAGATTGTATCCTTGGTTCTGAATTTCTCCTCAAAGTCAGTCCATTAACTGTAGATAAGAATAAAATGTTATTTATTTTCACTATGAATAACCGACTAATCTCTTGTCCATTATCCTTTGAAGCAAATAGTAAGTGCAATATTGCCTTGCCAAAGCCTGAATCTAAACCCAAAGTAGCTGAATTGTTTAAAATGGAGCGCTGTATAGCCTATGCAGAAATGCATAAGGAAAAATATCTAGTTGATATCTCTGCTAAGCTAGTCAAAGATTGTTGTTCTGAAAGTCCCAATGCCTTCTGGAAACGAGAAAAATATTTTGTAAGCTTACCTTTTGACCCACTCCAGAATATCAAGCCAATGAAAGCTTCAGTAAGATTTATGTCTCCTTCATAAAGGGATTTTTGTGCAAAAGAGATCAAAGAGATACTTGAGAAAGATCTAATTGAGCCCTCCAAGAGTCCCTAGGCATGCCGTGCTTTTGTTGTAAATAAGCACTTCGAGATAAAAAGGGGCAAACCTAGATTGGTTGTCAATTACAAGCCCTTGAATGTTATTCTTCAAAAGGTAAGATATCCTTTGCCGAATAAAGCAAGTTTGTTGCAGAGAATTGCTGGGTGCACTATATTTAGCAAGTTTGATCTAAAATATGGTTTCTTCCAGATGGGCATTGAAGCAAAGGATTGCTACAAAACGGCATTTGTTGTCCCTCACGGACAATATCAATGGAAAGTCTTTCCATTTGGAATAAACAATGCCCCATTAGAGTTCCAAAAGAGAATGGAAGAAATATTTAGAGATAAGAAGTGGGCGTTGGTGTTTATATATGATGTCTTGATATTCAAGAAATTTACAGGATCATCTTAAACATTTGCAGCTTTTTTATGATCTGGTCTACAAGCATGGTTTAGTCCTGTCTCAAAGTAAAAAGGAAATAGGAAAAACTGAAATAGATTTCCTTGGATTCGATATCCATAAGGGACATGTAATCCTGCAGAAACATGTCCTCAGTGTGTTCAACCACTTCCCTGATCAGATTCTAGAGAAAGTGCAGTTGCAAAGGTTCCTAGGGAGCCTAAATTACATAAGGCCATTTTACAGAGCACAAGCTAGTGGCATTCATGTCCTGCAACAAAGACTGAAGAAGAATCCACCTAAATGGTTAAAAAAAATGACTTTGGTAGTATAGACAATAAAAACCAAAGTTAAAAATCTCCCTGCCTTATCCTTGCCTCAAGGCATCGACCAGTTAATCATTGAAACAGATGCCTCTTCATCGACATGGGGTGGAGTGTTGATTGAAATTATTGAAGGAAATGAGAATGTGTGTGGTTATGGATCTGGTTCATTTAAAGCAGCTGAGTTGAACTATCCATTGAGCCACAAAGAAATTTTAGCAGTAAAAAAGACTGTACAACTTTTTATTTTATTTTTAAAACTTGTTAAGTTTGTAATTAGAACAGACTTAAAGATAATGCCTGGAATCTTTAAGAATGAAAATATGATGGCGGAAAATAGTAGTAGGATTCTTAAATGGTTTATTTGGTTGAGTAATTTTGATTATGAAATAATATATAATCCTGGTTATTTGAATTGTTTAGCTGATATGCTAACAAGAGAGAATTCGCAGCCTGCAGATCCTAATCTAAGCATGTTCACCCCTGGTTCATCAAGCTCCGGGCCTAGCAGTGATAAAGGCAAAGCTCCTGTTCATCCCCTGTACCATCCAAGAAATGGTTTATTTTTGAAACCATGGGATGAGTCCATCTTTGAAGAAGAAAGAAAACAACTTCTAGATTTTGCATCCAGAAAAGAAGCAGAAAAATATCTAGAGATCACTCTGATCAAATAGATCGCAGCCAGCCCTTTAAAGCTTCAGATTTTAGAAATATGGGAAGGATCAACATTCAGAAGTTTTGAGAATGCCCAGTCAAAACTAAGAAATTGCAAAGAACTCTGGATAGACTGTAATGAAGAAAATGGCGTGCCTGTTTGGTATGTTGATATTGGGGAAGGCAACCTAACTTGGACATCCTATAGTTTGATTCTCCAATTCTGTAGAAAAGAAAGGTCAGTTGTAATTTGTGGAGATATAGGTAATATTTAGAATAAATCTTGGTCAATATGGACTAAGATATTTCTTGATAAGTTCTGTCCATGTGTAGACTAGGTAAACAGAAGGGCCAATTTTATTTTGCACCTGCAATCCGATATGGAAGTAGCTGACCAAAATCATCAGTGGTTTAAATTTCTGCTACGCCACCAAGGAGGAAGGTATACTCGCCTGGAGCATACAATTTTTACAGAACAAAAGTTTATCAAGTGTGACCATCACGGGAACAGGATTGATTCCAAATTACATACCCGCAGACTCCCTCTTGACTGTCGGGTTGAGTCAATTTTTGACGGTGAGTTCCTTTGTGATGAGAATCCCATTTTCCACAGTTCTGATGTGGAAAGATGTTTCAGTCCTGATCTATATCCTCCCATCCCTCCTAAAGATCCGTATCCATCATGTGATTAATTTTATGATGAAGAAGATAGCTATGGATTCGATTGTCCCTGTGGTGGAGTCAACATCAGCGATAAAGAAGTCTGTAGTTGTCGCCATGCACGCGATCCTTACAATTAAAGAATCTGCTTTTGAAATACGTGGTGGGTCGGTCTTTGGCATTTCAATTTGTATATGGTCAGGCATATTTGTCATTTTTTGGCTTTGTCTGTAAACTTAGTATGTCTGTCATAATGAGTTTTGGGTCCCTATATGTCTTCGGACCATGAAGGGATGAGATAATGATAGTGTGGTCCCACTATCACCCCAGAATATTTATTTATGACTTGTTAATGTTAGTTTTGAGTCACTGGGTGACTGGATAGCATTGTATAAATAAAGGATTCGGGCTTCATTTTGGGGGAAGGAGTTTTAGAGTCGCTCATGTGCTGAGCTTAGAATATTGAGTCTGTAACAGAAGAGTATGCTCTACAACTTGCCCTTAGCGGTATAAGATTGCATCAAAAATTCTATCTATAATTTCTAGTATGAGTCATTAACAGAAGAGTATGCTCTACAACTTGCCCGCATCGGTAGAAGGCTTTTAGTTACAACTGTTCAGAAGTTGACAACAAGGTGCAGGGATGAAGAACTCATCAGGCTAGCAGATTTACATACAAAACAGATGCATATAAATGGCTAAATCATGATAAGGATAGTACTTATAAATCAACTCACATTAACACACCAATAGGATGAAAGCTATTAGTTATTAATCAATTTGAAAGTAACCTAAATACACATTCAGGCATAAGAAAAGTAAAGACATAGATGAAGGTTGAACAAATCATAACAAAAGAGCTTATATTCAAGAATGAGCAAAATGAGAAGCTGACAATAGTATAGGCTTATAAATCCCCGAAGTCGAACCCTTTCAATAAAATAAGTCTTAGGCTTTATATGCTTTACAAAAATACTGAGATCCTGAAAAATTGGATCTGATTTAATAAAAATAGACAAAATAATAGTTCTTTGCATAATTAGGTCAAAAAACCCTAATTTAACTATTAGTCTAACTAGATGTAGAATTCGTTCACTGTTTGAACCTTCTGATAACTAAAGTAAGCACTGGAACTAAATACCATTGGTCCTTTGCTCTTGCCCAGGTGTTAGTGAAGTAAACTCTTCATTTTTCTGCTGTAACCTGCCCTGTTAGGTTAACTTTTGCCCTAAAAATTTGGCCAAACTACTGAAAACTAGGGCTCAGAGATGCATTTGGTTCTTCAACTCTGTGACACCTATGTATAAACTGAAAGAGATTTTTGTATCTTTTTTTTTTGTGAGAAAAAACCTCTCTCAGTTTTTGGAAATTCGTTTTCATCTTCTCGAGATATGTATTTCAAAAACATGTGTAAAATAGGGAAATCCTGAGATTCGAAAATTAGGGCTCAGAGATGGATTTGATTCTCCCAATATGAAATAACTGCAGGAAAACTGAGAGGGGTTACTATTCTATGACATGTTTGAAACAAAAACCTTCGATAATTTTTCAAAATTATTCTCCAGTCGCTCATAATCCCCATTTTAAAATGATGCCTTTTCATAGTAAAACGCCCCTTTCGGTGGCTTAGCAAAACTGAAGCACACCTTTCCTGTTTATTTTTTCAGCGTATTTTAGGTTTATATTTTGTCCTTGAGCCATTCATGTTCACCAAAAATTGGTACTGCGTGTCAAAACTTAATATTCTGCCTCTGTCTGCTTTCGGTGGTTAAGAGGCTAAAACATTAGAACCGTTAACTCCTGAAAGTAGGGCTTTTGGTGGCTAATGAACTGTTGCTGCGTTCTCCTAAGCCACTGAAAGCTCTGTTTTCTACATAATTTTATTTATCCTTTAAATCATACTTTTACACTTTACTCCTATCCTTCTGGTACTTTCTCAACCTGCATAAGATTTGAAATATTAGCAATATCATGGGATACCTCCAGATTCTGAAGGCTAATAACTGCCTTTGCTAGGGTTTCCAGTGCAAGGTGTGTTCTAGGGATTGAATATTTATTCTACAGCCTTGAACTTCTTATCTTCCTATAGATCCTGGAGTTATCCTTCATCAATTTCATATTTCTTCAACCTGTATAACAACAGCATCGTGTTTTAGGGTTAGGGTTTGGATTTTCCTTCTAAGACCTCTAGTTCATGTATTTGCCTTAATAGCCGGTTGATTCTTTGGGACCTAGGTTTTATATTTGAACTCTTCAACATCTATAGAAAATCTTTATGCACTGATAGATGAGGTTGAAAATGCCACCTGGAGGACTGATAGGTCATCTTTTGCCCCAAAAATTTGGTCAAACTGCTGAAAACTAGGGCTCAAATATGGCTTTGTACCTTCAAATATGTGACACCCATGTATAAAAAAAATAGTTTTTTGTAGTTTGTTTTGTTGTGAGAAAAAACCTCTCAGTTTTTTGGAATTCATTTTAATTTTCCCAGGATCTGGATTTCAAAAACATGTGTCAAATAGGAAATTCTGAGATCCAAAAATTAGGTCTCAGAGATGAATTCGATTCTCCCAATCTGCAACACCTGTAGGAAAAATGAGAGAGGTTATTGTTCTCTAACCTATTAGGAACAAAAAATATGATCTTTTTTCAAAATGATTCTTAAGTGGCTCAGAATCATCATTTAAAAAAATGACTTTTCACAGTAAAACGCCCCTTTTGGTGGCTTAGAGCGTCCTGAAATTTCGGTCTTAGCTGCCGAAAGTCTGCTTTCGGTGGATTAGAGACCATTTTGAAACCATGCTTAGCCACCAAAACCTGTGTTTTGAGTTTTTTGGGTGGGATTTTCCCCCAATGCCTTTTTGCCTGCTTTCGGTGGTTAACGCCCTTCTTGTAATGTTCACTAAGCTGCAGAAAGAAACACTTTTTGGTGGCTAATGGGTTGTTTGAAGTCTCTCCTAAGCCACCAAAAGTGATTTCTCCATTTACTCACTTAGACACACTTTCGATGGTTATCTTTCATCGTGCATTAAACTGTTAGCTGCCGAAACAAAGCCTTTCGGTGGCTAATGAGTTATTAAGAACCCCAGCTAAGCCACCGAAAACTTCCAATTTTTTCAACCATATCACAAACATAGACCTTCAATTTCTTAGTCATTTTTAAATATTTCATGACATGACTCGAATTCTTCATACTATCAAAATAAATTTATTTTGGGAGATAACATCTGGCTCCTACTTGGGGATGGGAACCTCCCTGTGAGGTCCCNTGAAACAGAATAACTAAAGCTATCTTCTAGTGTTCCATTGGGCATGGAGTCATTTGTATTTTATAACTAATCCCCTGCAATCTTGTTGTATCCTGCTTTGCTTATTCACGAAAACAACTAAAAATGACCTAGCTGCTCATATTAAGAGCTTATTTTCCTATCTACTCCTACTCCTAATTCTAATCGGTAGAGTCTTCTTATAATGTGACATCATGCTTCCAATGAAGCCAGGTCAGAAGCCGATTTGCTAAACTTATCCTTGATCTTGACCCGAAAAATAAATGAAACCCTAGCATGCAGCAATGTAGTTTTGAAGGGTGACAGAACCAACTATCATCTGACAAAAATATTTTGATATCTATGCTGCTCATAAGTTCCATACAGTCAGTAACAGGGTCATAAAATCCAACAAGAAATACCTTTTTATGTTGTTGTTCCAACTTAATGAAATGTTGTTGCTGGCTGCTTTCAGTGATCACTACGTTAATTGTAGATTGGTCAACCTCTGACTGGGAAGGATGAGTTATGCCCTGCTATTCTGGACTTTTCAAATCATCATCTTCCTCTTCATATTTGTTGCATTTTTCCTTTGTCTGTAAATCAGAAAACTGAGATCTTCCTTTAGTATTTGCTGCAGATCCAAATTTGTTACATGTTGTTCCTCCAATCTGCTCATTATCTTTTGGGTTTCCAAAGGGGACAAACTGATCTTATTGACACCCTAAGTCAGCAAATGCATTTGGTACAAGGTCAAAAGCATCTATATTATGGTTAACATTCTAAAGATCAATAATATCTCGATCACATTGGGAAGTGTCCCCTATTGTAGCATGCTCTTCATAGTTATCATTAAGCACAACATGCATATGTCTCTGATCATTTCTTTGCTAAAAAGTAGAACTAAAATAAGTTCTGAAAGTGGACAAATCCTCACAAAACTTAAAATCTTCTTCTCTATTTACCTTTTCATCCTCAGCATGCAACTTATATTCTTCACAACAATGATCAAATGCAAACTCATATGAATAGTACCTTTTACAATGCTCAGTGAATGCTTTGTGAAAATCCTTCAATGATGAAATATTGGAAGGAGATAAAGAAAAATACCACTGACGTGCATCACCATATAATGAATACATGAACATATTCATGCTGCTGATCTAATAGATCCATGCATTCATGAAACTTGAGGAGGTGTTCAGCAGGACTGTCTTCTTTCTCCTCTTTGAAGACAGTTGAAAATCTCCCCATTCAGACATACCAGGTACTGGATGTGGGAAAATAGGAACCGAAGAGAAGTCAAGAGGTGCAAACCTCTGAAACAAAAGAGCATCAAATGCTTTTGACATATTTATATTGTGAAGTTGCCACCAAATTCATCCTCCATGGAGTCGCCAGGGATGAGATCTTCACAAGCAACAGTGCTTGAAGATGCCCAAACCCTAGAATTTTCTGATGTATTTATAAATTCCTGAGAATTAAGTGTTTCAGTAGAAGAAATAATAGTAGAAATATTTCTTGAAATACCTGATGTAGTTTCCTTTGCAGCACTGTTGGTCTACCTTAGTGAAGCCCTAGCTCTTCTCAGAATCTCTTCTGGATCTGAAACCGGTGTTGCTGGTGGCCCTTTAGGGTTTTCTATGGTACTTGGTCTTCTTGAATCCACCTTATTTCAATGGAGTCGCCAGATAGATGATTACAACTAGAATAATGTCCAAGATTTGTCTGTCATCAAAGCAAGGATCTATGTCATCTCCCAGGGAAGCTGAGCTTCAGTCTTCTTTCCTCGGCAACGACGCCAATTTGTTATCACTCCCGGAAACTCCTCTAGGTTGTAGCTCGAGGAGGCCTGGTAACTTAAAATGTTTTTAGGGTTTTCTGATATGGATCAAGTCAGGTGACCTATATAACCTTCCACTCTCAATACATGCATGAAACTCACTCAATTACAAGGCTTTTAGTTACAACTATTCAGAAGTTGACAATAAGGTGCAGGGATGGAGAACTCATTAGGCTGGTAGATTTACATACAAAATAGATGCATATAAATGGCTAAATCATGATAAGGATGGTAATTATAAATAAAATCACATTAACACACCAATAGGATGACAACTATTAGTTATTAATCAATTTGAAAGTAACATAAATACACATTCAGGCATAAGTACAATAAAGACAGAGATGAAGGCTGAACAAATCATAGCAAAAGAGCTTATATTCAAGAATGAGCAAAATGAGAAGCTGACAATAGTATAAGATTATAAATCCCCGAAGTCAAACCCTTTCAATAAAATAAGTCTTAGGCTTTATAGCCTTTACAAAAATACTCAGATCTTGAAAAATTGGATCTAATTTAATAAAAATAGACAAAATAATAATTTTTTGCATAATTAGGTCAAAAACCCTAATTTAACTACTAGTCTAACTAGATGTAGAATTCGTTCACTGTTTGAACCTTATGATAACTAAAGTGAGCACTGGAACTAATTTCCATTGGTCCTCTTCTCTTTCCCAGGTGTTGGTGAAGTAAACTCTTCATTTTTCTGCTATAACCTGCCCTGTTAGGTCAACTTTTGCCCTAAAAATTTGTCCAAACTGCTGAAAACTAGGGCTCGGAGATGCATTTGTTTCTTCAACTCTGTGACACCTATGTATAAACTAAAAGATGTTTTTGTATATTGGTTTTTTGTGAGAAAAAAATCTCTCAGTTTTTGGAAATTCGTTTTCAGCTTCCCGAGATATGTATTTCAAAAACATGTGTAAAACAGGGAAATTCTGATATCCAAAAATTAGGGCTCAAATCTGGATTCGATTCTCCCAATATGCAATACCTGTAGGAAAACTGAGAGAGTTTATTGTTCTCTAACATGTTGGGAACAAAAACCTCTGAGCATTTTTCAAAAGTATTCTCCAGTCGCTCATAATCCCCATTTTAAAATGATGCATTTTCATAGTAAAACGCCCCTTTCGGTGGCTTAGCAAAACTGAAGCACACCTTCCCTGTTTATTTCTTCAGCATATTTTAGGTTTATATTTTTTCCATGAGCCATCCATGTTCACCAAAAACTGGTATTGCATGTCAAAACTTAATATTCTCCCTCTGTCTGCTTTCGGTGGTTAAGAGGCTAAAACATTAGAACCGTTAGCTCCGGAAAGCAAGGCTTTCGGTGGCTAATGAACTGCTGCTGCATTTTCCTAAGCCACCGAAAGCTCTATTTTCTGCACAATTTTATTTATCCTTTAAATCATAATTTTACACTTTACTCCTGTCCTTCTGGTACTTTCTCAACTTGCATAAGATTTGGAATATCAGCAATATCATGGGCTACCTCCGGATTCTGAAGGCTAATAACTATCTCTGCTAGGGTTTCCAGTGCAAGGTGTGTTCTATGGCTTGAATATTTCTTCTATATCCTTGACCTTCTTATCATCCTGTAGATCCTGGAGTTATCCTTCATCAATATCAGATTTCTTCAACCTGTATAACAACAACATCGTGTTTTAGGGTTAGGGTTTGGATTTTCCTTCTAAGACCTCTAGTTCATGTATTTTCCCTAATAGCTAGTTGATTCTCTGGGACATAGGTTTGATCTTTGAACTCTTCAATATCTGCAGCAAATATTCATGCACTGATAGATGAGGTCGAAAATGCCACCTAGAGGACTGACAGGTCATCTTTTGCCCTAAAACTTTGGCCAAACTGCTGAAAACTGGGGCTCAAATATGGATTTGGAACTTCAAATATGTGACACTTGTGTATAAACAAAAATATATTTTTGTACATTGGTTTTTTTTGAGACAAAACCTCTCTCATTTTTTTGGAATTCGTTGTAATTTTCCCGGGATCTGGATTTCAAAAACATGTGTCAAACAGGAAATTCTGGGATCCAAAAATTAGGTCTCAGAGATGAATTCGATTCTCCCAATATGCAACATCTGTAGAAAAATAGAGAGAGTTTATTATTCTTTGACCTATTAGGAACAAAAACCTCTGATTTTTTTTCAAAATGATTCTCTAGTCGCTTAGAATCATCGTTTTAAAAAAATGACTTTTCATAGTAAAACGCCCCTTTTGGTGGCTTAGAGAATCCTGAAATTTTGGTCTTAGCTGCCGAAAGTCTACTTTCGGTGGCTTAGAGACCGTTTTGAAACCACACTTAGCCACTGAAACTTGTGTTTTGAGTTTTTTGAGCGAGCTTTTCCCCAACGCATTTTTTCCTGCTTTCGGTGGTTAACGCCCTTCTTGCACTGTTCACTAAGCTACCAAAAGAAACACTTTTCAGTGGCTAATGAGTTGTTTGAAGTCTTTCCTAAGGCACCGAAAGTGATTTCACAATTTACTTACTCGAACCCGCTTTCGGTGGTTATCTTTCATCTTGCGTTAATTGTTAGCTGCCGAAACAAAACCTTTCGGTGGCTAATGAGCTATTAAGAACCCCGCCTAAGCCATCGAAAGCTAAAACTTCCAATTTTTTCAACCATAGCACAAACAGAGACCTTCAATTTGTTAGTCATCTTTAAATCTTTCATGACATGACTCGAATTCTTCATACTATCAAAATAAATTTATTTTGGGAGATAACAGAATGTTTGCATTAATGATAATATACTACTAATATGCATGTGATGGGTAAGTAGCTCATGGTGCTATAAAACTCTCCATTGCTGCTTATCTAGAATGAAACCTCTTTGTTGACATACTGGATTAGTGCACAATCTTAATGTTGTCCTGGTAGAGATGGAAGGAATCTAGAAAGTTTCTGTGAGATATGGATGAATGTTGTATTGGCTAAAGTAGTTGCATGATCATATATTTATGCATAAGAATTTTCCAGTATGAATATTCCTTATGAAATGTTTCTAACCATACAAATGCATTTGACTTGTAGGAAAGATCGCATACATAATCAACTAAAAGCAAAGAAGGATGAGACTTGTTCCGAAGAACAAGTGACGACAGTTCAAGATGAAGAATAATATGACGAATACAACGACATCATTGATGCAGAACCTTCAAGCTATGAAAAAGACCAGTTCAAGAAGAATGATGTCTAGGATGCAATATCGATAAATGAAGGAAAGTTTGTAGTTCCATCATGTAGTAGATGGAAACATCGTGGGATACAAGGCAAGATTCATAGCACGAGGCTTCTCATGAAAAGAAGGCATAAACTACGAAGAGACATTTGCAGCCACTGGAAGTGAAGTCACATGACAGGCATAATCATGTGTGCAAATGAAAGAAGGCCTTGCACAAGCTTAGAAGACACCCATGGGATAACACATACATGAGGAGCTTGATGAAGATCCGAACCTTTTCTACAAGGTTAATAAAGGATGACAAGCTCATAGATGGGTGCGAGAAGAACACTTTCAAAGATAGAGCCTAATCTTGGTATCCAGTGACCCTAGATGGATACATAGAATGTTAGTAGAAAAGGAAGCTACTTGTCACTCTAGTACAAAATGTTTCAGTGCATAGAGTACAGAAGACATAGGGAGTATGATGCTTCATAGGGAGTGACTATAGAATATCCTGAGGTTTGGCATGGTATGACAGGATGGATAGATTATTGATGACTCTAGGCTTTACTAAGAGTAAAGCGAATTCCAACCTTTACTTCAAGGTTGAAGGTAGAAGACCAGTGATGCTCATGTTATGTGTCGATGCACTACGTTCTAGGCATGGAGGTGTGGACAAGGGAAGTATGTAGTAGAGATCCTGAATAGGTATAGGATGATGAACTGCATGACCACACCTATGGCATCGAACCTGAATCTATTGAGTGTTGCTTCATCAGAGTCGGTTGATGCCACGATGTATCATTAGATGATTTGTTCCTTGATGTTCCTGACGAATACCAGACCAGATATTTGCTTTGCTGTGAACACATTGAGACATGTTCACCTGATGGTTGCAAGGCATGCAGTGAGGTACCTAAAGGGTACAGTTGAGTATGGGCTCAAGTATGAAGTGAATCAGAAGATTAACCTGGAGGGTTATGTGGATTTGTATTGGGTAGGCAGTGCCATTGATAGGAAGAGCACTTTGAGGTGCTACTTCAGTATGAGATCAGGTGTGATCTATTGGTTTGACAGGATGGAGTCTTGCATGGCACTGAGTACAACTGAGGTAAAAGATGTTTCCACTTGCTATTTCAGAGGTAGTATGTTTCTTTTGAAAACTACTATTTTATTTGCTTGATCTGACTTGCATTTTTTATATGATGCAAAGAGGAGCAGTGAAGCTCCAGTTTGTGATCCAGATCGAGATCTCTCAAAAGAGGGAGTTCTAGAATATCTGGTGAGACAAGTTGTTTGAGCATAAATCTTGACGAAGCTCATAGGTTTCCCAGACGTAAATGCTCCTGTAGGTTGTCCTCAGATGTAATTGGTCCTGGCGAAGCTCGCAGGTTATCCTTGGACGTAATCAGCCCTGATGTGATTCTATGCTAGAAATGGCCAAAGTGAAGTTTGAGTACTTCAGGGAGAAGCTTGGTGTTCTCCAGATCGAGGTTCCTTCCAAAGGGAAGTGATGATTTCGTGAGCCCTTTTTGACATGGTGAGAGGATTGGTTCCTTCCATGGTCAGATGTAAGAGCTATGACATGGTGAGAGGATTGGTTCCTTTCATTTTCAGATGTAAGTGATGATCCCACATACAGCATGAAAAAGGCCTGGATCTGTGAAGACACATCTAGTATAAAAAATGACTAGCTCTGTGTAGATCCTACATCCAACATGAAAAAGGGCTAGCTCTGTGAAGACACATCTAGTATGAAAAAGGACTAGCTCTGTGTAGATCCCACATCCAACATGAGAAAGGGATGGCTCTATGAAGACACATCTAGTATGAAAAAGGACTAGCTCTATGTAGATCCCACATCCAACATGAGAAAGGGTTGTCTCTGTGAAGACACATCTAGTATGAAAAAGGACTAGCTCTGTGTAGATCCCACATCCAGCATGAAAAAAGGATGGGTCTATGAAGACTCATTCAGTATGAAAAAGCACTGGCTCTGTGTAGATCCCACATCTAGCATGAAAAAGGACTAGCTCTGTGAAGACTTATCCAGTATGAAAAAGGACTGGCTTTGTGTAGATGCCACATCTAGTATGAAAAATGACTAGCTCTGTGATGATACATCCAGTATGAAAAAGGCCTGGCTTTGTAGATGTGCATCTAGAATGAAAGGGATGGCTATATCAATGAAGAACTACATGGAGGCTAGGCCTACAACCAGCATGAAAAAGGGTTGGCTCTGTAGAACTTCTTGTGACGAGAAGAATCAAGAGATAGCACCTGTGATGATCATCCAGCAGTAATGATCCAGACCGAGTGATGATCCAGATCGAGTGATGATCTAGTGACAAAGATGACTTGAAGATGAACATAACTTGAAGATGAAGATGACTTGAAGATGAAGATGATGAGATGATCCAGTTAATACAGAGAAGAAGACCAGTGCTGACAAATTGTGTCAAGGGAATACCTTCTTAGTTAAGAGGGAGTGTTGATGTATTTGTAACTTTGTAATGTATTCATCCGTATATCCTATGTATTATATCCCGATGTTTATTCCGGGAATTGTCTGTAATGTATTTGAGTCATGTCATGCCCCGATGTTCCTATAGAGAGGTTGTATAATGTAAACAAGTCATGTCAAGTCACTGTGGGTAACCCTCCTATTGGTCAAGGGTTAAAGTCCCTACAGTTGTGGGGCCCTAGGGTTATTAGACTATCCTAGTGAAGTCGACCCTAGGTGAGTCATTGTAAGTCAGGGAAATAGTCCCCACCATTGTGTTGAGGATAAATCTCCGTGTTGGTCAGAGGAGGAAAATTCCCCACAACTTGTGGGACACTAGGGTTATTAGACACTCCTAGAGATTTTGGCACTAGTAAGTAATTGTTAAGTGAGGACGACATGTTGGAGTGGGTTTCAAGTGAACGAAAGAATATAAATAGAGAGTGAGCCTCTCTATTTATCACACATACACTCACTCATTGGGGCGCATGAGTGAGAGGAGAAGTTGCTAGGACAAGAGAGAGACTACTGCTGTCGGGAGATCATCTTTATGTTTTCGGGTTTTACTTTTGGTGCTAATTCTATCTTTGAGGAAGTTGCGGGGTTTTCTCCTCTATGGTTTCCTCGAGGATAATTCTTTGTGTCTTTTGTCTCTTGTGTTTTATTGATCTGCATGTTATTCTCTCAGTTAAAAGATCCTAAGATCATAATGCTAGCTTGAATGATAAAAATCTAACAATTAAGATCACACATCTTAGAGAAAAATATGGATGATAGTTGTAAAGAACAATTTTATTAAGATCACACATATTAAAGTAAAAAAATCTTCTTTGAAATAGATGTGTAGGAGACTAAAATAATTACAAAAAAGGAAATGAGATCTTCCAATGTTGTTGTATTGACATGTAAGGAGGAAAGGTAATGTTTGTAACAAAAATAGGTCACACGGAGTAAATAAACCTCAACTCTCCAAATGGATTGACACCATTCATTGTTATTGAAAGCCTAACATTATGATGTTTCTCTTTAAAATTGATGATCTTTTTTTAATGTCACTAAATGTAGTACCATGTGCAAGAATTCCCATAACACCATATTCATTTCTATTTCGTGCATGGTAATGTTAAACCCTATATATTGTCACATTATATTTCAATTATTATATTAATGTAGTCTAATGTCACTAAATGTAGTACCATGCGCAAGAATTCCCATAGCACCATATTCATTTCTATTTCATGCATGGTAATGTTAAACCCTATATATTGCGACATTACATTTCGATTATTATATTAATGTGGTCTTTGTTAGTCCGCTAAGACTTTAATTGTACATGTATGGTCTACTAGAATTGTAATTGTACCATTTGTCTCCTACATATACCAAGGAGACTTATTTTTAAGATCATTTCATCTTGTCTTGGCATATGACACATTGTATAAGGATTTTTCCCCCTAGAAGAGGCTTCTTCTCTTTATTTTGTTCTCAAGGTGTTGGGTTACTATTGACTTTTACTTTTTTGTTATTTGTGGGAATTTGGTGCATAACATTTGTTACAAAATCCATTTTCGATATATATTTGGGGGTGTTTCAAATGGTGAAATTTTCAAGAGCGTGGAGGACATGGTGAATTATCTGTGGTAAAACATGCAGGTCCTTATTTCATGCTAATTTTTGAGTTATAGTCTTTGGAACTTAGTATTTTTGCCATGTCCCCATTCCAATAGGTCTACTAGTTGACAATGTTTTACCCACCTACTAGTTCCTTAGGTTAGGGGGGGAGAGGCATTAAATATTGCAATAAGGGAGCTATGGGACCCAAGAGAACCTTAGTTTATCATTTACACATTAATTTGGGTCATACAAATAATAAATATAGAGAAAATAAAGTGGCATTGCTTCATAAGGATATTTGGAGGTCCATGGGGGCCTTGGGTGGCTAAATTCTTCCTTACACATCATGACTTAACCCCAAATTCGAAATTATGAGTGATGGAATGTTCTTGGAAGGTTAAGAGTCATCAAATTACATATAATGATCCCAAGGATTCGAATGGGTGAGGAATAGTAACTCCCCATAGAAGAGGAAGAGTCTAGGAAGAAACTAGGTGCCATGTGGAGCTAGATTCTCTGCGCTTTATGACAAGAGTAAAAATTGATTGCATACCTATGAAAACCTGACATGTCAGGGATAAAAATATCCTCCAATAGGGCACACTTGGGACTATATGACAACCATTCTAATTTGGTGGAAGATGAATGGTTGAGGAGAAGGCCAAGTGGCATGGAAGTTACTAATAAGTTTCAAGGATGAGGTGGAGGAAGCCTATGGGAATGAATTCGACCATGGAGGACCTTAGGAGGGTTATAAAAATATTTCAAGAGGAATTGAAATGTATTTTGATCATTTGTGAATTTTCCTTTGTATTTTGGAGAGCATTAGCTTGTCCATTGCACAGTTAGTGCACACTTACCCTACTAGTGAGCCAATTTCGAGAGAGTGAGATTCTCATCCAATTTTTCCATGGGATATTCCATTCAAACCTCTCATTTGGAGCTTCATGGAGTTTTTTTATGCATATAGGATATTTCTACTCTTTGTGACCCATGTCTCCTCCCATTCTCTCAATTTCCACTTCCATATTTCCATGTGTTTCTATGAAGGCGCACTTGTGTGAATGGTGGTTGTGCCCCACTGAGTTCAGTTGATGCCCAAGAATGGGTGAATTTTTTGTGTATATTTAATATGTCTCTCATATTCTCTATAAATTGAAATCATAAGAAATACATATGCAAATGTCCACATTTCCAAGCTTTATTGTGACTAGTTTCCATGTGATGATTTTCCCTTTCAATGGAGATTATATATCTAATGTATATTGTGACTTGGGTCAATGTTATTTGCTGTTAGTGAGATATTGATATTTTTTCAATGGTATATATTCATATTTATATGTTCTTAACCATGATATGCACCATTTATGAGTCGAATTTGAGCTTTTATGTGTCATTTCCCTTAACCAAATATCACTGAAATTATGCATTTGAATATGAATCTTTAATTTTCTGTTGCAGAACTATTAAACACACCAAATTAAAGTAAATTAAGTCTAATTACAGTCCCCATAATCTATTATTAAATTTGGGAGAGTTTCATAGGAGTCGGAGAGCCATTTCTTCCCACACCCTAGGGGAAATTGCATCATAAATTGCTAGTAATTTTCCCTTTTTGCGATCATGAAAAAATCGAGTTGCAGATATATATGACCTGTAATAAAAATATTAGAGATTCATTTTAATATTAATAATACTCCCCACATAATTCCCTACCAAATTCGAGACCCTCAGATTGAGCCATTTGAATCCCTAGAGTCAAAACTAGTCAAGCCAATTTTTTGAAAATTCTACCTTTGTTTGGAATTTTTGATTTGGGACATTACAAGTGGTATCAGAGCATGGTATTGACACCTGATAGATATATCTATTCATTTTTCCTGACTCTGACCTCCCTCCATTAGAATCTAAAACTGGAGACCTTTACAGTGAAAGGGAAGAAGGTGGTGAAGTTAGTTCTTTTTACAAGGAGATTAAGGAAAAACTAGAACTAAGAGATATGGATGAAAAAGACAGTAATGAGGAACTTAAGACATTTATTAAATCATACCTTAAATGGATTTCCAAATAATTTATGCAAGGTTTCGAATTGTTGGTTGGCCAACTTGGCGGCAAGTCAACACCAAGGAGTAGTAGTAGTTCACCTCATGATGAGAACAATACCAACGGAGAAACCATTTTTTCAAATACTATACCTCATAACAGACCTCATGAGTTCAAAAATCAGAATGGTCCTACAATACTTAAGTTTTTAGAGTCCAAATAGGGCCCTTACAACACTTATTATGTTAGAGAAGCAACAAATGATTGGCAACAATTAAGTGATGAATGTAGGAAAGTCCTACCTTTTGATCAATTCATTAGAGCTTGTCTTCAGTTCAAGCTAGGAGGAAATGGGAATAGGGAATCTCATATTAGCCATGAATTAAAATACACCATGGTAAAAGTAACCAATCCTTCCTTTGATGGTTCCTCACAAATTTCTTCTAGTGCTTGGTTGCAAATATTAAGTGTATATTTTCAATTAAATCCTATGGTTGAAGAAGATGCATTGAAAATGGCCATTCCGCATCTTGAAAGGGAAGCTAGTGATTGGTGGTTCCATGGTATTAGAACCTTGGTACGCGATCATATTTTATCTTATGAGGGTTTCTCCAATGCATTGATGGAGATATTTGAGAGGAAAGACCTTGCACTTCCTTTCAAAGAACTAGTGCAATTGAAGCAAGTAGGAACTCTTGAAGCATATATGTTAGAATTTGAAAAGCTTTCAATAATGGTTTATGATGTATCTATGGATAGGTTGGTTTTATTGTTTACTAAAGTATTGAAAGAACCTTTGAGAGGGATATTGAAATCTCACAAGCCACCCACATTGAAGGATGCCATGAATTTGACAAGGAATTTGCGGAATGTATTTCCAAGAACCAAAAAGCCTCCCAAGCCAAATTTCCCTTCCAAGTTCAAGGAAGGTAAGAAACCATGGAAAAAGGAATCCTCTACCAAAGAAAATAAAGGAGAACCAAGCAAAGAAGAGATTAGAATAAATAAGCTATGTTTTACATGCCAACAACCTTAGGTCCCGAGACATAGATGTGCCAAGGAAAAGGCACTCTACATTGAATTTTTTTATGACGATGATGAAGAGGAGGAGGAGGAAGAATAAAAACTTGAAGAATAAAAAATTGCAGCCCAAGAATAAGGGTATCAAACATCAGAATAAGAAAAACCCACTCCCAGTACAGGAAAAAGTGCAGCACTCTCAGGTGTACCTAAAATCCACACCTTAAGGCTCAAGGGAAGCATACAAGACCAAAAGGTCATGGTTCTAGTGGACGATGGAGCCACTCAAAAATTCATATATGCAGCCTTAGTGGAGAGGAGAAAGCTACAAGATGAAACTTTTGATGGTTTCACATTCATCATTCCAGGTAACAATTCTATGGACTACACTAAATGGATTCCAAAGCTTCAAGTTACTCTAGGAAATGATACTATCACTAATAATTTTTATGTAGTGAATGTGGCTGATACAAATGTGGTTTTGGGAGTACAATGGATGTATTATTTATGGGATCATACAGTGAATTATCAAATCCCTGAAATAAGGATCTAAAATTCAGAAGGGAAACCCATCTTGTTGAGGGTAATCCACACTTATGCAAATCAAGTGGTGTCCTCTCACAGCATGAGGACTATCTTGAGGCATGGAGATATAGAATGGGATTCTGAATGTTTAATTACATATCCTAAAACTCACTTGAACATTTTATAGCATCCTAAGGAGATAGAGAAACTATTGAGTAAGCATGAGAAGGTTTTTGGACACCTTCCCCCAGGAAGATCGCCGGATAGAGGTGTTGAGAATATCATTGAGCTAGAGATAGAAACCCAAGCTATAAAAATGAATCCCTATAGGAACCCCAAAAGGATTTGAGATGATATTGAAGAGGCCATTAAATGACTCTTGGAGTTGGGTCTCATAAGGCCTAGTTCTAACCCATTTGCTTCTTTAGTTGTTATGGTAAAAAAGAAAGATGGAATATTGAGAATGTGCATTGATTTCAGAGCATTAAACAAGAAGACTATAAAGAATAGATACCACATCCTAAGGATTTATGATCTCATGGATGAGCTCCATGGGGCCAAGTTCTTCTCAAAGATTGAACTTAGATATGGTTATCATCAAATTCGAATGAGAGAAGAAGATATACCAAACATTGCTTTCAAATGCCACTATGGTCACTTTGAGTTTGTTTCCATGCCCTTTGGCATTACAAATGCACCTGCCACACTCCGATCATGCATGAACAACATATTCCACAAGCAACTTCATAATTTTTTTCTAGTTTTCTTTGATGACATTCCTATTTACAATAAAACTTGTAAGGAACATTTGCATCACATGGAAGAGGTATTAAAAATTCTGCATGATAAATCTTTGTTTGCTAAGCTGTCAAAATGTTAGTTTGGTTTGAAAAATATCTTGTATATTGGACACATCATTGGTCAATATGGTGTGAAGGTGGATATAGAGAAAATAAGAGCCATTTTAGAGTGGCATCCCAAAAGTCTCACTGAATTAAGAGGATTCATTGGAATTTGCACCTACTATAGAAAGTTTGTGAAGGGGTTCTCCCAACTCACTTCACCTCTCACCGATTTGACAAAAAAATATGCTTTCCAATGGAATTAAGGGGATGAAAAATATTTCCAAGGAATGAAGGAGGTAATAAGAAAATGCCCTATTCTAGTCTTGCTTGATTTTTCTAAACCATTTGTCTTGGAATGTGATGCATCAGGAGAAGGCATTGGAGCAATCCTAAAACAAGGCCAACACCCAATAAATTTTGAGAGAAGGAAACTAAAACCACATGAGAATATTTAATCCATTTATGATAATTAAATTCTATCCATCATGCATGCTTTGATCAAGTTTAGACAATACTTGGTGGGAAACAAATTTGTGGTCAAAACTCACCATAACAATTTAAGGTACTTCCTCACTCAAAAGAATTTAAATTAAATGCAACAAAAGTGGTGTGTAAGATTCAAGCATTTGAGTTTTATATATTGAATATGTGAAGGGAAAAAATAATGTGGTAGCTGATTCCTTATCTATAATACCTTCTATTTCTCTAATGGATGTAGCAGAAAATTGGAAAGCCACATTAGAAGTAGAGTATGCCAAGGATAAATTTTCCTGTGAACTTTTTTATGGAACTAACAATGATGACAGGTATAAGGTGTTGTAAGGAATCATCTAATACAAAGGTAGAATATATTTGGTCCCTAATTGGAGTTTGAAGGAGGAAATTTTAAAGAAAGCTCAAGCTTCGCCTCTAGCAGGTCACCCTGGTTTCTTCAAAACATACTGAATGTTGAGAGAAATATTTTCAGGGAAAGGTTTGAAGGTTGGTGTTCTGAATTATGTTAATTAATTCCCAACATGTCATCAAAATAAAGTGGAGCACACTCATTCAGCTGGTCTCTTACATCCCTTTCCTATTCCAACACAAAAATAGGAGAGCATTTCCATGGACTTCATCACTGGTGTTCCCAAAGTATTTGGTAAGGATTGCATATTTTTGGTGGTGGATAGACTCAATAAATTTTATCATTTATTTGTTGTTACTACCACTTTTACTACTGCACAAGTGGCTGAATTATTTTTTAAAGAATTTTTCATATTGCATGGGCTTCCTAAGAGCATTGTCAGTGGCAGGGATATCATATTTTTTAGTGGATTTTGGCAAGAACTCTTCAAAATTGTGGGGAAACATTTGACACCTAGTACAAGCTACAATCCCCAAATTGATGGAAAAGCATAGACGGTGAATCAATGGTTGGAAGCCTACTTGAGGAACTATGTTAGTGGGAAACAAAACACATGGACAAAATGGTTGCATTTGGGTGAGTTTTGGTACAATACTACTTTCCATATGTCAATTGGCATGTCTCCTTTTAAAGCACTTTCTGGTTATGATGCATCCAATTTTATTGACCACATTTTTGGTGATATTAGAGCTCCAAAGGCTAAGGATTGGATTGAAGAAAGTTAAGAAATTTTGAAGGTTTTGGGAGATAACTTGCAGGTTGGTCAAAATAAGCAGAAACAAAATGTAGATCAACATACACACTTAGATTTTTTTACCAAGCACTAGCATACATTTGGGAAGAGCCATAAAAAGAAGGAATAGTTAATTTTCCCATGATATACTTTAATTATTGATTAAGAGGAGGTTCCCTATTCCCACTTCCTCCTTGCTTAAAATGAAGAGAGGCCCTAATAAACAGATCGAAAGGTAGGACTTTCCTACATTCATCACTTAGTTGATGCCAATCATTTGTTGCTTACCTCAAATCATAAGTAGTGTAAGGTCCCTATTGGACTCTAAAAACTTAGATATTGCAGGTATGGTCTGATTCTTGAATTCATGGGGTCGGTTATTAGGTCCAATATTTGAAAAAATGGCTTCCCCATTGGTCTTCTTCTCATCATGAGGTTAACTACTACTACTCCCAGGTGTTGACTCACCCCAAAGTTGGATAGCCAACAATTAAAACCCTTGCATATCTTCAGGATCTTATTTAATGAATGTTTTAAGTTCCTCATTATTCCCCTTATCATCCATATCTCCCAATCCTATTTTTTCCTTAATCGCCTTGTAAAGGAACTAACTTCCCCACTTCCTTCTCTTCCACTGCTAATGTCTTAAGTATTATTGCATAATGGATAAAGGTCATAATTAGGACACATGAATAAATCAATCCAATAGGTGCTAATATCATGCTATGAAACCACTGCAATGACCCAATTCAAAAATTCCAAACAAAGCAAGAATTTGGGGAAAAATTGTCTTGACTCTAGAGGCTTCGAATGTCACAAGAGGGTCTTGAATTTAGTAGGGACGGGTATGGTGAGTATTAGGAACAATAAATGGAATATTTGTTCACTATAGAACAAGTTATAGACATATACAACTCGATTTGGGGATATTGGAAAAAATGGCTGAATTACTAGTAAATTTGGTGCAATTTACCCTAGGCTGTGAGCATAAATTGCTCTCCCACTCCCATGCAACCCTCCCAAATTATCAAAAAGAGTATTGAGAATTTTATTAGACTTCATTTAATTTCATTTGGTGTGTTTATGAGTTATCCAACATATATGCAAAGCTTCATATTCGATTGCATATATTCAATGATATTTGCTTAAGGGAAATGACACTAAAAGCTTAAATTTGACTTATAAATTGTATATGAAATGGTTCGAATGGAGCATAAGGAATTTAAAAAATTAGCATCGTATCAATATATCACCCAACAACATATAAAATCAGTGCAATCCTCAACACAATTCATATATACAACTCCATTGAACAAGGAAACCAACACATGGAAACTAGTCACACCATAACTTGGAAATGTGGACATTTTGCATATGATTTCTACTAATTTTGAATTAAACAGAGGATGGGAGACATATTAAAAATCCATAAATCATTCACCCATTCTTGGGAATCAATTGGACTGAACAAGGCACAACCACCAGTGCGCCATCATAGAGAAGCATGGGGATATTGATGTAGGGATTGAGAGAATGGAAGGAAAGATGGGTGAAGAACTGTAGAATCCTCCTATATGCTTTAAAAACACTCCAGGTCCAAATGATAGGTCAAGGTGTCCTCTCCAACAACTAATTTGGATGATAATCCAACTCTCTCAAAATTGGCTCACTAGCAAGGCAAGTGAGCACTCACCATGCAATGGAGAAGCTAGTGCTTTCCAAAATGACAAAGGAAAATTATAAAATTAATGATCAAAATATATTCTCATTCCTCATGAAATATTTTTATAACCCTCCTAAGGTCCTCTAAGTTATAATTACCTCCCATATGATTCCTCCAACTTATCATTGATGCTTAGTAACCTCCATGACACTTGTCCTTCTCCTCATCCCTTCATATTCATCCAAATTCGAATTGTTGCTACCAAACCCAAAGTGCACCCTATTGGAGGATATTTTTATCCCTAACATGTCCAATTGTCATAGTTAATAATCTAGCCACCCAAGGTCTCCATGAACCTCCTAATGTCTTCATGAAGCAATGCCACTTTATTTTTCCAAATTTATTATTTGTATAACCCAATTTAATGTGTAAATGACAAACTAAGGTTCTCTTGGGTCTCATATCTCCCTTATTGAAATATTTAATGCCTCATCCCCAACCTAGGGAACTAGTAGGTGGGTGAAACATTGCTAGTAGTAGTCTCATTGGGATGGGGACATGACATTGACTCTCTCTCTGAGAGTATTATCTTTCTATTACCGACAATACTCAAAAACTGTATATATATTCTAGAGCAAAGTAAGTACTTTGTATATATAAAAGACCTCAATCTAGTGAAAGCAAAAAAAGGGATATCGTTCCATGACTCGCTTTGTAAGGGGAATGATTCCCCTGTCTAACACTCTTAAGATGAAAGATAACAATATTTGAACAAGATTAAATCCTATGAGGACCCAAATGGAATGAGTTTCTATTCGACATACTCCTCAAGAAAGGTATGCCACTTTGATTTATAAATACTATCCAAACTCACTATAGGCTACTAATTATATGTCACTATCAAAAGAACATTGCCCACACATAGAAATAAATGGTAGAGAGATAGAAATATCCATTATCCAACAATTCAAACTTCAAACTATCAAGAAAAGAAAAAAGACCCAAAACCCTTTCTCTAGATCTCTACGTCCTGTTACTAGATGTCGCCATAGAGAATGCTAATATTTTTTTTTATGCAGGAGCATAGGCTCAAGAAGGTGAATTCATTCATGACTTCACAAGGTCAAGGGAAACTTAAGGAGACCTAGGATCTCATACTTATGTAAATTGCTTTATTTTATAAAAATATGAATAAATATGGATAAGGATACTCGATAATCTCCATGTGTAACAGATAGGATTAAGTTGAAGTATGTTGAGACATTATAGTATTTAGTTAGTGATGAGTCGTACGGTTCAGTTAAGATTTTGAATAAAGTTTTAATTCCTTGGTTATAGGATCTGGAATCAAAATCCTCTTGCATTTAAATCAGTTTGAGTTATTTTCTTAGACAACTTTTCGTTAGCTCATAGAGCTGGGATAGCTCGAAGAAGCTTGAAGACTAAATAAAGGGGAAGGAGCTCGGAATTCAATTCCTGGAGCATATACAAAGACTTGGAATCTTTGATTGTATTAATCTATTGAGGAAATTCAATCTCGATGAGGATTTTTGATATTTTGAAGTCGATTTTTTGTGTATAAATTTGGAAGCTTGAAATCTTATCGGTTGAAATTATTACTCTGTACAGGAATCCATAAATTACAGGTATAATTTGTGCAATACTATGAGAATGGTTATCAAACAGTCAATTGATGGTCATTGAGTGTTTAAAGACAAATCCACGGTCGTAATTGGATTCTGCAAATAAAAGAACAGATGAATTAAACCTAAACCAATCAGATCGTAGGGTGGCGATTGATATTGGAGAAGATCAATGTTCGTTGTTAATTTCCGTAAGAAAGGGACATAGATCCGCAAAGTTAAATCGTGATCTACATCTGGAGATAGATCAATGATTGAGGGCGAATCCGCAAGGATCAACGGTGCGGAAGAAGTGCAGTGCGGAAATCAGGAAAGTAAAAAAGTGTGGAAATACAAGTTTCGAAAGTCGACAAGCTGAGTTCCACAATCCGAACTGGAAAGGTGGAAAAGGGAAGAAACCCAAGTTTCGAAAGACGATAAGACGAGTTTCGAAACCTGAATCAAAAAATTGGAAAGTTCGAGAGTGCGGGAGTGCGGAAGTGCAAAAAAGAGAAAGTGCAGAAAGGAGTTTAGACAGTTATCCAAGCTGTTTAACATAAAGTTAGGGCCTATTAGTTTTCAGTAATCTTGGTTTTTAGGTTTGTAAACAAACGATGTCATTAGAGTGGTATCAGAGCAAAAAAGGGATTCTACGTGATGGTATGAGAGTGTGGTCAAAATAGTTTTTGTTTCTGAAATATTGTGAATTGTTAGTTATGAGGTTGAAGTAATTTTCCTGTATGAAAGGAAAGGTTATTTTTTCTCCTGTATTACTAACAAATCCAGAGCAAATCACTATTGACAGGAAAATTCTATCCAATAGTGAATTGTTGTGTCAGGAGATGGATGCTAGAATTGGAGGAGGTCAAGGTAGGTTAGAAAGACTTGTTGCCAATGCAAAATTGAGAGAGGAGATAAGAACTCTAAGAGCAAGGCTAAAATCCTTAGAAATTGGTATACATCATGATCACACTAGAGATACAAGTAATGAAGAGATACCTTAAGGGGAGGAGGAAAAAACTGTTGAAACTCCTGAGGGGAGAATGTTTAGGTCTATTTTTGGTGCAAGTTCTAGTTCAAGAGCTGATGTGACATTCTACACTGGAATCTTGGATCCAGAAGAGTTATATTGGATCAATGCTATGAACAAACACTTCGACTATTCTGAAATGAAGGAGGATAGGAAATTTAGATTTGTTGTCACAAGCTTAAGAGGGAATGCATCATTGTGGTGGGATGGTGTGCAAGAGCAGAGAATCTTGAAAAACAAAGCTAGGATCAATAGTTGGAACAGAATGACAGCTAAATTGAAAGATAAATTTATTCCTAAGGACTATAAGTTGATTTGTTTAGGCAAATGAAAAATATTACACTTCTCTCTAGGAAACATCTCCTAGTTGCAATCATTAACAGCGTGTAATATTTTGCATCTTATACATATCCTAGCAAAATGCATTCGCTAATTTTGGGTTGAAGGGATTTTCTCTTGTCATGGTATTCTTTCCCATGCCTTGGATCCAAAAACCCTCATATCTTCAGGATGAATTGAACGTTGTTGTTAAATAAGTATGAAGGAGGATGAATTGCAGTGTTAAAATTGATAAACATGCATAGTGAAATTTATCAAAGAAGGAACCCACAATTGATAGAAATAGCTGGACACAATAATCATTAATCTAAATAAAATACATCCATAATACAATGAAGGAAATTAAACTTCCTCTAGGAGTGATTCGAATCCTTGACTCTAGACATGACTAAGTTTGGAAAAATCCCCATTGTAGACTCACTAGTGCAACTCCAGACAGCTAAAACAATTAACAATCAATTAACTGACCATGATAGGTGAGAAAAGGTGCATTTATCCTCAAGACATGTAAATAAGGTGCATTGGATAACTAAGAGTGAACTGAAGGTGGCCCATCGGAGCATGACTCCACTCAGGAGAGGGTGAACTGAAAGTGGAACTCCTGTAACTCAGAGTGGGATCCTAAAATCTAGAGCTCTTAAATTGATGCATGAGGTATTTTCAAGTGGCTAGCGGGCCCCATATAACATCTCAATGCACTAATGAAAGTTATAATATCACCTAAGGTAGGAAACTGATAAAAACACTATGGTGGACAACGGAGGATTATTCAATAATCCAAACAAATTCACCAATATTAGCTCTTTCTTCTTAACCAACGAATGTGTTTACACTACACCTAAATTTGCATTAAAATATGATGCTTATGTCTTAAACTATACTTCTTTGCTTGTAATTTTCTTCAATGGAGTCGCTAGACGAGACCTGCAAGGTTAGTCCCTAACAATAATCTTATCAAAGTACCAAAATAAAAACACGGCTTAAATTTCTTACCAAATATGTCATTCTTATGAGGATTTGAATGAACTAGACTCGGGACCACCTATAATGGAATGTCATTACTTTTCCTTTCATATCTCTGTCAACAACACCAAAAAATGTTACCACTTAAAATACACCCATTAAAAATTCACGGATCACAGTGCGATGAGTGGCAAGAACGAGAGAAGATAGATCTCACTAACACCAAAACCTAGCTTCTTGAACACTTTAAGTCAACTCCTAAGACCAAGGGGAAGTCCCTATAACTTGGTAAACGATAATTATGATTAATTCAACAATACGAAAAACACTTTTCCCAAGAAATCTATTGGAAAAATAATTTCCTTATGGAGTCAAAAAAATGAAGCATAAATACCACCTAAATAGAGGTACGCGGGATTTAAATAGCTATGTAATAGATCCAAAGAAATATAAAATCAACTAGATATTTTTGTTATATAATTATAGCAGTGATTTCACTATATAAAACTTGATAAAATCAATCAAAACAATACCAACCTCACCATGTAAAGTGCACTTTGTGTAGTAGGGTAAGGGGGATGAGAAATAGGGTGAAGAAGAGGCCTCTAAATAAGTATAAAAATAGGATATTAGATATTATAAGCTTTATAAAAACCCTCAATTGGGGTGTGTTCCTTATTTTCACATTCTCTAATGAACTTGCAACCCTTTGAGGGTCAATATATGCCCAAAACCCCACTTTTCAAGACTTCAAACTTGGAAAAAGTGTTTGATATACCGGTTGTACCTACAATAAATTATATACAACATGAAACCATAGAATGAATAGGTTACCTAAAACAACACAATCAAACCATAGGAATAAAACACTCGCAAGGAACCACCATTAATTCAACTAGAACACACTTTTATGTCTAAGCAGAATTTCCAAATTGCAAATATTTTTTGAGACATAAATCTTAATTTTTTTTTAGGGTTTTACCAAGATTATAGTTTTTTTTTTAAATATACAAGATCATTTTTATAAAAAAGGTGAAGAGAAAGTGTATGATCTTTGTCATTCAACCTAAGGGAAAATATCGAGGTAAACATCCCATCTCAACTTTTCTATTCAAAATTAATTTTATCAACCAGGGAAAATATTAGTAACCCAATATGTCAAAGTATCCAAACCTTAATTGGGGAAAAAAATTAATCCCAAGGCCTACATTGGCGATATCCTTAAATATAAACTTCTCCTCAAACAATATTGACAAACTACCAATAAAAAAACCCAATTTACCTAGCTTAAGGTGAAAAAGAAACGTCAAACAGGAAAATGAAGAGATCTTACCAATACCAACCAAGAAAGAGAGTGCAAAAGAAATGTCAAAAAAGAATTTATGGAGATATATTACAAACCTCAACCAAGAAAGAGAGTGCAAAAGAAAATTCAAATAAGAAAATGAAGAGACCTTACCAACATCAACCAAGAAAGATAGTGCAAAAGCAACATCAAACAAGAAAATGGAGAGATCTCGCCAACATCAACCAAGAAATCGAGCAAGAGTTACTTCATAAGCCATTCCTTAGTGACAAACTATTACAAATATTCTTACGATCAATATTGCAAGATAACCAACCGGCATAGAAATTCCACCATTCAACCTTCATCACCTGTAAAACTTTCCAAAGAGAGAGGTGCACACCACTTAGAAACTCCAATATACCAAGTGAAAAAGAAAAAGATTCATAATTAGAACCCTTGTCTTGTTTTCAAATGATTTCTAGGATCCTTTATATATATGAGGCTTCCTACTATTAACTAACATTATAGCCTGCCTTAGTAAAAAATAACAAGACTTAATTTTAGGGTTTGTCACCCACAAGTCAAGCACTAAACCACAAAACACTAAAAATAATGATTAAAATGATGAAAATGGATTAATTTAAATGAAGTGGTGAATCGTGGGAGTACATCATTCCCCAACTAACCCCAACCGTGTAGAATATTCCTCAATTTTGTCCCCTTTAGGAAGGCAAATCTCTCTCTTGAAGAATACTTCCGCACTTGTGAACCAAGAGGATGGGTCATACTAGGAAAATGAAGGTACAAGTGAGAACAAATGAGGTGTGCTAAATTGGGTATGAAAACCCTTACATGGAAAATCAACTTCTTAATAGAAATAAAATGAGTGTGGATAGTATCCCTTAAGCCATGTGTCATAATGGACCCATTTCAAGAAGAATAGGGAACCAACCTAGGGAACAAATGGCCCAACATGATGGGGGACTTCTTCCCATCAGGGGGCAGTCAACGATGCCACTGATCTAACACTTATTGGAATGAAAACTAAAAGGAATTTCCATGACCAGACCATGGGACTTGAGCTCCACTAGACCAACACCTTTACATAAGCCTGCCTATATTTGCGTTTTACAATGGAAAATGACCCATTCACTCTGGTATATCATCCTAAGCATGATATGAATGATATGGGTTGTAACAATTTTCTCCTACATTCGGAAATGTTCTTTTCTCGAGAGTTCAATGGAACCTCTTAATCATCTAGGACTTGTATACCTATACATACATCTAACAACAAGTATGTCAAATGTGTCATAGAAAGACACTTTTCACCTTCCTTGTTCAAATCAAAAGGAATGCAATAAACAACAACTACAATTCATGAGTAAATATAAATGTTGAAATCAAACGAAACTAAATCTACTACGCAACCTGCACACCTATTCTAAGAATTATGAGAGATATAAGTCGTGTGAATTCATACCACCGTTCAAGCCTTAGCATATCATTCATTCTAAGGATTCTTTCTTTGTATTTGGAAATAGTCCAATACAAAACAATGTTAATGGTTAGATGAACAAATGTCATTACCTTTATCACCATTAGGGTAAAACAATTGAAGAGTTCACCAAGATGGATTCCTTTAAATTATTTCCAAGAAGAAGGGCCCCTTTCATAAGTCCCCTATATCCAAGCTTGGATAGGGATCAGGTACAAACTAATATTTTTTTGCTTCCCCAAATTACCATAAAAATTAGCAAGGAACCTTGCATAATGAAGCTAAAACAATTATTCCGCGTGGTTCATAATTGTGTGCATATTCTTGTCACCATAAAAAAATTGTCAATCTTCAAGGTTAGCAAGAACTATAGGTCTAAAAACTACTTGCACTTTTCTTGATTCTTAGATGGCCTCATAAGGGTAAATAATGGAAGCAAATGTTGTTAGTGAATCAGTCAGCTGATTTTGAACTATGGGAATCACATGCAAATATAAGGCACAAAAAGTTTCCAGGGCCAGTCGCAATGCATCATCGTAGCATTTTAATATTTGATTTTAAATGAAAATTTTAATATTTTCTGAAGTTCGTTGGATTGGTTTGCTTTCGTGGAAGTTTTTTGGGTCGTCTCACCGACTGCACAGCTTGCTTTCTAGGTAGGCCAACCATGGCTTCTCATTTCTCTTGAGTTTACTGGTTGTTTTGGGAACTAGGGTCTTCCACTAGTTAGGTTTTCCCGTGGTTGTGCAATTAGCCATCTAGAATGAATTTTTATCCTTGCGGCGTGAGGTATTAGTTAGTTTGACAGTTTTGGCGGTGGGGGGTTTTTCTTAAGCCTGTTTTCGAGCCATTATGGAAGCCCGATCCCGGTCCGAAATTTTAGGTAGTTGGTGCAGACAGGCGTTACGCTGTCTGCACTGACTTTTGTGGGATTATTTATGGCTGTCCGGGGGAGTTTTCATTTTTCATAGGCGCTTACCCTAGTTTCGTGGAACGGAGGGGGGGGGGGGTGTTCAACATTTTGGTCGAGCTGGGATTTTCGCATTTTTAATTACAATTGATAGTGTGGTTCTGGTGGTTGAAAAGTTAGAGTATTCCAATTGTAGTCTAAATTTAATGATAGGTTCTCTATCGGGGTTATGTTTAGTTGCATACGAACTTAGAAGTTTTTTAGACCCAGTTTGCAGAAGTTCCTTTGCATGTTTGTTTCTATTATGCATTAATATTCTGATAGTTTAGTTGTTGAGAATGCATATGGAAGAGGTAAATGGTTTGATACAGTTTTTCTTCATTCTTAGAACACTAACTAAAAGCTCCAATGGTCTAAAGACCATGTTTGGTTTATGACAGGGTAACTTCTTCAAAGGAGATATGTCTAAAAGACAAAAGAAGAAGGCTCCCGTTGCCTAAGGAGAACCAGATGTGGAAATCATTACCAAGGTGGAATACATCTACGAAGATACCAGAACTACCACCTGGGTAGAGCTAGATTGCAAATGGGGTGAGATATATCGGATGATTTCAAATCAGGATGTGCCTGATGCAGGATTCAAAGAGCTGACCATATATGCCAACATCGAGAAATCAGCTCTTATGAAAGTAGCCATGAGACCTGATTTTTTCCCATGCTCAGAGGTGATCAGTTGGATTCTGCCTAGGGAAAATGTGACCACGATGATCTTAGCCAATACTGCCAAACAGGGCTATGTTGCATACAATCCTGCTTATGTCTCACTGGCATATCACTTACCTCCTGCTCAAGTATACTTAACTAAAAGTTGGTTGAAAGATATAAATTTGGACCTAGTTGAAACAGTTAAGAGAATGATGATACCATGGAAGAAATTTTGAACTAGGCCATCAGGAGAATATAATACAACCACTCTCTGGACTCCTTATACGTTTATAGCACTGATGCTGAATAGATTTTTTGGGAGAGCTCATGGTAAAAGTTCCAAATTGGGATGGATACCCATTATTTTCTATGTGGCCACTCAGGGGACTATATTTAATTGGGCAAACATAGTGTCCAATAGCCTCTCAGCATGCATATCTTCAGCTTTGGGAGGGGTGTCTTAGAATAAGTCAAAGTTCTACATGAGCTCTATCTTAGTGGACTGCATATTATGTACCCAGTCATTTCCAGCCTTAAGGTGTAGTTGGGACAGGGACAGAACCCTTGTATACACTGCATACAAACTATTTTGGGCACACAAATACTATAGCCACTACAAAGAGATATGTGAACATTTCATTATGCCTTTGTACACTTTAATCTTCCTAACAGAATGCAACTGCATGTCTGAAGAAGAATTCAAAGTTATTGAAGAACATGGGAGTTACTATTTGATTGAAGAGGGAATGTACATCATAATGTATGGTGGTTCTAGGGCACCTTCTCTACTCCCTAAATATGTCACTGATTATGTGGTACATAAAGAAGCAGTTAGGAAGGTATATCTTGATGGTGTAGGAAGCTTCTTGTTTGAACATAAGAAGGAAACCTATCCTGCCATACCTTTCTGGTTAGGGAGTTATAAGTTTACAAAGGTTAAATAAGCTGCAAAATTTGTACAAGAGTTGGAGCATTTTCGTTTTGGGGAGATGAACTTCCACAAGAATGACTCCCAAAATAAGGTTGCAGAACATTGCAAGGAGGCAAATGTTCATTTTGAATACACAAATTTATGGGACAAGGATGAAGAAATCTTCAGAAATGCAAAGAATATGACTGCATTGAAGAAGATGTTTAAACAAAAAATCACCAATGTGGGCGGTAAGGGAAAAACCGCACAGAAGAAAGCTAGAGAATAAGAGGCCAAAAAGAGAGAAGAGGATGCTAGGAGGCTAGCACAAGAGGTAGAGAGTTGGCTAAGGAATGAAGAAGAAGAAGAAAATAAAGCTGTAGAGGAAGCAACAAAGAAGGTAGAGGAGGAAAGCAAGAAGAAGGAAGATGAAGAGATGAAGAAAAAACAAGAAGAGAGTGAAAGTCTAAGATTAACGGGATCACAAACAGACTAGAAAACTACTGACCCGATAGATACATAAGAAGCACAGGATCATATAGATCAAGGGCATGGACAAGATAATCCTGACCCTCAAGAGCCCGCTGCAACTTCTGGCAGCACTCAAGAACAGGTTGTTTTTTCTGGATTGAATTTGATATGTTTTATGGAGAAATAAGAAGAAGACGTCCCTGATTTCAGCACCATATTCTATGACAAGGAGAAGAAGAGGATTGTCAAAAGAACCAAGAAAAAGGTTGAAACAGGAGGATAATCAGGTAAGATGATTACTGATAAAACTTTGGTGTATGGGACAGATGCAAATCCGAGATTAACAGCAAGAGCTAGAGTGGTGTTAACCTAGGCCACTGAAGATAATATAGATGACTGATGACAGATATGGAGCAATAAAAAAAGAACGCAACTTAGTTAAAGGAAACACTGAAGAAGGAGAGATATGAAGGTTATAAGCTGAAGAGAAAATTTGAGGACATGAAGGATGAAGTTAAGACTTCAAAGGTAGAACTTTAGACTCTGCAGGAAAACAAGATGACCTTAGAAATTTCCATGGAGAGAACAGAAAAAGATGCTCATAACATCTTAGCCGAATTACAGAGGCTACAACTAGAGTATCAGGTGTTGAAGACAAAGAAAACTGACCTCAAAGTATCATATGAAAATCTGAGTGTAGAAAAGGACCAGCTACAAAGAAAAATTGTTGAGTTGGAGGCACAGAAGGCCGCCATAGAAGAAAGAGAAAAGAAATATCAGGTGCAGGTAGCAGGTTTTGAAGGACAGATTGCTTCATTGACAGCATCACTGAAGGATGCTAGTGAACAGAAGACGAATATCTAGCCTTTGAAGGAGCATGTCCTAGCTCAACAAAGAAGAATTCGCCAACTGCAAATATGTATTGAAGAAGAAAGATGTAAAATATTATAGATAGATAGTAGGTTGGCAGAAATCTTGGAACTACTTCATATTTTGTAGATAGATATCAAGATATTTTGGAAGTCATGGATGGAAGGATAGTGTGGATAGAAACCAATGAAGAAACCCTTGCAGAGCTACCAGCTAAAGATCGACATAGTTTAAAGCATGATTATGACTTATTAGAGTTTGCAATAAATATTGAAGAGGAATTCAAGAAGACTAAGAAGAAAACAAGAGGAGCCTATGCTGAATACTGCAGAAGGGTGCTGGTCACATACAACAGATGCCAAGTTGCTGCAGAACAATGACTGGATGTAATACCAGAGCATGAGCTATTCACAGAACTACTACAGGGCAGGTACCAGGAATATGAGCAGAAGATACAACAAGTCAAGGATTTAGATGAGCAGATCCTGAAGATCATAGTAGCTCAAGCAGCAGTCGCCATCCATTTACTTGAAGATCAGCTACACTTGAGTCCAGTAAGAATAGAAGCAGTTAAGAATCAGGCTGCTAAGTATGAAATAAACATTTATTTTCTTGAACCATTAGATTTTGAAGGCATAGCACCAGAGGCCCAGGCAATGGAAAAAGTTCATTAATGACCAAGCAGGGCCCTCTTCATAAAAGTGTTTTATTAATTTTATTTTAAATGTAATATATTGTATAATTGATGAGCACTTACTACAAGACAAAGTTTTGGGAATTGAAACATTGGAGAAGCCCAAGAGTCATTTGGGGGCAGCCCAAATTTTTACATTTTTGTATAAATATAGGAGAGTTAGAAGTCAAGGGAAATTTTTCCCAGATAGATTTGTGAGAGTATGTTGTAAGAAGAACTATTTCCTTTTGCAATAAAGAATTACAAGTTTCCTGTTGGAGAAAGCTTGGTGGAATTTTTCAACTACTATGCTATGGATCTTTTGAATGTGAACTATTTCATTTTCAGCTTATGTCCATTAACTGTGAGATCGTTCTAAGTCTTTGAACTTATGTTCTTGTTATGAATGCACTCTATTTTATTCTATGAAATTTCCACTGTGAGTAATGAACGCTTTTCATAAATAATAAGCTATCTTGTTGCTCATCTATCTATTAATGTTCATGTGTTCTGAAATAAGCAACAACTATGTGTGATTTTTCTTAATGCATGCACAGAAATACATTACTCATTGTTTAATGATAATTTTTCTCCCTAGGGATAGGTTAGATAGTTAGTTTTAGTTTCTTGTTGTGTGTGATTTAGATGCAAGAGAGTTAAGACGAGAGGTAAGAACCTGCGCATCACATTGTGACCGCTCCTCGTTTTCTCTATCAATCTGCATTTTTAGATAGGCACTTGCATATCATACTTAAACACAAAAAACTAAAAATATACATGGTGGACCGGGCCATAACTGATAAAACCTTTTATTTTGTTACTTGACCTACAGTAGCCAGACCGTAAACCGGACGGATTCCCAACACCATACAATAACGGGCTAGTTGGGAATGTTTATTGGGGAGAATCCCTAACTGTTGTTACCTGCAATTTTCTAGGCCTCAACAATTTTTGGCGCTAGAAGGAGGGCTACCAGTGCATGGTTGGCCGAGGAAACCCATTTCCTCAAAATTAATCCACAAGTGACAGTTTTGAAAGCAGTTTGTTTCCTAATCCAATTCCTGAAGAGAAGGGTAAAAAACATTTGTATTATGTAGATAACGAAGTAGTAGACGATTTGAGAAGAATTACTAGAGCTTATGCGAAGAATATCATAGGATTACCAATTATCTCTGCCTTACCCAGAAGGGAATATCAGAAGAAAGACCACCCTATATTGGAAGACACGGTGTTGGTTGAAGAATTTGAAGAACTGGTAGAAACAACCTTATAGGAAGTTGTTCAGCCTCTGAATCAGTTGTACCCAGATACACCTTACTATTCACCTGCTCATTCACCACCTCATTCTCTACTCAAAATTATGGCTAATGTAAATGCAAATCAGCCACCCAACCCACCAAATCCACCACCTGCTAATTGGAAGGCTATGTCACCTTTAAATCTGGCACCTCCTTTGCATGCTTTTCCTCAATCTTTTGAGAAAATGTTGCCTAAGTTTGACCCCAGTGAAAAAAATTTGGTAGACGATCATTTGCAAAGTTTTTACCTGGCTATAGAAGGACTAAGGGATGGAGAACATGAAGATGTAGTCTGCAGATTGTTTCCACATACCCTGAAAGGAGCAGCAGCCTCATGGTATTTTGCTCTGCCTACAAATTCAATCACAGACTGGGACACATTTGAAAGAATATTCAGAAGTAAATATGTAGCCGAGAAAACTCATGCAGCTCTAATGAAAGGGTTATGCACTTTAAAGAAAGAAAGAAAAGAAAAAGTGCATAGTTTCACTCAAAGGTTTGCTTCTTAACTTAAGAATTTTTCTGCAACTGATAAACCATCTGATAAAGTTCTGATTGAATACTATACTTCAGCTCTAGGACCTGACTTGGCCATGTTTTCCAAGATGTCAGTCAAACCTATGTTATTAGAAACTTATGAAGAAGCTGAGCGAGTAGAAGCTGAAAAAGAGAGCATAGAATATTATCTTGAGCAGTCCGGAGAAAAAAATTTTGGTAAGAAAGATTTAATACTGACTAAGCCTAAGGAGGAGTAGTCAAATGACTTTGAAGGAATGTTGAAAATGATGCAGAAGCTATCTAACAGAGTGATAGATTTGGAAAAAGAAAAGGAGGCTCAGAAAGCATATAAGCCTTACTATAAAAGGAGAGAGGACAACAATCAATATAAACCTCCTCCACACAGTCTGGCATCAATGAATTTAACAGAGGTAGGTATGGATAATTTTTGCACCTTTCATCAACAGCCCCATTTTGAGAAAAATTGTCTCCAATGGATAAATTCGATGACATTAGTAATGAATCAGCTATTGGATTCCAAACTAACGGAAGCTGATGAGGAAGAAAAAAATAATCAACCCATAGAAAAACAAGAAGAGGATGCTCTGGTTTTATGGGACTGTGTCTCGTTGTTTGATACAGAAGAGGAAGGTTCACTGAAACAAGAAAAAACATCAGAAACAAATGTGACAACAAGAATTCAAGGTTTGTTAAATAAAGATAGTTCAATACTTCCGAAGATTAAGAAATTTCAAGAGAATATGAAGAAGTTACAGAAGAACAACACAGCTAATAAAATACTTGAATTTACCATTACCAGTCAAGATCCGAAGAAAATCAACATGCCTGTTAAGCCTATTGAAGAAAAGGTTGATAATGTAGAAACGAATCTCAAAGAAGATAATATGGGGTATGATATTGTGGAGGACATTAAAAGGGCCAAGGAAAATATTTCATTATTTGAAATGTGTAATATACCTCAACAAAAAGAAAAATTGTTAAAAGAACTTGAAGTACCAGAGGAAGAGCTTCCCACTAACAACCAACCTGTAGAAGAAATTGTTGAAGCAAGCGTGGGAGGTAAGGCTAGGTTTAAAACCCCACCATTCCTCCTGAATTTTGAGATTTTAAACCATAATGTGCATAATTGTTTAGTAGACTCAGGGGCAGCAGTAAATGTTATGCCACTTTCAATCTGCAAGAAGATCAATGGACAACCTAGACCAACTACATGGTAGGTTATTCAGCTAGACAGGACCACTATGAAGGTAGTCGGGGAAATGGAAAATGTTTTGATCCGCTTATCTGCCAATAAAAAGGTATGTCAGTACATTGATATTGTAGTAGCCTACATCCCTGATGTTTATGGGCTTGTTTTGAATCGATACCGGTCGGCAAGGCTAAATGGATACTTCGCATCAGATTGGTCGCATCTGTGGTTGCCTCATAAGGGAATCCCAAATCAGATAAAAATATTAAGAGAGCCCTACATGAAGCACAATGTTACTCAATTGGAAGAAAAAAATGAACTAGTTAATTTTGTGTTGGGAAATTATCTAATTAAGCTAGAACCGAGAAACTAACAAGCGGAAGAAGCTAGCAGTACACCAGATACCCAGCCCGATCTCTTTCAATTTTCACGGGCTGATGAGATTGATTGTAAAATAGTAGATGTAGTTTTTTATTCAAGTACAGTAGGATTAGAAAATGGGTAGGCCTTTTCAGTCAAGCCTAGCCCCTCAACTTACAAGGTGTCAGATTTACAGGGGTGGGCAGAGAACTGACCAGTTAGTGGTTTAGTTCTCAAACTTTATTTTTCTTTATTTTTGTTTCTTGATTATCTTGTACATAAATAAATTGATTTGGTTGTTTATTTTTTATTTATTTCTGTTTGTTTTTAGTTAGATTTTGATTGATTTCAATAAAAGAAGAAAACTTTTGGTTGCATGGAGAGCATCAGAATTCTGGATTAACTAAAATCCTTGATTATAAGACTGTGTACTATTGATTTATCTGAAAGAATTTCTTCTAGTTTAGCAGTTTTCCTAAATGGATATGAACACATTGAAGTCCTACTTAAACCTTGTAAAATAACTCAAGATCAAAAGGTCTGGAATACTATTTCGAGGCTCCATCCATTTCACATTTAAAATTTCCTTAGGGGGTGATAGCAAAAGACCCATGGAAAGGAAGCAAGGTAAATAGTATATTATATATAAATGATCCCATGCCAAGAATTGAAAGACAAAAGGAAAATAATAGTAAAAAATCTCCTAAGAAAGCAATAAGTATCAAAACGAAGTACTGAACCATATGAGTACAAAATTGCCAAAGTTCTTCTCCATCCGTGAGTTGAAAATTAAATACATCTCTCACACAGAAGGACACTATGGATAGAGGATCCTGAATAAAAAATTCAGAAAGAAAGGCATGCAGGGGGACTCAGAAAGAACAAAAAAGTCCAAAAAGCACAAAAGTGAAAAATGGCATGGGAATGAGGAACAAACAAATATTTCTGTTTACCATATGTTACAATCCTGTGGTGTCCAAGCTGGGAGATACCCAGAGACAGATGTAAAAAAGAAATGAAACTCATATTCTTGGCCCCAAAAGAGTTATCTGGACTTTGAAATCTTGGTTTCCATTTTCCTAAATTGGACTATCATCAATGATTAAAAGTACATACATTTTCCATTAGGGGAATCCAGACATCTAGAAGAATTCAACATGTTGGTTTTATTGTCAAACAGTCTGTTACTTCAGGAAGAAACTGTTTAGAGATCTGGGTTCACCAGGTAGTCACCAATTGTTGCAGCTGCAACTATTTTCCCAAATTTAAAAAAAAAATTGGACCCTCCTTTGTTGATTTTATCTTCCCTGTGTTTGTTTGGATTGCTGAACACTGTTTTTTCCCTCTGCTACAAATTTGGATTGTTTGAAGGTGAATTGAGGTTAACTGTTTTTCTTCTTTTCAGAAAGCTTCTTTTTGTCTGCCAATGCTTTTGACTATGGAACTTGAAGATTTTGATTTGTGGATGATTTCCTTTATCGTTGTTGGAGGTCAATTGAACAATGAGTTGAGGCATTAGTTCTCTATGCAGCCACCATTTCGGAAAGTAAATAATGAACAACCCGATGGAAAGTATTGTTTTTCGCCGATGCGCTTTTCTCTCTTTTGTTGTAAACTTTTTTGACTATCGACGTTTTTTGTTTTATCACTGTCGGAACATTAGTCTTCTAATTTGCCACCGTTTCGGAGGGCAAATGGAAAACATCTCGACAGACAACTCTTATCTTTGCCAGAAGCCATAGTCAATTGGTTATCCACCATTGCGACTGTGTAGTGATTTATCTCGCCGAGGGTTAGTGTTTTTAAGTTTCGACATTTTATTAAATAGTGACTCCATTTTCGATACGTGACTTCGGTGGCTTTTAGTGCTTTATATCACCGACGTTGCGGAAACTTTCAGCTTTATCTCGCCGATACTGCGAACTATCTTGTGTCTTAAGCCTCTGATACGTAGTATTTATAACCTCCGATCGTCGAAGTTTTCATTTGATTGTGGAAGCCATAGTTTGAATGTCTTTCGCCATTATGGATCCTTAGAAAACTAATCGTCTGAGGCTATAGTGGTTTCAACCACTGATTGGTTTCTTTTCCCACTATCTTTTCGATCGGAAGGTCTATATATTGGGGAAGAATATTTGTTTATTATTATCCTGGTTGAAAATTTGTGTCTTCTCCATCCTCGCTGATCGAATTGTACCTATGTGCCCAGCTGTCTGAAGTTCATTGGATTGGTTTGCTTTCATGGAATTTTTTTGGGTCACCTCACCGACTACACAGCTTGCTTTCCAGGTAGGCCAACCATGGTTTCTCATTTCTCTTGAGTTTACTAGTTGTTTTGGGAACTAGGGTCTTCCCCTGGTTAGGTTTTCCCGCGGTTGTGCAATTAGCCATCTAGAATGAATTTTTATCCTTGCGGCATGAGGTATCAGTTAGTTTGACAGTTTTGGCGGTGGGGGGTTTTTCTTCAGCCTGTTTTCAAGCCGTTATGGAAGCTTGATCCTAATCCGAAAGTTTAGGTAGTTGGTGCAGACAAGAGTTACACTGTCCGCACCGACTTTTGTGGGATTGTTTATGGCTTTCCGGGGCAGTTTTCATTTTTCATAGGCACTTACCCTAGTTTCATGGAACGGCGGGGGGG
>LPNX010461346.1:164302-178507 GCA_001517045.1 Pseudotsuga menziesii
ATTGTAGTGTGAATTTAATGATAGGTTCTCTATTGGGGTTATGTTTAGTTGCAGACGAACTTAGAACTACTTTTTTAGACCCAGTTTGCAGAAGTTCCTTTGCCTGTTTGTTTCTATTATGCATTAATATTCTGATAGTTTAGTTGTTGAGAATGCATATGGAAGAGGTAAATGGTTTAATACAGTTTTTCTTCATTCTTAGAACACTAACTAAAAGCTCCAATGGTCTAAAGAACATGTTTGGTTTATGGCGGGGTAACTTCTTCAAAGGAGACAAGTGTAAAAGACAAAAGAAGAAGGCTCATGTTGCTAAAGGAGAACCAGATGTGGAAATCATTACCAAGGTGGAATACATCCACGAAGATACCAGAGCTACCACTGGGGTAGAGCTAGATTACAAATGGGGTGAGATATATCGAATGATTTCAAATTAGGATGTGCTTGATGCATGATTCGAAGAGATGACCATATATGCCAACATCGAGAAATCAACTCTTATGAAAGTAGTCACGAGACCTAAGTTGTTCCCATGCTTAGAGTTGATCTGTTGGATTCTGCCTAGGGAAGATGTGACCACGATGATCTTAGAAAATATTGCCAAACAGGGCTATGCTACATACAATCCTGCTTATGTCTCACTAGCATATCACCTACCTCCTTCTCAAGTATACTTAATTGAAAGTTGGTTGAAAGAGATAAATTTGGACCTGGTTGAAACAGTTAAGAGAATGATGATACCAGGGAAGAACTTTCGAACCAGGCCATCAGGAGAATATGATACAGCCACTCTTCGGACTCCTTATAGGTTTATAGCACTGATGCTGAATAGAGTTTTTGGGAGAGCTCATGGTAAAAGTTTCAAATTGGGATGGATACCCATTATTTTCTATGTGGCCACTCAAGGGACTATATTTAATTGGGAAAACATAGTGTCCAATAGCCTCTCAGCATGCATATCTTCAGCTTTGGGATGGGTGTCCCAGAAGAAGTTAGAGTTCTACATGAGATCTATCTTAGTGGACTGTATATTATGTACCCAGTCATTTCCAGACTTAAAGTGTAGTTGGGACAGGGACAGAACCCCTGTATACACTGCATACAAACTATTTTGGGCACATAAATACTATAGCCACTACAAAGACATATGTGAACATTTCATTATGCCTTTGTAAACTTTAATCTTCCTAATAGAATGCAACTGCATATCCGAAGAAGCATTCAAATTCATTGAAGAACATGGGAGTTACTATTTGACTGAAGAGGGAATGTACATTAGAATGTATGGTGGCTCTAGGGCACCTTCTCTACTCCCTAAATATGTCACTGATTATGTGGTACATAAAGAAGCAGTTAGGCAGGTATATCTTGATGGTGTAGGAAGCTTCTTGTTTGAACATAAGAAGGCAGCCTATCCTACCATACCTTTCTAGTTAGGGAGTTATAAGTTTACAAAGGTTGAACAGGCTACAAAATTTGTACAAGAGTTGGAGCATTTTCGTTTTGGGGAGATGAACTTCCATAGGAATGAATCCCAAAATAAGGTTGCAGAACATTGCAAGGAGGCAAATGTTCATTTTGAATACACATATTTCTGGGACAAGGATGAAGAAATATTCAGAAATGCAAAGAATATGACTGCATTGAAGAACATGTTTAAACAGAAAATCACCATTGTGGGCAATAAGGGAAAAACCGCACAGAAGAAAGCTAAAGAATAAGAGGCCAAAAAGAGGGAAGAGGATGCTAGGAGGCTAGCACAAGAGGCAGAGAGTTGGCTAAGGAATGAAGAAGAAGAAATAAAGAAAGCTGCAGAGGAAGCAACAAAGAAGGTAGAGGAGGAAAGAAAGAAGAAGGAAGATGAAGAGATGAAGAAAAAAAAAAAGAGAGTGAAATTCCAAGATTAACATCATCACAAACATACCAGCAAACTACTGACCTGATAGATACGCAAGAAGAATAGGATCATACAGATTAAGGGCATGGACAAGATAATCCTGTCCCTCAGGAGCCTGTTGCAACTTCTGGAAGCACTCCAAAACAGGTTGTTTTTTTTGGATTGAATTTGATACCTTTTATGCAGAAAGAAGGAGAAGAGGTCCCTTATTTCAGCAGCATATTCTATGACAAGGTGCTGAGGCCTAGAAAATCATAGGTAACAACAGTTAGGGATTCTCCCCAATAAATGTTCCCAACTAGCCCATTATTTTCTGGTATGGGGAATCCGTCCAGTTTACAGTCCGACTGTCGTAGGTCAAGTAACCAAAATAAAGGGTTTTACCGGTTACGACCCAGTTCACCATGTATATTTTTAGTTTTTTTAGTTTTTAGTATGATATGCAAGTGCCTATCTAAGAATGCAGATTGATACAGAATACGAGGAGTGGTCACAATGTGATGCGTAGGTTCTTACCTCTTGTCTTAACTCTCTCGCATCTAAATCACACACAGCAAGAAAAATAAAACTAACTAACTAAACTATCCCTAGGGAGCAAGATTATCATTTGTCAATGAGTAATGTATTTCTTCTCATGCTTTAAGAAATATCACATATAGCTGTTACTTATTTCAAAACACATAAACATTGATAGATAGATGAACAACAATATAGCTTATTGTTTATGAAAAACCTTCATTACTCATAGTGGAAATTTCATAAAATAAACTAGAGAGCAATCATACAAGAACATAGGTTCAAAAAGTTAGAATGATCTCACAGTTAATGGACAAGAGCTGAAAACGAAATAGTTCACATTCAACAAATCCATTGCACAGCATTTGAACATTCCACCAAGCTTTCTCCAACAGGAAACTTGTAATTCTTATTGCAAAAGGAAATAGTTCTTCTTACAACATGTTCTCACAAATATAATTGGGAAAGAGTCCCTCTCTACATCTAACTCTCCTATACTTATACAAAAGGCAAAACTTTTGGGCTCCCCCAATATGACTTTTGGGCTTCCCCAATGTTTCAATCCAAACTTTGTCCTGTAGTGAGTGCTCATACGTTGTACAATATATTACATTAAAAACAAAATTTAATGGAGCACTTTTATGAAGAGGGCCCCATTTGATCATTAAAGAACTTTTTCCATGCTTGGGCTTCCACTGTTATGCTTTCAAATTCTAAAGGTTCAAGAAAACGGATGTTGATCTCATACTTTGTAGCCTGATTTTTAACCCCCTCTATTCTTGGTGGACTCAAACGTAGCTGATATTCAAGTAAATGGATGCTGACTACTACATTCTTCAAGATCTGCTCATCCAAATCCTTGACTTGTTGTATCTTCAGTTCATCTTCCTAGTACCTGCTCTGTAGTAGCTCTGTGAACAACTCATGCCCTGGCAGTGCATCCAATCTTTGTTCTACAGCAACTTGGCATCTGTTGTATGTAACCAGCACCCTTCTGTAGTATTCAACATAGGCTCCCCTTATTTTCTTCACAGTCTTCTTGAATTCCTCTGTAGTATTTATTGTAAACTCTAACAAGTCATAGTCCTGCTTCAAGTTATGTTGATCTTTAGTTGGTAGCTCTGTAGGGGTTCCTTCATTGGTTTCTATCAATATTGTCCTCCATCCAAGACTTCCAAGATATCCTAAGACCTATCTACAAAATATGAAATAGTGTCCAGGATTTCCTCCAAACTGATTTCTACCTATAATATTTTACACCTTTCTTCTTCAATAGACATCTGCAGTTGGTGCATCCTTCTTCATTGGGCTAGGACATGTTCCTTTAGAGGCTGGATATCAGTTTGTTGTTCACTGGCATCCTTCAGTGATGCTATTAATGAAACAATCTATCCCTCAATACTTTCCACCTGCACTTGGTATTTTTTTCCCTTTTTTCTATGGTGGCCTTCTATGCCTCCAACTCAGCGAATTTGCTCTACAGTTGGTCCCTTTCTGCACTCAGAGTCTCATATGATACTTTGAGGTCATTGTTCTCTAGCTGTAACTTTTGTAGTTCTGCTAGACTATTCTGAGCATCCCTTTCATTTTTCTCTACTAAGACTTCCAAGGCTATCTTGCTTTCCTGCAGAGTTTGGAACTCTATCTTCGAAGCCCTTACTTCATTATGCATATCTTCAAATTTTTTCTTTAACTTGTTACTTTCATCCCTCTCCTTTTTAAGAGTTTCCTTTAATTGTGCTACATTTTTCCTTGATTTCTCAAGGTCTGTCATAAGTCTATCCACATTGTCTTCAGCGGCCTAGATTAATGCCACTCCAGCTCTTACTGTTAACCTTGGATCTTTATCTGTCCCATAAACCAAAGTTTTATCAGTAATCATCATACCTGATTGTCCACCTATTTTGACCTTTTTCTTGGTTATTTTGACAATCCTCTTTTTCTCCTTGTCATAAAAGATGGTGCTGAAATTAGGGACCTCTTCTCCCTCTTTTTGCATAAAAGGTATCAAATTCAATCCAGAAAAACAATCTGTTCTTGCTTGCTACCCGAGGTTGCATCAAGCTCCTGAAGATCAGGATTATCCTGATGCCCTTGATTTGTGTGGCCCTGTGCTTCTTGTGTGTCTGTCTGTTCAGTAGTTTGCTGGTCTTTCTTAGCTCTTGCTAATCTTAGACCTTCACTCTCTTTTTGTTTTTTCTTTATTTCTTCATCTTCTTTCTTCTTTCTTTCTTCTTCTTCCTTCTTTGTTGCTTCTTCTGTAACTTTCTTTCTTTCTTCTTCATTATTGATCCAACTCTCAGCCTCCTGTGCTATCCTCCTAGCATCCTCTTCCCTCTTATTGGCTTCCTCTTCTTCATCTTTCTTCTATGTGGTTTTTCCCTTACTACCCACAATGGTGATCTTCTGTTTAAATCTTCTCTTCAATGTTAGGATTATAATGAGCAATACAACATAATAATGAGAGAGAAATAAACATTATCACAAGCAACCACATATAGACACACAATATACCCTGGAAACCCCATGCGGGGAAAACCAACACCAATGAAGATCTTCATTACATGGCCAAAACCAACCATCCAAGCCAAGCGAGCTAGTCACCGCTCACCTCCAAGCCACTTTACAATGGAGTCTCCTCAAGCCTTATAAAGGCTTAATCACATGCAATACCATGGGACAATACCATGGGCTACAACAAACCATGTGCCCAAACCATGTGCAAGACCTAAACCACCTTTGACTTAATCTCGAGTCAAGGTTAACCCTAACAATCCCCCCTTTAAACTTGAATTGGAGTAATCACCAACTCCCCTCAAATATTTACCGAGGAATCTTACATACACCCCCCTATCACCTAGGTCTATCTCCCGACTTTACCGGTGAGTTACCAGGGGTATGCATGCCTTACCAGGTCTTACAGCCATATGCCCATTTACATGCAAACCGCTCCATTGCATTTTTTTTCATGTGCCTTCATGGTGACTACACCATCACCATCTGTTGCTTCATCCTCTCGCTTTCCATGCTCGCTTCCTTGTTCATCTTTTTCCATGCTCCCTTTGTACGTACATCCAAACTCTGTCATTGATGTCCATATAAAGAAAAATCCATCTACCAGATTACATGGGTCATCGGCCGCTGTAACCGCCAGTTCTCTAGGAATTCTCTTCACATACATGGCTCATCAATCTTGGTCCCAAAACCGAGATTAAACCATCTCACATTTCTCCTGCAGTCGAAGACTCAACCTCTCTGATCCACATCAAGCTAGGCTACGAGTACACCTGCCACCCTCGCACCTACCTAGTGATTCATTCCACACTTGATGCAACATCCCTTCTTTGCACATAAAAGGGATACCTTGTTAAGGTTAATCCTAACATGAATTCATATCACCGTTTAAGCCTTAGCATATCATTCATTCTAAGGATTCTTTCTTTGTCTTTGGAAATAGTCCAAGACAAAACCATCTTAATGGTGAGATGAACAAATGTCATTAACTTCATCACCATCAGGCTAAAACAATTGAAGAGTTCACCAAGATGGATTCCTTTAAATTATTTCCAAGAAGAAGGGCCCTTTTCATAAGTCCCCTATATCCAAGCTTGGATAAGGATCAAGTACAAACTAATATTTTTTTGCTTCCCCAAATTACCATAAAAACTAGCAAGGAACCTTGCATAACGAAGCTAAAACAATTATTCCATGTTGTTCATAATTGTGTGCATATTCTTGTCATCATAAAAAAATTGTCAATCTTCAAGGTTAGCAAGAACTATAGGTCTAAAAACTACTTGCACTTTTCTTGATTCTTAGATGGCCTCACAAGGGTAAATAATGGAAGCAAATGTTGTTAGTGAATCAGTCAGCTGATTTTGAACTATGGGAAACACTCGTAAATATAAGGCACACAAATTTTCCATGCGATTCGCACTGCATCATCGTAGCATTTTAATATTTGATTTTAAATGCAAATTGTCCTTTGGCTATAGGCATACCCAACTGAGACTTGACGCCATTGAAGTTGATTGTCCCAAATTAGTCAGCAACATCAGTGGTGAAGGCTATATGGGAGGATCTTGTGGGTCCTCTCAGGGTCTTGTGGGTCCTCGCGGGGTCTTGTGGGTCCTCTTCATGATGTCTTCTCACAGGTATTAGCTTTTTCATGGGAGGATCTTCATATTCTTGTTGTTCAAAAAATGCATCAATCCATGAAGAGAATGGCTAGTAGTGATAGTTGAGATTCACCCTAAAAGAGGATAAACCTTTTTTCTGAAGACCTGCAATAGAAACCTCCACATGCAACCCTATATCATCATCAATGGTGAACGAGCGACTAAACCAATTCATAAGGAATGTCATCAAAAATCAAATTTTCCAAGGTCTTCAAATTTAACACTTCTCTCATTAGAAGAGTCATATAAGGTATCTCAAATGAATTTCTAATGATCCATATCGATATCAAACATTGCCATATCCATGCAAATCATCTTTAGTAGATCCTTAAATATGTCATCTTCAAAAAAATTGTCTTAAAAAGAAAAAAAGAAAGAGAAGGTCACCAAAACCTCATCAACATAAGGAGAACAAGGGGAGGAATCAACCATACCTCCATCAACCATGTCTTTCACATCCTCTTCAGTTGGAAATGACTATTCGACGAAAACTTCTTCTTCCTCTTCATGGATTTCATTATCACAATCTTGTTCATCTTCTTCGAAGTTTGCAATAACAAATGGATAGCAGTCCTCAAGGATATCCTCTTAGACATGTGCCTTTTCTTGTGAAGGGGTGATTAATCGTTCCACAAATTCTTCATCAAGATAAATCTTGTTTCTTTCAAAATATCTTGAAAACAAATTCGTGTAAGGATATTTCCTTTTCAAGAAGCCAATGATACCAATCTCGTACATCCTTATTCTTTAAGTCAAAAGATATTATGAACATCTTCATATAGTATATCAAATATTGAGAGAGATTTAAAAAATACATGTATCCTTATTTCCATGAAATTTTGGGATGTTTTTCTCCCAATCCTTGTTATAAAAAAGATTTGAATATCTTGAAATGTCCAAGAAATCCAATGAATCAAATTGGGCCAATAACAAATTGGAGCCCAAGAAACTCCATGTCACTTCCTAGTGTCTAAATTTGCTTACACACAAAATCCTACCTCAATCCAAGTCGAAATGGAGTTTCCAAGATGAGTTATTTCTTCTTAACTTATAAATGTGCTCACTTTTGTAACACTTGGCAATGTCATCAAAAGTTGTGGCTTCTATCTTGAACGGTACTTCTTTGTTTGTAGTTTTTTAGTGGAGTCACTGGATAAGACCTATAAGATTAGTCCTTAACAATAATATTTATGTCGATAGACATTTTTATTTGAGATTTTGGGTGGACTACGACCTATATTTTTCATCTAAGGACGATGATGAGACAAGTGTACTGTCGATATTGATTCTATGGCAGGCGTTCAAAATTCGTAATAATCAATTATAAAAAAATGAAAGAAGAACGAAAGAAGAATGTGAGATAAAAAAAAATAATATAAAAAAAATTGATAGTTGATAAATGGATAACATGAAGAATGTCGATGATAACATTTAGTTAGGAATGGATAACTCACAGTTGAACCTATTTAACTAAAAGAATATGAGGAATAAATAATTATTTCCAAATTTTCTTCCATTCCATAACTATCTCTCAACCATTTGATCACTATCTCAGTGATCCAGCCACAAACTATGTGGGTGTGCTAGTTTATATTCCCTTTTTTATAACTGTTTATTTCGAAATTTGAATGACTTCCATATAATCAATATGTACAATACACTTGTGTCATCCTCGTGTGTAGATCAAAAAACATAGGCCATGGTCCACCCCAAATCTCAAATAAAAACATATATTGACCTAATTAATTGAATAGTCGTATCTAATAATCGAATAATTGAAGTTAAAATTTATTTTTTTCCAAACTAATAGTGTATCTAATAGTTAATTACACAGTTAGGGGTTTTTTTCTGGTCAACCAAAACACTTGCACTGGAAAATATAGAAACTCTGGTCAGCGTGCATGATGATACTGATCACAATAAGTGGAGAAGGCATAGGCAAGAACAACAGGAAGAGGGTCTGAAGATGGAATGGAGCAGACTTGAATACTGGCGGACTCTTCCTTCTATTGGCAGAGAGAATGGCCGTAATTTTTTTATTGTGTGATAGAATTATGCTATCGATTTGGACTGTCTCAGAGTGGATTTTTATCATCTTTTCCTAGGTTAATAAGAACTTGTTTGAAAACTTTTCAGGAACAGGATCTTATCAGACTGGAGAGAGAAGCCAAATTGCGAGGAGGTTTCTATGTTGATCCCGATGCCAAGTTGTTGTTCATTATTCGAATTCGTGGGTAAGCAGGGAGTATTTGATTCATTTGATAATTATACAGCACTCGCACCTTTTTGTTCCAACATTAAAATGTTAATTAATTCCTCTGTTTTCCATACTCTAATATTGATTTAACAGAATAAAGCTCTAGCCAGGGAAGCTCTAGTCGGTGCATGAAGCACTAGTCTGTGACAGTCTCTTATTTTAAAATTTTAGCCTTTTATTTTCTTTCAGCAACTCCTTTTGAGGCTTTATATAGTTTATAGATCCCATATAGACAACCGGTGGACCTAGTAATGTACACGTTCCACGCGTGGTACTACAAATACTATACTGAGAAGAGGAAAAGAGACAAAGGAGATAAAGTTCAGAGATGGCCCGAACTTGAAAAGGATCAATCGTGATGGTGATTCCTGCTTGAAAGATCATGTTCCCTGCTGCCAAGCCTCTCCCATCACCTCCGCTTCCCTTCGTCATCAATAATAACCCGATAATTTCTAAGGTGCTTTTACGGAGATGATAAAGGACAGGTAGCTGACTAAAGAAAGGGCTCATTGAAATGATCGTTGTTGGGCTTTAGAGTAGTTTTTTTATTGGAAAATTTTCTCGGCCTCCGGAAGCCACATCAGTTCAGGGGGTCGTAACTCGCAAGTAAGGCATAAAGAAAACAAGTGGTTACGGTATTTGTTTTGTTTTCAATTTTCTTCTATTGGCCTGAGCTTAAAATACATGTACATTCGGTCCATCTAACGGATCAATAGTGAAGTCAACCATTGACTTCCCTGTTGGTCAGTTGGATGGACCTAACATACATGTTTGTTAAAAATGGCTCTTCTATTCTGTTGCTTTCAAATTCAGTATTAATGTCATGCATCCAAAAACAAGAAAGATTTTACGGCTGCTGCGTTTGAGGCAGGTTAGTATGTTTTTAGCTTGGCTTGCTAGATGTTTTACTATTCTTTCTCTTGTCTTGTTATAAAATTGGGCTATTATTTTTAAAGGCAGCGATCCATGCCTAATTTTGTTGAGGGTATTATTTCAGTGCAGTTAAATTATTATATTTTATTTTCAGATCTTCAATGGTATCTTCTTCAAAGTGAATAAAGTAACAATCAATATGTTGCAAAGGGTTGAGCCATATGTGACCTATGGGTGAGTATCTTTAAGGTTGGCCTTTAGGAGGGCACATCACTTTATTTCTTATATTCGGTGGCTTACTCCATTGTTGATTGTTTCTTATTTAAAATTTTCCAGCTACCCTGATATGAAGAGCATCATAGAGCTGATCTATAAGAGAGGTTATGGAAAAGTAGACAAAACAGATAACTCCATCATCGAAAAGGTATTTTAAGAGGTTAGCTGTTGTTTTTGTAGCAGTGCTTCACTATTTGCAGTGTTTTAAATTTGTTGCTTGTTGGCAGGTTTTTGGGTCAGTATGGAATTATCTGTATTGAAGATCTTATCTATGAAATTATTACTGTTGGCCCCCATTTTACTAAGGAAAATAACTTCCTATGGCCATTCAAACTCAGTGCTCCTTCTGGTGGATTGAAGAAAAAACGTCAACATTACATTGGCCATTCAAACTCAGTGCTCCTTCTGGTGGACTGAAGAAGAAACGTAAACATTACATTGAAGGTGGTGATGCTGGAAATCGTGAAGAAACGTAACCATTACATTATATATTAGATCATAGTCAAAACACCCATTCCAATAGAATCTATAAGAAACAAAGGCTAAATCAAACCATGGAGATTATATATTAGATCGTAGTCAAAACACCCATTCCAATAGAATCTATAAGAAACAAAGGCTAAATCAAACCATGGAGATTGTGCTACATTATATATCCAGAATTAAAACATCCAAACATGTGGATATTACGGTATAAGATCACAGTCATAAATGATTGTTTTAGTTTATATAAATTCTTGTGGACCCATCATGAATCAATGTGGAAAAAACAACAAAATAGATGGGAAGGCGTCCATCTTAGGAGTAAGCTATCTATCTCACTATTTGCATCTGGGTCTATTTGATGTTGTTGGGTGATAGCTTACTCAGTTACTTTATCTTGAAACCAAGAACAACTGATTCCAACACCTACTTTCATACCAACTGCATTCTCGAATTCATCCATCCATAAATTTAGCTATGAAAAATCTTGTTTTTTAAGTGTAGGTTTAAAATTGTAAGTTTTGATTGGAACTTTTATGAAAATTGCAAATGTATGTTTAGAACTGTATAATTTTAGTCAACTCCATAAAAATAACTGGAAAGATCTAAAACTTGGAACGTTTTACCAACTTCCTTGTAACAATTAATCAACTCCTTTGTTTGTTTTATGGAACCCGATCCAAGTTTAAACCTTGGATTTAAAGTTTTAAACTAGCATACACACAGAACATTGACGTTATCAAATCCATAACAATTGAATTTCAAATTACAAGTTTTTAGAACACAATTTCAGATTAGGTTTAGATTTGATTTGGTAAATTAGTATTCTTCATTATTGCATTATACCAGAGTGTAATAATAATTTGTTGTAGAATTGATTAACAATGAAAATGCAAGAAAAAAAGCAGAATCTGCTATTCTTGGTCTCACTGTCACAAAAACATAACATAACGGAGTAATCTATTACCCTACTGAATCAAGTGGGTCCCGGTACAAATGGTCCGGTAAATAGTTTACTCCGTCCATCTTAAGCTGGAAGTGGGCACGATCCATGTTTTCATTTTCATTCACAAGAAGTGAAAATACTCCCTACAAAACGATAGTTGTCAAATTACAGGAATTTCCAGTATTTACTGTCTAGATATCCCGTAATCACACACCACACATCTGGTAGTTGTTTTCTTTGATTCCTATGGTTCCAATAGGCCTTGGGTTTTTTAATTAAAACTTAAATGAACATATTCCATTAAATCTTAAAAGAACATATTTAAATGTATGAAAATGATTTTTTTTTAATTTTTTATTAAAACTTTTGCCAATTAAGACTTGTTCACATGCAATTCTATTAAGTCTTGAAAGAACATATTTAAATATATGAAAATGATTTTTTAGGGTTTTTTTATTAAAACTTTTGTTAATTAAGACTTGTTCACATACAGTTCCATTAAGTTTTAAAAGAACATATTTAAATGTATGAAAATGATTTTTTGACAAATTATTAATTTTTATAAACTTTAATCTATGTTTAAAAACATTTTTATTTTTTCATAATTTTATTTATTTAGAGGAATTAGTTAAGCATATATTTAAATATTTGAGACAAATGAGTTGTTTACAACTTTTATGAACTATCAATTTTTACAAATCCTTTATTCTTATTTAAAAATTTGCATTTTTATAATTCCTCCATTTTTAAACAAAATAAATAAAAAACTTAATTAAAGATTTCTTATGAAATTGTTCTATACAATGAACCTCAATTTGAACAAGTATTTTTTTTTAAATGAACCTTTCACATTTACTTGGCAATCAAATTTGATAGTGATGCTTATTAAAGAGAAACACTAAAAGACCAAATATCTACACGCCTACAATCAATTTTATGACTAAGTTTGTTATCTTGATTCATCATTAAGTTTATAGGTTTATAGTTACTTGTGTTAAGTGTATCACACTCCAAGGTTATTAAATATTAATAATATTTTATGATTAGGTTAATAAACTTTTCATACCAATATTGGAGTTAGTATTTGATAATTTTATAAAAACATTGGAGTTAGTATTTGATAATTTTATATAAATGTTTTTAAAAAATGATTAATTATAATAATTATTTTATATAAATGTTTTTGAAAAATGATTAATTATAATAATAAACTTAATGTAAATATTTTATTTTATTTTGGTTATGTAGTCTAATATATCTTTATTCTTGAGAATAATAGGTGTTGGAATATTCTAAGTGAAAAGAAAATATTTAATTTTGAAACAGTTTATTATTGACACAAATAATTTATTATGACAATAAGATTTTACAATGAAATGAGTAATGAGAATTTTTTTTATTATTAATGTTTGACATGTTAAAAGTCAATCAGAAAGATATATTCACATAAACCTCTATACTTCTGATACCACATCTACCATTTGCATTCTCCATGTAATAGCCACCAAAATTTTAAATTAACAACTGAAGAGTTATGAAATCATATTTCGCCGTACTCCATGTGCATTGTTTACCCTCCATGTTTACTCGACTTTGAATTATTCCCCTTCAGTTACATGGAATTTTCCATCGATGTCGAATTTCCAATTACATCTACTTCGTCCTAATATCGTTTCAGAACCCCCATTCCCATGTTGTTATATTTCCAATTTGTACAAGGAGAACATAGAATACATGTTCGTCTTGATTCAATGACTCTCTCTATTCATCTTTGCCTTGGTGTTGCATCTGCTCTTCTCCTCTCCTACTCATGTCTTGGCGGTAACTACAAATATTGACTTTGGAACGCATCCACTTATGTGGGATTTTACTTTGGCTACCCTTTTGGGCACTATGGTAGTGACTGCGGGACCATGCATTTCAGCTACTGTCCTGTGATACCGATAACCATCCTTAGCTTAATATCATTGGACATGAATATGACATAGTGCAAAACACTTTCTTGGGGAATTTAGCGAGCAACCTAACATTGTACGCATGGATTTTATGTAATAGAGGTCGACTATCCCATTCATCTGACACTTGGTGTGTTAATGAATAGTAATGTTTTCATGTTCGTGCATGGTTAAGGATGTGTTGGTTTGGAGTTTGATTCTTGTTACTGCCCTTACTCAATGATAAAGAGGTAAGCTTCAACTTTTTCTTGTTTTAAACTCCTTTCATTTGATTTTGCAATTTTATATGTTTATTTCAGTTTGTAACTCTTTGCTTTCTTGATATGTCTACATGTTCGACCCTTTGAAGAGTGCTTGGATGGATTGGAGGAACGATTTGGGCTGCCACTAACTCTGGTAAGCCATCAATCCCAGTCTCAATGCCAAGGAAAGAAATGCGAAGGTAGAAAAAAGGGGTAACCCTGTGGAAGATCTTTGCGTTGGATTTAATGGTCTTTTCACTGTCGAGTTGTCTTTTTTTTTGGTTAGTCATACAACATTTCTTATCAACAAAAACACTTCTAAACATTCCATTACCGGTTCTCGTTGATGAAGGTTTGCATCTCTATCTGCAGACACATGGATTTTATGATAGTTTATAATGATTGGCCCTTATGGGGTTTTGAATGTATCATCCCACCCCTCTCTCTCTCTCTCCTTCCCACCTAACTCTTGTACTAACCCCTTCTCCACTCTCTCTCACTCCCCAAATCATCCAACTACACTTAACCCCAACCCCCGTATCTATTCCCCACCCCCTATATATTTCCCAAATCTCTCTCTCTCTC
>LPNX010461346.1:181293-205197 GCA_001517045.1 Pseudotsuga menziesii
TTCCCCAACTCTTACTAACCCACACCACCTCCTCCTCTCCCTACCTCTAACCTCCCCTCCTCCTCCTCTTTCTCTCCCCTGACTCTTCTCCATTACCTCTACCTCTATCTCTAACCCAAAAACCCACACTCCATAGTTATACGTACCTTTCCCTCTAAGCACCCTAAGTTCCTCCCCAAACCCCTAACATGCCCCCTCTCTATCTCTCTCCCCCCTAACCCTTACTAACTCATCCTCTCACTCTCTCTCACTCCCCAACTCATCCAAATACACCTAACCCCCACCCTCATATCTATTCCCCAACCCCCTAACACTCAACCACCCCATTGGCTCTCTCTCTCTCTCTCTCTCTCTCTCACACACACACACACACACACATCCCTATGTCTTCCCCCTACCACTAACACCCTTATGTGTCCCCCCAAACCCTTAACCCTTTATGTCTACCTCTAAACCTTTAGCACCCCCTATCGTTCTATCTCTAATCCCTTAGACCCTCCAATCTTTTAATGTTATCATCACCAAACCAAAAAATATAGTTGTAATGTTAAATATCGCGTGCACGTTTTAGTGAACAAAAATGCTCATGCATTTTGGTGAACAAAAAAACATACGCTCTATTTTTACATATGCTCCTAACCCCTCAAACTACCTATTGCATTCCCTCTACAACACCTAAATACCCCCACATTAATCTAACCCCCAAATATCTATTCGACTTCTTCTATGATTATGGTGTCTTCATGTGTCTAAATTATTTGGAAGCCTCACTTTCCATACTCTATACTCATCAGCAAGCCTCGGAATCTTGTCTCTTTGCTTCACTTTCCAATCATGCCAAGGCAGCTTCGACCCACTCCATGCAAGGGAAGAGGAGGCAGAAGAGGAAAAACAATGTTACAATAGAGAGGAACATGCACCTCCACAAGATGATGTTACAATATAGAGGTCCCCGGCCATCTCAGGAAGATCTTGGATGAATGGGAGGAGGAGATGCTTGGAATTCAATTTCCCACTCAAAGAACCAGATCTAGATGAAGTTACTGGACTCTGAAGAATATTTTAGCAGCCATAATAATCCGCCTACCTAGTGTCATGGAAGGTCAAGGGTCTTCCTCCTCACAGTATTCATCCACTAGCACTCTTCCCCTTCAGATAGCCAGACAATTCAAGAGCTCTCACAATAGTTTCAAAATGATTCCACTCCTGCAGTAAAGAAACCGAAGTAACCCCCATGTGGTCTCAAAATGAAATGTGTTGTTCAGCGCAACGATTTTCCTTCATATTAAAAAAATTCCAATTACAAATTGTTGAGGGAATTGAAAACCTTACTTGTTGAAAATAAGTTTCTTTTGTCTTGAACACCCCTACAAAAACATATTTAATTAACATGTTCTGGTAATATGATTTATCTGTTCATATCAAAACATCAAATTATGATATGAAAGATCATTACTTGTTTTAAGGATTCCACAAGAGAAACAATTAGATTTCAAAATGAGTCCTACACTGATTTCCTCACAAAGAATGATATTTTTTTGTGTGGGTATGATGACAGAGTGCATGATACTAGGGCCACATGAATGCAATAATGGATTACATGCATATTTAACTATTTCTATTATTATTCCAAGTGAAATGTTTCAACATCACTTTGATAGCTTGAATGCCAAAGTACCTTATACGTTTCTATTTATTTTGTTGTAGCTTTTAAATGCCCTTTCTCTGTAACTTTTAGATTTTGATTAGCTTAATGAGTTGTCTTTAATATTCTATTGAGACGATTTCCATCCTTAATAATACCATGTTAACAAGTTTTTGTGATTTTTTTTAATGAAAGCTTTGGGGAAAATGTTCCCCATTCTCCATAACCTTCTACTTCTTCATGACCTATCTAGGGGGAATTTAGATCATTCTTTCTAGATTATGGAAGTCATTAATGATAAATCCTTAGAAATCCTCTGAAACTCTCATTTCAAACCTTCATATGCAATTTTTATAAGACTGCTAATTTGACTTTGTTGCGGCTTCATGAAACTCAACTATCATGTGTTATGCTTGCATTTTATTTTTCATATTGTACAAAATGTCATTAGAAGTTAGTTTATATGCTAATGTTTATTGTCATGAATGTAGATGTTTTGATATGTACGCATAAATCATATTGCTAGGACATGTTAATTAAATATGTCTTTGTCCCAAGCTATTTGTACTTTTCTGACTTTGATCATAATAAGTAGACCAGTCACACAAAGTTAGTCATACAAATAGAAAACCAAGGTTTAACTTCTCCATTATTCAGTGTTAAAATCGCTAGAAAAGGATGACTCTAATAGAACACCCATAATGGATAGAATCTTAGTAGTGCAATACCATGCTTCCTCCTCAGTGACATGAGTTGTCTTATAACATTCTACTAATACAACCACCATCTTTTATAGCTTGAATGCTAATGGACCTTCTTAGGTTTCTCTTTTATCTTGTTGTATATTTTGAATTCCTTTGTCGGTCACTTTTAGATTTTGATTAGCTTAATGAGTTGTCTTATAACATTCTACTAAGACAACCACCATCCTTTATAGCTTGAATGCTAATGGACCTTCTTAGGTTTCTCTTTTATCTTGTTGTATATTTTGAATTCCTTTGTCGGTCACTTTTAGATTTTGATTAGCTTAATGAGTTGTCTTATAACATTCTACTAAGACAACCACCATCCTTGATAAGACCATGCCTACAAGTTTTAGTGTTTTTTTATATGAAATATTTGCAAAAAAGTTCTACATTATCCATAACCTTCTCCCTATTCATGACCTATCTAGCAGGGCATTTAGTTCAGTTTGTCTGTATTATCAGAAGTTAGTAATGAAATCCTTAGAAAGCCTCTAGAAATCTCATTTTGAACCTTCATATGCAAATTTTATAATTCTGATAGCTTGGCTCTGTTGCAAAGTCATGAAACTTAAATGTCATGTGTTATGCTTGTATTGTATTCTTTATATTGTACAACCTATCATGAGAAGTTATTTTTATGCTAATGGTTATTGTCATGAATGAAGATGTTTCGATATGTGCAGATAGCAAGCTGCCTCCTCAGTGACATGAGTTGTCTTATAACATTCTGCTAACAAGTTTTAATAGTTTTTTTTATGAAATATTTTGGAAGAATGTTCTTCATTATCCATATCCTTCTTCCTATTCATGACCTATCTGGAGGGAATTTAGTTGATTATGTTTGTATTTTGGTATTTATTAATGATAAATCCTTATAAATCCTATGAAACTCTCATTTTGAACCTACGTATGCAATTTTTATAACACTAATAACTTGGCTATACTGTAGGTTCATATTGTACAACCTCTGTTATTAAAAGTTAGTTTATATGCTAATGTGTTTTGTCATGAATTCATATATTTAGGGGATATTTTTGTAGTCTGGAAATAGTCATCCATCCTTCAACCCGATGGTTTCTCATTTCTTTCAAACAATTGGTGCAAATAGTGAATGGAACAACAAATAGTAGGAATAAATGACTCAACTTTTAGGGAAGACCTAAAGAGGAAGATAAGGGATATTAATGGCATAAATGGGAAGTTCTCTTGCATACTTTAATTCAGTTGAGACAAAACACTATATAACCTCCAAATTAGCAAGCAAAATGTGTAGTTTGTTGGCATCCATCACCAGAACTCACATAATGTAGCTTCCAACCACTAATAAAATGTTAGCTAATTTATATGGTGTTTTAGTGGAAGAAACATGAATAGAGAATATTGTGCCATCATATTGTACTAGCTAATTCCTCCAAAGAGGTTAATGAACTTGCAACAATGGTAGAAACAAAGCAATTTGAATCCATTTTTGAAGATAAAACCTATTAATAAATAAAAGCTAAAACAAAACAAGAGGGAATCACTCATGCATCAACACAATCTCTTCATTTAGAGAATTCAAAGTTTGAAATTTTATATGTTAGAAACATATGACTAATAGCCAATTGAAAACATGTGAGGGTTTATCTGATATGCTTGGACAAATGCAATATTTGGGGTTTTTGGAGGTTGTAACATTAGAAGGAATTTGTCTCGAGGTTGTTGGCTAAGAAGAAATTTGTTAAACACTTTCTTTTCCATAATGGGCAACAATTCATATTTTGGTCACTATTTTTCTTGATTATTCCACCATATGAACATGCACCACCTATTCTACACTCTCCAACTACAAAAAATTGATGAATCCACACAATGCACATTATGTAAAAAATATTCCATAATGTACGATGCATACAACAATGAAGAAAATTTACTATGAAACTATTATAGAGGAGTGAAGTGAGAGCAAGTTGTAATTTAAGGTATCCCCCTTCAATAAACCTCACTAGGTGTAATGTAGCTTCTACATATGGGTAGTGATATTCTTGGTCATTGTATTTTTATGAGAATGTCCTGTCAAATTGTTATTCTTTCATTTAATAAGAGGGCAATTATATCTTTTGAAAACTAATAACCACAATATGTATCAATGAATTCCAACAATTGTAACAACATAAGGTTTGTTAATTTGAGAGGAGATCTTAGTTACTCTAATTATTAAATATTTGTAAGGATTTATCTAAGAATAGAGCATTCCTACTCACCGGGTATGAATTATATTATAAAAATATCATCTCATATTGGCATTTACCCATTTAAGAAGAGGGCAATTACTATCCTTTGAAACTAATAATTTTTTAATAAAACAATTTTCATTAAATATGAACTTACCACACTTCATTAATAAAACATATCAAACTTCTCAATAAATCTATTATAATCACCTCAAAAAAGCAAAGAAAATCAAGTAGATATTCATGGCTATAACAATAAAGTAGTTGTTTATAAACAAATAAAAAAAATTAAACTTTTGATCTTCCTTTTATAGGAAATAATTCTTATAAAATATCACTTTTCAAAACTTAATAAATATCAAACAGTTCATTAATAGCATTAACTATCCTTATTTTTAGGGACCGAGTCCATCAGAAAATGTCTCCTTATTTGAGATGTGAATATTTATGTGCCTATTTGTGATTGATTTGTTATATACTCAAGGTACAAGGGTATGTATACACGAAAATTTATTCCATTTCTTTTTTTTATCTTTTTCCACACAAAAAACACCAACTGAATTCTGATTCTTCTTTTTAGACTTTTTCACCTTTCAACAACAACTTGTCGACGTATTATTGCACATTCTTGGGCAATTGCTAGTTTAAAAGTTAATATATCAACAATCGCACTTCAAGTAAAAGGCATGATTGGAGTTGACATTAAGCTAATGGTTGTATCATCAATAGAGTTAAGCTCATTATTCTATCTACTAACACGCCCACATAATTTGTGGCTGGATCACGCTGATAGGGATCAAATGGTTGAGAGATAGTGATGGAATGGAAGACATTTTTTTATTTTATTTTAAAATTTTCACTTTCTTCTAGTTAAACGAGTTCAAATCCAAGTAATCCATGCCTAGCTACATGGTATCACCATAATTCTTCCTGTTATCCATTTATCAACCATTAGTTTTTATTTTGCATTCTTCTATTTATCTCCCATGAACATTTGGTTATCCATTCATTGAGTATGAGTTATGCATGCATCAGAATTCTTCATGTTGTCCATTTAGTTTATATATATATATATACTAATATATATTATCTTACATTATTTTAGTTATCAGCTACCTTGAATGGTTGGTTATCCATTCATTGGCTACTAGTTATCCATGCATCGCTACTAGTTATCCATTCATCAGGTACCATTTTTTTATTATAGTTGTTTATTTCCAATTTCGAATAACTCCCATAGGATAAATTTGGAAAATACACTTGACTCATCCTCATGCAATTATGCATGAAAAACCAATAAAAAATAACTTGTTAATGGCACTTAACTTGTGGCCTAGTCATAAATTAACTCAGAGTTAAGACAGTTTAACTAGGACAATATGAGGAATAAAAAAAAACAAAAGACTTACTTTCCATCGCTATCTCTCAACCATTTGATCCCTATCAACGTGATCCAGTCACATACTATGTGGATCTTCTAGTAGATACAACTATGAGCTTAACTCCATTAATGATACAACTAGAATACCCACATAGTTTGTGGTTGAATCACATCGATAAGGATCAAATTGTTAAGAGATAGTTATGGAATAGAATTTGGAAATTATTTTATATTCCTCATATCCTTCTAGTTAAACGGGTTCAACCATGAGTTATCCATGCTTAGCTACATGTTATCACTGACATTCTTTATGTTATCGATTTATCAACTATCAATTATTTTTTATATTATTTTTATTTTTATCTCACATTATTCTAGTTATCTACCATTGAATGTTGGCTATTAATTCATCAACTATGAGTAATCCATGCCTTGCTACCAATTATCCATTCATCACCTAGCTACTAGTTATTTTTTATATTCCTTTATTTATAATTGTTTATTTTAAATTTTGAATGAATGCCATAGATTCGATCTCGATAGTACACTTGTCTCATCCTCGTCGATAGATGAAAAAGCATAGGTCGTAGTCCACCCCAAATCTCAAATAAAAATGTCGATCACTGTAACTATTAGCTTAATGTCAACTCCAATCATGAATTTTAATTGAATTGCAATTGTCGATATATTTACTTTTAAATTAACTATTAGATACAACTATTAGTTGGAAAAATTAATCTTTAACTTCAAATATTCGATTATTAGATGCAACTATTCGATTAATTTATACAACTATGAGCTTAGCTCCATTGATAATACAACTATTAGCTTAACTCCAATGATTCTACAACTATTATCTTAACTTCAACTCTAATCTCTTAAGGCTTAATCTAAGTACATTTGGCATCTAGGAGTTTAGCTAATGTGCAATCATGTAACAGTCAAAATCCTAATAAAATTGTTTGAGCTTCTAATAAACTCTTCCATCTCAGAGTTGCCCATTTACACCGATATGCATTTATATCTTAGAATTCTGGGGTGGACTACCATCTATGGATGATAATGAGACAAGTGTATTGTCTAGATTCATTTTATGGGTGTTGTTCAAAATTCGTAATTAACAATTTAAAAAAAAATAGCTTAGTTAAGATGTGATAAGTACAATTCATGATAGTTGAAAAAATTAAACTTCAACTTCAACTTGGTAATTAAAACTCCAATCATGATGATGTACAACTATTTGATTATTAGATAGAACTATTAGACTAGCTCTAATGACGATACAACTTTATCTTATCTTCAATTCCAATCACAACTTTAACTTGAACTACAATAGCTTATTATTTAACTTTTAAATTGACTATTAAATACAACTATTAGCTTAGATTCAACACTAATCGTAGTTATATTTTATTTATAACTATTAGATAACTATTAATTTGTCGACTTATTCCTAACATATTAATCTTATTACTAGCACACCCACATAGTTTTTGGTTGGATCACTTCAATATGGATCAAATGATTGAGAGATAGTTATGGAATGGAAGACATATTGAAAATAATTTTGTATTCCACATACTCTTATAGTTAAACTGGTTCAACTTTAAGTTATCCATGCCTAGCTACATGTTATCACTTGCAATCTTCCTGTTATCTATTTATCAACTATCAATTATTTTTTTTATTCTTTTTCTTTTTATCTCACATCCATTCATCAAATATGTGTTATCCATGCATTTATACCAGTTATTCATTCATCGTCTAGGTACCAACTATTTTTTATATTCCTCTATTTATTAGGTCGATAGATGATTTTATTTGAGATTTGGGGTGGACTATGGCTTATGCTTTTTCATCTACAAACGAGAATGAGACAAGAGTACGCTTTTTCATCTACAAACGAGAATGAGACAAGAGTACGGTTGAAATTGATTCTATGGCAGTCGTCTAAAATTCTAAATAAACAATTATAAAAAAAGGAATATAAAATATTCCAAATTGTCTTCCATTACATAACTATCTCTCAGCGATTTGATCCCTATCAATGTGATCCAACCACAAACTATGTGGGTGTGCTAGTACTTTTTTTATTTCAAATTTTGAACAACTTTTTTTATTTCAAATTTTGAACGACTGCCATATAATCAATCTCGAAAGTACACTTGTCTCGTCCTCGTATGTAGATTAAAAACATAGGTTGTAGTCCATCCTAAATCTCAAATAACTAGCACACCCATACGAATCAAATGATTAAGAAATAGATATGGAATGGAAGAAAATTTGGAAGTTTTTTTTATTCCTCATATTCTTTTAGTTAAACGGGCTCAAGTGTGACTTATCTATGCCTAGCTACATGTTATCACCGACATTATTCTTGTTATCCATTTATCAACTATCAGTTATTTTCTATATAATTTTTCTTTTTATCTTAGGCTTTTCTAGTTATCTACCATGAACTATTGGTTATTCATTCATCAACTATGAGTTATTCATGCATTGCTACCAGCTATCCATTCATCACCCTAGGCGAGCCCACAACCATTGACAAAAAACAAAGGTTGATGTGAGTGATTGATTACTCATTCATAGGATAGCATGCTATTTATTGTAAAATAAGTGAAGCAAGCTGAGCAATAAATATTACAAGGATGAGATGTTGTTGTAGGTGCTCCTGGTTAAAGGCTAAGAGAATGGAACATGGCCTAATTAGGGCCTTTGATGAAGTGAGGTTTGGTCTAGGTTTTAGTTTTGCAGGACCTCTAATAGTGGAGAAATGATGACACGAGGTTGAGAAACCAAATAATTTAATGCCGCTACTTGTTTATTTCCTCCAGGGGTTAAATTTGATGGGCACCTTTTCCCATCAACCAAATTTTTTTATGACGGTAAATTGTTTCAAAAGCTACACTTCATAAAACGTCGAATAATTATTTTTACCCCTTTTTTTTTAATTTGTTCCCTCCTTATTCTCTATTCTCTTTATTCTATACTATGTTCATTTTCATAAATGGATTCTCATAACCATTTCGTTCATAGTGTTTGTTTGTTTAGTAGTTAATTCAGAACGCAGAGAAAGCATATTAGTGGCCTTTGTTGTCCTCTACCTGGTACAAATGCCTCCCTCTATCCCGGCAAGCAGTAAAAACTCTAGCCTAAGTAGTCTTGAATCAGATCGTCAGTTAACATTAAATTAGTGTGAGCAGATTAATTATAATGATAAGATTTGTTCAATGTGTAGCTCAGGTAGTAATGAAAGTAAGTATAACCCGAAAACCTGCTGCACGTGCTTGCTTCTGTTCAACAGGTCCAGTCCTAAATAAGGTTCCTAAATGGAATAACAAAATGGTGGTAATAAAGCTCAATGCGTCGATTAACATAAAACATCCAGGGCATGTTCAAAATAAAGTGGAAAGGTCAAAGTGTATCATAACTTAATGCAGTAAGGTTGCAAATTGGTTAATGCAAAATATATGTAAATGCTTTACTGTAATATGCCTATACAAAGAAAGATAGTAATAGTGAGTGATCGAGGGCTTGGGAAAGCCAATCATATTACGTATATAAAAATACTTTCTGTGATTTTGGTCATTGACTGTAATGATTATATGCTATCGATCTAGCACCAAGTGTCCAGTGGCACGATAATAATTAGGAACAACTAGAGGTAGCAAAAAACAATGGAAAATAATTTTGAAGAAGTGGTAGAGCCAAACATTGGGCTCCCGGATGATATTATAATGTTAACAAGACTAAAGAGGAATTAGATATCTAGGCCTATAATGGTTTGTGTTTTTTTGGAGGACTTTGTAACACAACGAAATGCCTTTGTTTTTTGGGAGGAGAAAGCAAGATCTTTGGTTTCTCAGTTATGCAATTTTGACTAAGATTTTTCCTCTTAGCTTTAATATTTTTTTGCTCCTTTACAAGCCAAACCTGTGTTAATTATTATGTTTATCCTATTTACAATATTTAAAAAAATAGTATAACAACTATTTCGAAAACATTTATGCAATATAAAAATATATATTTATTTACATCTGACCATGAGCTTTTTCTAAAACTGTTATGCAATTATAAAAAAGTCTATTTATTTATGGCCTCAAACCCAGGGTTTGAGGGAGACAAAACTTTGATTTAGATATTTTAGCCAAAATAAATGCGTTATTTGTCCCTAGATAGGCCAAGTTTTCTACACCAACTTGTTGGCAAGTTGTTAGTGAAAACATCTACTATTTACCAAAAAAAAAAACACAATATAGTGAATGACTGATCATACTAACCTGCTCCTCTGAAAGGTTGAGCAACACATCCCTGATAAGTACTACAACATCTTCCAAAGGTTGTCTTTGAATAATCAACATTGAATTCCTTTAAAATCTCAGAAACTTTCATATGCCAATCGAGTATTTAAACCAAGAGCCGTGTTTATTTGTTATTATGCCTGAAACAACCCACAAACTCTCACATCTTACTCATTTTGTGTTGGGATTTAGTATTTTAGATAAAGATCAATGCAGGAGTTACCAAACACACCTATAAGTTACCAAACACACCTATAGCAACTTATTGTGGATTCAATTTCGTGTAACACCCAAAACCTGGAGGATTTAGTTTGCCACTTTTATAGCCCTTTTTTCCTTCAAAATCGGTGCAATTTTTGAATATATGCTGAGCCATATCCTTGAGATATAAAGCCTTTTTTCCCTCGGCTTCTTCGTTGTAGAGTGTAATATCTTTGTGGTAAATCAAAGGGTCTTTCTTGATCCTGGCTAGGGTTTCATAAATCTGAATTTCTGTGCTTTTCAGGATACAACAATCTTGGTCAGAGGAGCAGTCCAAACCTCGGATTTGGCTCTGTTTATTGAGCTCCTGCTAGCCTTAGAACCTAGAAATCATTTTAATTCTCCAATGGGTAGAAATCAGGTCAAAGGTTAGATTTTAGAAATCTTTCCCATAATTATAATGTTCCATCAAATTTATTATTTGGATAGTTGAAAGATACAAAAAAAAATATGATGTCAACCAAAAATCATCCTTAGACATTCTAATGGAATTTTTTTTTTTATCATCTTTAGGCTCTCCAAGTCTCCTGAAGATGATCTCAGAAGAGAGATCGAAACCTTGAACACAGCCTTAAAACACTAATGCAGTTCCAGATTACAAATATGGATACTTCAAAGAGATATGATGTAAACCAAATATCAAGGTTAGACAAATATGATGGAATAAGTCTGTAAGGTAGGTTAAATTAATTATAACTTCAAAAACTAAAATCGGTTGAAGACTTTTTCACATTATTTACACTTAAACATTGAATACTGCAAATTTTACCACGACCCATCAAAATGACTACCTCCAAAATTAATCCAAGGTTGACTTGTTAATTCTAAGACCACCCTTAAAATAGGTGTAAAATGTGAAAATACTGGCTTCGGTCTTCAATCGTCAATTTTAAGGAATAATTTATTGAACCAACCATTTGCACCAATAAAAAGACCAAGACTCCATTTATTGATGAAAATGGTAAAAATGGTCGAGCCCATAGGTTATTCCCAATTATAACCCATTTTAATTTTCCTCGTCCTGATTTGGAGAAAGTTAAGGTCCGCATACGCATACGGACAACTTTACTTTATTCTCCATTGCGGTGCAGCAAAATTTTAATGTCGATGTAGGAAGGAAGGATAAGACTCAGGCTTTGAGAGGAAGAAATATAGTGTAGCGAACTTACAAGTCTTTTCGTTGCCTAAACTCTTTAAATTCTTAGAGGGCAGTTTCTTCATAGAGAGGGCAGGGCAGTTTCTTCATGCAAACCAATTCTGTCATCTTGTTCTTTGGAGAGGGAAGAGGAAGTGTGAAGAAGGCCGCCAGCGAGACTTGCGAAGATCAAAACTCCCTCGACCAAGCCAAGTAAGTGTACCTTCCTTTCTGTTCATTTTATTAGTTTCCTCTTTTTCTTTTCCTCGGCCTCTGTGAAGTAAATTCTAGGAATCCAGAATTACTAGATACCTGGTTTGATGCAGTATATGGCAAGATTTACTTGTAGTTGTAACCTTGTAACACAGGGAGAGAGTGGTCACGTAAGCAACATGAGCATGGGCAGCTTCGACCAGCAGGAGATGATAATTCATTTTTTGTTTCAAAAGGAGCTCACCCTCACTGATACAAGTAATTGTCAGTGTAAACTGATAATTCCCAAGAAGGATGTGAACGAACGTTTTCTTACATTTTGGACGCCTGAATAGATGAACGAAGGCGTTGACCTCCAAGTATTTGACATGGACGAGGGAAGAGAACTAAGCGAGATATTCGTGTTGAAATACCAGGAAAGCTGCAAGACTTAAATGTTTCAGAATGGATGGAACAAGTTTCTTAAAAACAAGAGGCAGAAAGGCAAAGAAAAGGCTGGTCCTATTCTCGAGTTTTGGTGGAACAATTGGAGTAGCCGAATTCTCTTGAAGACTCACCAGCAAGATCCTGCTCCTCCCGGTCAGATTTATTACTTCTCGGTGTATTTTAATTTATTTCAGTGTAGTTAGTGTGTTACCCCATGAATGAATGATCAACCACTAAGATCAAACATTGTTTGTTGTCAATGGCTGCAGGAGTCGACATGCTCCTTTAGCGACGAACACCTACTACAGGCCCTACAGCAGCCTTTGATCCTTTAGGTAACTTGTTTTTATATACTTCACAATGTCTGCTAAATTGCAGTTAGTGTGTTATCCATGATCAATCGCTCAGATCAGCCTAATTTGTTTGTTTTCAATGGCTGCAGGCTCGTCCAGTTGTGCTACCGAAGTCGACACGGACTGCCTAGCTCATGCTACTTATTTTTCCACACGTATGAGTGCTGGCCCTGAACTTAATTTTATTAAGTTTAAGGCTCAGGTAGAATTGAACATAGGTCTGTGCAATCATAAGAACTGACTGATACACCGTCCCTATCGAGACTATGCTACCGAAAGATATAGTAAAGAAATACATATATCGTGTATAGGATAGAAATGGGTGTATTGAATATTATATATATATATGAAGTATGGCCTCAAACCTACCAAAGATTTCTTATATATTGTATTGTAAGTATCCAACATGGCTCTGTAACTAATAGTTGCGAACAAAGATTGTCTATTTGTCAATTATTGGCATGTTTGAGCCAAAAAAAATTTCCTCTTTTATCAAGATCAATATCACACATGTTAAAGTAAAATATGGACGATAGTTGTAAAGAACAATTTTATTAAGATCATATATATTAGAGTAAAAAAATATTTTTTGAAATATATGTGTAAGTGATTAAAGGAAATGAGATCTTCTAATGTTGTTGTATGATCCTTTTTATTGACACCATTGAAAGCCTATCGTTATGATGTTGTTTTATTTAAAACTCATGATCTTTCTTTGATGTTACTATTCCCATAACACCATATTTATTTCTTTTTTGTGAATGGTAATGTTAAACTCTATATATTGCGACATTATATTTCTATTATTATATTAATGTGATCTTTGTTGATCTGCTAGGACTTTATTTGTACATGTATGGTCTACTAGAATTGAAATTGTACCCTTTGTCTCCTGTATATACCAAGGAGACTCAGTTTTAAGATCATTTCATCTTGCCTTGGTATATGACACATTGTATAAGGAGTTTTCCCCCTAAAAGAGGCTTCTTCTCTTTATTTTGTTCTCAATGTGTTGGGTTACTATTTATTTTTACTTTTATGTTATTTGTGGGAATTTGGTGCATAACATTTGTTACAAGAGCCTTGAGGACATAGCGAATTATCTATGGTAGAAAATGTAGGCCCTAGTTCATGATAATCTCTAGAACTTAGGATTTGTTATTCATCTAAAAACTAGTCTCAAAGAGATGTTTTTGATAAAAAAAAGTATATGTGAAGCTTGAGATATTCAAATGAGTGTCACTTATTGTATTAAAAATAATATGGAGCATAGTTTTGTAGTAAAGGGAAGAAAAGGAACATCACACATGATCCGTACAATTTCAATCTCTTGAAAGAGACAAAATCAACAAGTTTTGGGAAATTATTCATAACTCACCCTTGGGACATCACAATCAAACCTATGGCATTGTAGAGAAGACATACTAGGCCACTATAGGGAAAAAATAGACTTAGAGGGGATGAATTTTTAGAGATAGTTCTAGAGCAAGGTCGGAGAACAAGACAACCTTGTGGTTTGGTTCAAGATATATGTTCATGATTCAAGTCGATTATGTAACATAACATTACCAAAAATAAAATGTCAAAAAGGTAATTACAAAAACTCATTCTAAATCATATGTTAACAAGAAACCTAGATCTATCGAGTACCGAGAGGGATTTGATTTCTTGAGGTGTAAATTTGTTCTTGTGTGTAAAAAATTAAAGATAAAAAATATTTACACCTCAATTAACTAGATCCCTCTTGATGATTAATAGATCTTGGTTTAAGATGAATCTTACTTTATCATGAGAAAACAACACTTTGCAAGAAGTGTCTCTTCATGCAGATATGGACTCTTCTCTGCACTTGAGACGACAAGTGTATTTTCATACGGATTTGGAATCTTCCCAAGCAATAACACTCTCTCATTGCATAATGAAGGAATTGTTTTTTTTGTTTGAAATTACGCTATGATGTGGGTGTACATAGGACATTCTATGAGAAAGTGATTTTCATGTTCAACCCTCTTTCTGTCACAAAGATGGCAAATTATTTTATCCCATGACATTTTCAGAAATGTCCAATGCCTTGTTTCACTAGGGAGCTTGTGAGAGTTTGTTCAAGTATTTTAGCAATGTTAATTTTATTCTTTACATTCATTAAAATAGAGATATACTTTTGATTTTCTATCTTAGGGGATCATGGGGGATCCTCACCATAATAAAAATATCATCAACATAAAGAAGAAGGATGATGACTATACCAACCGGACTTGTCTTTTAGAGAGAAAATGTCTTCCTCTTCCTATAATGCTCCTACAATTAGATGGATGTTTTTTATCTTCACTTTTTAAAATAGGAACAATGAGGTTTTATTTCTAGGGTTTATGGAAGCCTTGGTCGACTACAAAATTGAAGAGCTTGTGGATGAGAGGGATGAGGCTAGGCCCACCAATTTTCAATATTTCCACTTGCTATCCTTTAATTTCCTTAAATTTTCCTTTTGCAAGCCACTTAACCCCGATCTCTATGTCTTTTAGAGAGAAAAAGTCTTCCTTTGTAGAAAGGGTTTGCCATGTTGTCCACACATTAGGGTATTCATAAAGCATTTTAAGGTGGGAATTCTAGTTCCTTGATGGAATCACATTGTTTTCATTAGTTCTATCACTTAGAATTTGTCTTCAAAAATTCTTAGGATCTACCTCAGAGAGGTGCAAAAGATTATATTTTTTATTTATTTATATAACACATTTTTTTTCTTTTAATTAGGGATTTGTACCTAGATATTTTGCCAATTTTAAATATTAATTAGAAGCATCCCTAATGATTTTTCTAGCATGCTTTCACTCTTTATTGTGCCAAGGGTTGGTCATTATATTATCCTTTTTACATGAAACAATGATATAGAACTCGTAAATGGAATTAGAGAGGGTTTGGTTAAACCTATGATGGAGGCCTTCAATATTATTCTTAGTTAATGGCATTGTTGTAGTCTATGGGATTACATTAGGTCACCAATAGTGTAGCAGATCATACGAGATATAAGATGATGCAAGAATACATAGATGTACGAGAAAGAACACAAGTAATAGTGGTAGAGCAACATGTTGCCCTTTATTATATGACCATCATGTACAAAAGTAGAGCTTATTTTCCCTAGCTCAATAGCTTATTATATATTTCATACAGTTATTACAATTTCTTAACTACTTAGTCTGTTTCCCTAACCGACATGACTAACTCAGAGGTGACTACTTTCTAGTTGGTCAGAGAACCTAGTCTGCTAGCCAACTAGGCTCCTCTAATAAGTACTAGCCAACAACACGTATATTTAATTCATAATTTAAATCCCTTAAATATATATCAATTTTATTTTTAGTCCTGCAAAATTATATAAAAATAAATATTTGATGATAAAACACTATGCTTGTTTTTAACAAAATACAAAAACAACTAAATGGATATGTTGAAATATTAAAAGTTACTAGGAATAATAATAACACTATATAGTAGGAATATTAAAGGTTATGAATAAGATAAAAAGATTTTATTCTCTTTGCACCGAAGAGGTGCATTCTACAACCCAGTATGGGAGAGATGTGTAACTCCTTCTGTGCTCATCCTAAATTTGACACATGTCCTTTGGGCGCTCGCACGAAGTTGGTTCCACTTTTTAGTGCCACTTAAGAAATCAGAAACGCACTTTCGAAGTGCAAATCAAGAATGCATATGCATTATTGATGGTACGTTCGGAATAACCCGAGCCCAAACACAAGGCTAAGGTTCGTAAAGAAGTATCACATATGCAATATATTGCATATGCATTTTGTAAATGTTAAATATCGCATATGCAATATTTAACATTTACAAAATGCATATATCACATTTAAGAAAGTAATAGGTAACATTATGTGTATATGCATGGAAAGTAATAGGTAACATTATGTGTACAAAATAATTAAGACAATAGAGATTTTTCTTGATTTTAATCAACAAGTTCCTTTAATATTACCATTTTTTCTAGCATAGGTGATGGTGGAGCTCATCTGAGAATCACTTCTCTAAGATAATCATCCAAGCAATAACACTACTGTGTAACAATAATGGCACTTAAGGAGGTAGTTTCTGAAAGAAAACCACCTCAATACCAAACCACACAAGAATCCTATGTATTGCATTTGTTTCCAATTCCTCCTCGATGGGAAACCCATTTCTTGACAAACTATCAACATTTGTAACTTTCTACATGTATTTTCACATAGTTTTTTTACCAAGGAGAAACAACCAAACGAAAACCCTAGTTCAAGTTTCATTTATTTCTTTTTCTATCACACCATCTCTATTTGGCTACACGTGTGACTACACCATGAAAATTCCAAAATTGGAGCGAGTATTCCTTCATCGGTCATTTAAAAAGGAGTCGCATAGCCTTGCAAAAGGTTTAAGTTGCGTAGCGTCACCTGAATCTTCTTCATCTTCTATTATTACAAGAAGCATAACCTACAATAAATGGCCAACACAAAAGGCCCTAGTTCATGTTTCAAATATTAATTTTTCTATCACACCACTTGTATTTCTCTACACATGTGACTACTTCAATGACATGCTAATGAAAGCGGAGAGGGTATTCCTTCATCCATTACGTAAAAAGGACTCCCATAGCCTCACACAACTTTCAAGTTGTGGAGTGTCACTCAAATATCCATGTTCTATTTGTGTTGTTAACACCACTCTTAATGGAAATCTCTAGTAATTTAAGTAAGAAGCTTAAGGAAATAATTATTATTTCATGCTAGCTTGGAATCAACAAATATTGAAGCCTCCACAAAGCTTTGCTCTAAATATATTGCATCCTCGACTTGTTATCGACAATATGACTACTTAGTTTTCTTATTTCCTCCTGTAAATTTTTGTCAAGTTCATTTGTCGTTACCCGTCTCTCATAAATTTTCACTGAAATTTTAGTAACCTCCTTCTCATCTTTTTTCAAGTTCATGCTTGTTGGATAACATTATTTTAGGCATATCTTGTTTGTATTCCCACACTAAATTAATCCTTCAATTGGTTTGGATGGCCTTTACTATGGCTCCAAAACCATGTTTGTAAATGCTTAGAACAATAACAATATGTTTACACCAACATAATGAGAAAAATAACCTTTCTAGTTGCATGCTTTACATTACCAAAAATATTTTATAGACTACATAAAGTGACTTACAATCCACTAAAGTGACTTATAGACTACTAAATTTTAATTCTTTTATTTAATTATTTAGGTAGGAAGAAGGATGGGGCATATGCGATATTTCACATTTACAAAACGCATATGCAATATATATCGCAAGTGCAATATATATCGCAAGTATGATATATCGCATATGTGATATATCACATATGCGATATTGAAAACTTAAAAAAAAAAAAAATAGAGGCCGTAGGCCTCAAATATCATTTGCACAGTCGAGGATCGGGAGAGCGAAAAACCACGTGGGCGAAATAACACTGAAGAGATTTGTGTTTTAGCTTTTGGAGGTGGAGTTTGAGGTCGAGTTGGAGTTGGATTGGCTCCAATGGAAGGTAAATGCTCTTATCCATTTCAGTTAGTCTTCAATTCTTTATTGTTTTCCATAATTTCATAGTTTTTATAATTTAAAAAAAAAATTAATAAAAACAATTGAATGAAATCAAAGAATGGTTAAGTAAAATAACTTGTATTTTTTTGTTTAAATCCTAATAGATAACAGAAATGAACAAGACAATGTGGAAAACCCACCCTCTAATAACCCACAACCTAACCCACAACCTAACCCACAACAACCTAACCCACAACCTAACCCAAACATGAACTCAAACCCAAACCCGAAAGGGGAACACGATCGAAACTCACATATTATTGTGCGTTTGGCATCATTGAGGAGCCTTAGCTCATCTATTAGAGGGGGGGATCGTTTGAGAAAGTCTTTAGCTGATGCATTGGACACAATAACAAACACAATTGCCAAAGCCCAAAGAGCTCTATAAAACATTAGCTTGTACAGAGAATCCAGGAGGCAATACTACTCCGATGGATTGAGTTATAAAGACATCAAAGCCCTTAAAATTACAAAAGACCAGTTATTTTCATTATTCTGGGACCCTAGCACCGGATTGGTTCCACCCACCAGTTGAGCACACATTTCCATAGACTGGTGCATTGAACCAAATATAAAGGCCAATTGGATGGATCGTTGGTATATGGTCTTCGATGAATATCCTCATGGGAATAGGGACATCCCATTTTTATTTCTTAGGAAGTTGTATGAAAAATTCATCCTAGGGAAACATGTTAACTACTTCGATATCTTAGGCTTCCAGGGTGTTGGTCATGGGATGCCCCAAGATAGGGAAGGGGCTAGGATGGATCCTAACCATGTGCAATGCCCTCCACACACACCAAAACCCCCTCGGCTATATCCTCCTACGGGTCATGTGATTGAGGATACACAGGAAGCATTATTTGACTTGGTAGATACATTGCTTCAGCATGGGACTGATGTCCAAGGAAATGTAGACCAAGGGGCTGGCACTTCTAAGGCGGGCCCATCTATAGATCACATAGGAGATACAGAGCATTCAGAGCGTCGTGTTACTCCACACCCTTGCACGTTGTGTGGAGGCATATGATATGGCCATGCTTCAGACTTCCGAGACGATGGATTACTTTGCTTTGTAAGTAAAACTCATTATTTTCATATTATATTTTGTTTCATATCAAAATTTTCAATTGTTTCGCAATTTATTTCTATTTAATTATCTAACAAATTATGTGAACAAATATACAGCTGGTGTCCCATGGCACACCAGAGTCACATAGTTCGCCGATCAATGTTGAGAACAATGATGCGGCTGTCAATATTGCATATGGGTTTGGTTCTCCACCAATAGGGGTAAGAACTACACTTGTTAATTTGTCAACTTTATTTACATATTTAAAGTATAGATTGTAACATTCAATACGTCCTAATTTTGATACAACATGTTTTATGCAGGGTGATTAGGATGAGTACATTGTATCTCATCATATTCCCTCTCATGCAGAGGTAGATTCCCAAACACATTATTTTAAATATGCTTTTAATTATGTTTCACTTTCTTTGGAAAAATCATTTTTCGTCCATCATGTATATGTCTTGTTTTCTTTGTATTATCTGACATTGACATATGTTACGTTATGTAGGGAACCATTGAGCCATTGGTGCTTGAAGAGCACGAATGCAAGGTTATTACCGACCCAACTCTTCCCCCCGCCAGGTACATGTATGTTTCACTTTCTTTGAAAACATCATTTTTTGTCCATGTAGTATATATGTCTAAGATTATTTTTATTATCTGAATTTGGCATATGTATCGCTTTGACATATGTTACTTTATGCAGAAACCTATTGAGATAGTGGTGCTTGAAGAGTACCAAAGCGAGGTTGTTGTCAACCCACCTCTTCCCCCAGCCAGGTACATCTATGTTTCCCTTTCTTTGGTAACATCATTTTCCATCCATGTAGTATATATGTCTCTGATTCACTATTTTATCTAAAATTGACATATATGTTACTTTATGCAGGCCCCTAGTGAGGCACCAGTGCGTGGAGAGCACCAAATCGGTGACCCAACTTTGACGAGCCAGCAGGTATGTTTATGTATCACTTTATTTGTATGTTTGTGTATTGCTTTCTCTAATTTGGTGCTTGAAGAGACCCAAATTGGTGACCCACCTCTTCCCCCCCAAGGTACATGTATATTTGTTGACATTGGCATATATATTTTTTTATGCAGCTTGATAGTGAGCAAGTGGTGCTTGAAGAGCACCCAATCAAGGTCGTTGTTAGTGAGGCACCATGACCCACCATTACTTACTCATGTACAGTAAGTAAAAATGTTATTTTGGTTTTGGAATTTGAACAAATGTACATAGAATTTTTAAAGGTTGATAAATTAACTTACAAAATTTGGTTTTTCTGCAGTCTCCACTGATGCGACCTATCCCTCTTGTTCAACGATGGGGATCACCAGTGAGCAGTCGAAAAAGAAATATAGACTTCTTCTAAGACATTGATAGTGGCAGTGAAAGGGGGGATAACTAGATTAAATGTATAGGGGCCATACATAGATGTAACTCTTTGTTCATATACACACAGATGTACTTTTTGATCCACTATTTTGTATTATGGCCATGTGGTATGACAATTTTTGTAACATTATTTCTATACATATATAATATAAAGCAAGGTTCAAATTTAAACATATATGCTTGACTTGATCTTGGAACATGATATGTGTGGTTCAACTATGTGATATAGTGATATGTTTGGTTCACATGTGTGCTAACTTATGAATTTCCAATACTTAAAGGAAGAATTTACGACTCATCAAATTTTTAACATTATGGCTATCCTCAACTTTTTAACATCATAACCATACCATACACTAACAAAATTACATACACTAACAATCATAACACTATGTCATGCATGGATGTGTAATATATACCATATCATACCCTACAAAACCCTATGATACTAACATCATACAATTCTAACATATAATAACATACCCTACAATAGCCTATGACATTAACAGCATACCATACTAACATACAATAACATACCATAACATAACATACTAACATCATACCATAATAACATACCATACCATTATAATATACCATACACTAACATCATAACACTAAGTCATGAATGCATGTGTAATATACCATATCATACCCTACAATACCTTATGATACTAACATCATACCATACTAACACACAATAACATATCCTACATTACCCTATGATACTGACATCATACCATACTAACATACCATACCATTGTAATATACCATACACTAACATCATAACACTAAGCCATGCATGCATGTGTAATATACCATATCATACCCTACAATACCCTATGATACTAACATCATACCATACTAACACACAATAACATACCCTACATTACCCTATGACACTAACATCATACCATACTAACATACCATACCATTGTAATATACCATACACTAACATCATAACACTAAGCCATGCATGCATGTGTAATATACCATATCATAACCTACAATACCCTATGATACTAACATCATACCATACTAACACACAATAACATACCCTACATTACCCTATGACACTAACATCATACCATAATAACATACAATAACGTACCATAACATAACATACTAACAATATACCATAACACTAAGTCATGCATGCATGTGTAATATAGACCATATCATACCCTACAATACCCTATGATACAAACATCATACCATACTAACATACATCATACCCTACAAACCCTAAATTGGTTGAAGTAAACCCTAGTTCCATCTCATTATTTGTCAACAATAGTGATATCATGCAAAGTGGTGTTCATGAAAGCCTAGTTGGTTTCCAATTTGTACATGGACATGTATTTCTAGTTCCCTCTCCTAACTTGCAAATTGCTCACTAAACCCTAGTTCCATCTCATACCTTGTCAACCCTCGTTGGAGCATGCAAATTGGTGTTCATTAAAGCCTAGTTGGTGCATGCAAGTATTAGTGATCATGTGTTTCTAGTTCCCTCTCCTAACTTGCATGATTTCTCACTAAACCCTAGTTCCATCTCATACCTTGTCAACCCTAGTTGGAGCATGCAAATTGGTGTTCATGAAATCCTAGTTGGTGCATGCAAGTATTGGTGATCTGTGTTTCTAGTTCCCTCTCCCAACTTGCAAATTGCTCACTAAATCATAGTTCCATCTCATACCTTGTCAATCCTAGTTGGAGCATGCAAATTGGTGTTCATGAAAGCCTACTTGGTGCATGAAATTATTGGTGATCATGTGTTTCTAGTTCCCTCTCTTAACATGCAAATTGCTCACTAAACCCTAGTTCCATCTCATACCTTGTCAACCCTAGTTGGAGCATGCAAATTGGTGTTCATGAAAGCCTAGTTGGTGCATGCAAGTATTGGTGATCATGTGTTTCTAGTTCCCTCTCTTAACTTTCAAATTGCTCACTAAAACCTAGTTCCATCTCATACCTTGTCAACCCTAGTTGGCGCATGCAAGTATTGGTGATCATCTATTTCTAGTTCCCTCTCCTAACTTGCATGATTGCTCACTAAACCCTAGTTCCATATCATACATTGTCAACCCTAGTTAGAGCATGCAAATTGGTGTTCATGAAAGCCTAGTTGGTACATGCAAGTATTGGTGATCATGTGTTTCTAGTTCCCACTCCTAACTTGCAAATTTCTCACTAAACCCTAGTTCCATCTCATACCTTGTCAACCCTAGTTGGAGCATGCAAATTGGTGTTCATGAAAACCTAGTTGGTGAATGCAAGTATTGGTTATCATGTATTTCTAGTTACCTCTCTTAACTTTCAAAATGCTCACTAAACCCTACTTGCGAATTGGTGTTCATGAAAGCCTATTTGGTGCATGCAAGTATTGGTGATCATGTGTTTCTAGTTCCATCTCTTAATTTGCAAATTGCTCACTAAACCCTAGTTCCATCTGATACCTTGTCAACCCTAGTTGGTGCATGCAAATTGGTGTTCATGAAAGCCTAGTTGGTGCATGTAAATATTGGTGATCATGTGTTTCTAGTTTCCTCTCCTAACTTGCATGATTGCTCACTAAACCCTAGTTCCATCTCATACCTTGTCAACCCTAGTTGGAGCATGCAAATTGGTGTTCATGAAAGCCTAGTTGGTGCATGAAAATATTGGTGATCATGTGTTTTTAGTTCCCTCTCTTAACTTGCAAATTTCTCACTAAACCCTAGTTCCATCTCATACCTTGTCAACCTTGGTTGGAGCATGCAAATTGGTGTTCATGAAAGCCTAGTTGGTGCATGCAAGTATTGGTGATCATCTGTTTCTAGTTTCCTCTCTTAACTTGCAAATTAGTAACTAAACCCTAGTTGGTGCATGCAAATTGGTGTTCATGAAAGCCTAGTTGGTGCATGCAAGTATTGGTGGTCATGTGTTTCTATTTCCCTCTCCTAACTTGCATTGTTGCTCACTAAACCCTAGTTCCATCTCATACCTTATCAACCCTAGTTGTAGCTTGCAAATTGGTGTTCATGAAAGCCTAGTTGGTGCATGGAAGTATTGGTGATCATATGTTTCTAGTTCCCTCTCCTAACTTGCAAATTGCTCACTAAACCCTAGTTCCATCTCATACCTTGTCAACCCTAGTTGGAGCAT
>LPNX010461346.1:205465-283517 GCA_001517045.1 Pseudotsuga menziesii
CACATGTTTCTAGTGCCCTCTCCTAACTTGCATGATTGCTCACTAAACCCTAGTTCCATCTCACACCTTGTCAACCCTAGTTGGTGCATGCAAATTGGTGTTCATGAAATCCTAGTTGGTGCATGCAAGTATTGGTGATCATGTCTTTCTATTTCCCCCTCCTAACTTGCATGATTGCTCACTAAACCCTAGTTCCATCTCATACCTTGTCAACCCTAGTTGGTGCATGCAAATTGGTGTTCATGAAAGCCTAGTTGGTGCATGAAAGTATTGGTGATCATGTAAGCCTAGTTGGTTTCCGATTTGTACATGGCAATGTAATTAAATGTATATAACATAGAATCATACAATAACATACCATACATTTACCATACTAACATACAATAACATCATGCATAACATATCATACATTTACCATACTAACATACAATAACATACCATAACATAACATACTAACAATATACCATAACACTAAGTCATGCATGCATGTGTAATATATACCATATCATACCCAACAATACCCTATGATACTAACATCACACCATACTAACATACATCATACCCTACAAATCCTAAATTGGTTGAAGTAAACCCTAGTTCCATCTCATTATTTGTCAACCCTAGTGATAGCATGCAAAGTGGTGTTCATGAAAGCCTGGTTGGTTTCTGATTTGTACATGGCCGTGTGTTTCTAGTTCCCTCTCCTAACTTGCAAATTGCTCACTAAACCCTAGTTCCATCTCATACCTTGTCAACCCTAGTTGGAGCATGCAAATTGGTGTTCATGAAAGCCTAGTTGGTGCATGCAAGTATTGGTGATCATGTGTTTCTAGTTCCGTCTCTTAACTTGCAAATTGCTCACTAAACCCTAGTTCCATATCATACCTTTTCAACCCTAGTTGGTGCATGCAAATTGGTGTTCATGAAAGCCTAGTTGGTGCATGCAAGTATTGGTGATCATGTGTTTCTAGTTCCCTCTCTTAACTTTCAAATTGCTCACTAAACCCTAGTTCCATCTCATACCTTGTCAACCCTATTTGGTGCATGCAAAAATGTGTTCATGAAAGCCTAGTTGGTGCATGCAAGTATTGGTGATCATGTAAGCCTAGTTGGTTTCCGATTTGTACATGGCAATGTAATTAAATGTATATTAAACTAAAAATATCAAGAAATGTAAATTTCAACAACTCGAGAGCTTGTTATTTTTCGAACTCTATTTGGTGGTGTCTAAAGACACCATTCTCGATGCCTCCAATGTGCCGTAGATGGTGTTTGTATCCTAGGCACACGAAAGGATAGACATTAGTAACATCATAAGAAAGAAAAGAGAACCCAATGAAAATGTGCAAACATGATTTATATATAACTCACCCGAGGTTGTACGATCATGTTTATAGTGTCCAGTATCCTCTGAATAATATTATGTCTATGAATGGTATCTATCAATCACAGGTTTATTACATTGGGAATAAAGTAAGGCTAAATAATTGAAATTGTGCTTCAGAATTCACTTTTAAGGTTAAATAACGCGCCTAACAATGCACTCATACAAGTAGGCCATTTGGATCATCTCTGGTGCCGATGGTGTCCATCAATCTTTCGTGCTCTATATGAGGTAGCAAGTATCGTACATGTGACCTATTTTTGTGACCAAGTGTACGCAGCTTGATGTTTATACCAACTACTAAGTTGGTGAAGTGGTATACAATAGCTCCTAGTCTACAATCCTCATATACATACCCACCCTTCATTTTCTATTGTGCTGCAAGTGTCAAGTACTCCCCTTTTATAACCGTCGATCCAGTTGGGAATTCAATGTTTTCATCATCTGTAACAGGTTCTAGAATGGTTTGTTTCCCCTCTAAGCAATGTGCCAACCAATAGTCAGAACCCCATTCATTATTTTTTGGGGAAACCACTACATATATCTGACCTGTGAAAGGAAATAGGTCGAGTTAACAATACATTTTGTAAGTAAGGTCTTGCATTTCTAATTTCTACATAAATTATTCATAGGTCGAGTAAACAATACATAGATGAATTTTCTTATTTAGGTACTACTCATATACTTGCGTGTATGAGATCCGATATGTGATCATAGTTTATATAAATATGTGTCTAATCATCTTCCAAATGGTCTATTTCATTAACCCCATTGAAATTGGTTCGAAGTGTCACTCTATCCCATGTATCAATGGTATACGTATCCTCACAATCATCCCATTCACCGATGCTATAGGAAATGCAAAAGAAAGCCTTCAATCTTGTCCAAATTTGTAGGGCCAAGTTGTCTGAGCTTCTAATTGAATGAAACTATCGAGTTCCATGCACTGTGTTCACCCGATGTGTTTGTGATCAGTACACATTTGTCACCTCCCAAAATATTCTTCACACTAAGTGTTTCCTTGTTGCTTGTTCTCCCATGACAGATGCACACCATTCGACTATAGATGCAGCGTCTCGAAGGCGAGCACCTATAAACTTGATCTCTTCCCTTCGAAGGGAAGTTTTAATGCATGCACCAGCACCATCGTGCTCTCCTTTTCCATGACCAGTTTCAAAGTAGTTCTACACATGTGGAACCTTGTATTTTATGTGCAACAAACACAACCATTCAAATATATGTGCATTCTTGAACTGTCCAGCACAATCATCTGACCAAATGAAATGACGATAAAATGGTATATCCATAGCTATCACATGATCATAGAATAATTTAAAGCAATGTTGCACGTAATGGATGTCATCGGTCCAGTCGTCACTTATGTAGAAGTGACTTTCTTTCAGTATCACACGTTTCTCTTCATTGATATCTTGCCCATGTTGATACGTGATATGCACCATTATGCTCACTTGCTCTGAGTGATAGTATTGATTTTGAATTTCATTTTGTGGTTGTAGGGTGTAATTTTCTGCAAAGTCAACCACTGATAGTATTGTTCCGAGAGGGAAGGTGTCCTAGCATATTTTGAATTGCTCATCTTGCCACTGTGCCATATTGACATGTTGAATGTACATTTGGATCTTTCCACGAAACTCTGGAATAAAATCACATACTCACACCTGGTACATGAATATTAATATGTCAATAAACCACATAATAAAAAATGTGTACATGAATATTAATATGTCAATATTCAACAATTTACCTGTGAAGTCACCAATTTAATTTTCCTTCTTTCTTTCCCATCATGTAGCTGATATGTCTCATACTGATAGTTCTGCTTCTCGACAATTGCATTCCCGAATGCTTGATCTTCACTTTCATGAATGCAATCAGACCATAATGATAGCCCACTACAATTGTTGCAAGAACCGTCTACACATTGTTTTAAATAATGTGTCTGCCCATCTTGCCTCAGACACATTATGCTATGGATGAAATCTCTGGATGACATTGGAGGTACTGTACTTGAGCATTCCTGCACATGGTTAGGATGCAAGAAATGATGTATATGTGCAAATGTATCGATAACAAGTGTTCCGATAACATAGTTCAAACTCTATGTGGTATCTACAATAACAAGTGTTCCGGATGGTATTGATTCTAACATACCAAGGCTTGCATTTTTCAAAAGATCTTTGCCCGATCCTTAGCTCTACGTGGGAAACTTTAAACATCTCGAACAATTGAGTTTGTGTCATGTCAAGATAATGTTTAACATGAGGTTCAGTGTTTCTAGAACCCCTACAATTTTTTAACACATCTTCCGTGTTAGAAGAAGGCCTAGTGTTATCATGCCAAAACATTTGCACTAGGTCCTTCACTGCTTCGACTAACTTCATGTCTTTGTGGGGCAACCTACCGCTAAATTCCCATAATGTTTCCATTTGTCCCTCTACATCAAGGTTGTCTCTTCTTACTGAATATTTTTTAAGTTTCTTTGGATGTAAAGGCACAATTTGTGATGTGCATTTAAGTAAACGACGTTGTCTTGTGGATCTACATACAATTGATTCAGTGAATACACGACGAGCCACATTATAGTCTTGTGAACGAGTTTTTTTACCAATCGATGTGAATGCAACTACAAGAGATTTAAAAATGTGATTACTTGATTCGATATTCTTCATTGTTGTTATGCCTAAATTTCTTCTAACAGTTGCCATATTTCTAGATTTAAGCAAAGCTAAAAGCAATTGGCATTTACCGGATTTGGATTTGTTATCAAAATATTGTTTCATTATTTGAGAACAATGATGAAGGATAGTGCGTTTAGCCACCTTACCTTCCATGGAAGTCAATCTGCTCTCGTCCACTTGTATTCGTTTCGGAGTTCTCTTTCGTTTTGATGCAAAATATGTTGCAGTTTGAAATGCTGGAGTGTTATTTACATCCACTACAGGCTCACAACTTCGATTAGGAGATTGAACCACCGAACATGGTTGTTGCTGAGTCACATTTGCATCGGGAGTAACATAATTATTGAACTCTTCACAAGATTTTTCATTTACTAATGGATCAATAATATCAACTTCCGTATAACCATCTTCCTTTAATGTTGCATTATATTCCTCAGCCTCTACGTTGGGTATCTGTTGAGGGGGAATGGGAACTATTTGCTCATGTAATGAATGCCGATGATTTCTTGAATCCTCCCTCTTTTTTTCTTTTTTATTTTCTGCTTCTTCTGGTGTAAGCACCTTCCTTGCTGACTTCCGTCCTCTATTATGTACATTCCCCATTGAAATCCACCCAAACCTATACAAAACTATGGAATTATGTAAGTAATGATAAAAAAATTGCATGTTGAACAGTTCTCTGTGTGCGGGTTCAGACGAATTATGTCTTTTGATACAGTAAACCTGGCCCACAGCACGCTAGCCAACATTTTGTATAAAACACATATCACATATGCGATATAACGCACCTCCGATAAATCGCATATGTGATATTGATACAATGCTTTTTAATGAACGGGCAAGTTTTTTACATGTTCTCCAAAACGTATATGTGATTTAGTGCATATGGGATATATTGCATATGCGATCTAGTGCCCACTGAATATATGCAATTTACATTTATCTATGCTTATGAAGATGATGATGAACAATGATGGTGACGATGAGGAGGATGATGACTATGATGATGAGGATGAGGATGAGGGTGATGATGATAATGATGAGGATGGTGATGATGATGAGGATGATGGTGACGATGAAGATGATGATGAACAATGATGGTGATGATGAGGAGGATGATGACTATGATGATGATGATGATGAGGATGAGGGTGATGACGGTGATGATGACCATGATGATGATGATGAGGATGAGGGTGATGATGATGAGGATGAGGATGAGGATTATGATGATGATGAGGAGGAGGATGAGGATGAGGATGGTGATGATGATGAGGATGAGGATGAGGGTGTCGATGAAGATGATGATGATGGTGATGACCATGATGATGAGGATGAGGGTGTCGATGAAGATGATGGTGATGGTGATGACCATGATGATGAGGATGAGCATGAGGGTGATGACGAGGATGAGGATAAGGGTGATGATGAGGAGGAGGAGGAGGAGGAGGAGGAAGAAGGTGATGATGATGCTAATGATGAGGGTGATGATGATGGTGATGATGATGATGATGAGGGTGATGGTGATGATGATGAGGATGAGAGTGATGATGATGAACAATGATGGTGATGAGGAGGAGGATGAATATGATGATGATGATGAGGATGAGGGTGATGATGATGATGAGGATGAGGGTGATGATGATGATGATGAGGAAGATGATGACTATGATGATGATGATGGGGATGAGGGTGATGATGAGGAGGAGGAGGAGAAGGAGGATGAGGATGATTATGATTATGATGATGATGATGATGACCATGATGTTGATGATGAGGATGAGGGTGATGATGATGATGATGAGGATGATGGTGATGATGATGATAAGGATGAGGGTGACGATGAAGATGGTGATGAACAATGATGGTGATGATGAGGAGGATGATGACTATGATGATGATGATGAGGATGAGGATGACGATGATTATGATGATGATGATGATGACCATGATGATGAGGAGAAGGATGAGGGTGATGATGATGATGGTGGTGATGAGGATGGTGATGATGATGAGGATGAGGGTGACGATGAAGATGATGATGAACAATGATGGTGATGATGAGGAGGATGATGACTATGATGATAATGATGAGGATGAGGGTGATGATGATGACCATGATGACCATGATGATGATGATGAGGATAAGGGTGATAGTTATGAGGAGGAGGAGGAGGAGGATGAGGAGGAGGAGGAGGAGGAGGAGGAGGATGGTGATGATGATGACGATGATGACGATGAGGATGATGATGATGATGATGATGACGATGATGATGAACAATGGTGATGAGGAGGAGGAGGAGGAGGATGACTATGATGATGATGATGATGATGAGGATGAGGGTGATTATGATGATGATGATGACAATGATGATGAGGATGAGGATGAGGGTGGTGATGATGATGAGGATGATGATGATGATGGCGATGATGATGAGGATGAGGGTGGTGATGATGATGATGATGATGATGAGGTTGACGATGATGATGATGAGGATGAGGATGATGATGATGATGGTGATGATGATGATGATGACGATGATTATGATGACGATGGTGACGATGAGGATGATGATGATGGTGATGAGGGTGGTGATGATGATGATGATGATGAGGTTAATGAGGATGAGGATGAGGATGAGGATGATGATGATGATGATGATGACCATGATTAAGCTGATGAGGATGAGCGTGATGATGATGATGAGGATGAGGATGAGGATAATGATGATGATCAGGATGAGGGTGATGATGATGATGATGATGATGATGATGATGATGATGATGATGCTGATGAGGATGAGGGTGATGATGAGGATGAGGATGAGGAGGATGATGATGATGATGATGACCATGATGATGCTGATGAGGATGAGGGTGATGATTATGATGACGATGATGAGGATGAGGGTGATGATGATGATGAGGATGAGGGTGACGATGAAGATGATGATGATGATGATGATGATTGATGACCATGATGATGCTAATGAGGATGAGGGTGATGATGAGGAGGAGGAGGAGGATGAGGGTGATGATGATGAGGATGAGGGTGACGATGAAGATGATGATGAACAATGATGGTGATGATGAGGAGGAGGATGAGGCTGCTGATGATGATGAGGATGAGGAGGATGAAGATGATGGTGATGATGCACAACCTTATTTTCTTGGATGCACAACCCATGGCTTCGTTCACCGTTAAAAATAGGAATTATTTGTGTCCATCATAGTGTTGTCTAAATGGTATTATAATGGGATAAGGATGCCATTACTATTTTTTACTCTTCTACCAAATTAGTTAAGACAAAACGCATATGCATTATAGCTGTATCATATCGCATATGCGTTATATTGCATATGCGAGATGAATAAGCTATAACGCATATGCGTTATTTTAAAATTAAAATAATTGGCAGGAATAAGGTTTGGCGTTCGGTTCGGAAATAGCTTCGGACTACTTAACCTATTGGCTAGGACAAATAAACTAGGGCTATTGCTTGTCTTTTAGAACTCTATCTGTATGCTCAGTTTAGATGGCGTGTTTTGCTATGACATACACAATATTTTTTTTATAAAAATATAGGATATTATAGAGTACGATCTTACGATTCTGAATATGTAATTTTTTCCTTCAAAACTATGTTTTATTTATTTATAATTATTTTTCTAAATGACACACGTCAGTTTTCGAAAATACATACATCGATTGTTTGTTATATAACTTTTGATTTCCATCACCATTTCCCAATAAAACTATATGGTGCACTAGATGAGATCAAGCTCTATGATCTTATATTTAGAAATCAAGGATTTCATTAATTTTTTCCCCTAAAGTGTTGCACCCGCACATAAGGTTTTAATTTCAAGCTTTTGTGACTTCAATAATTAATAATAAAATAAATAATTCATGAAAAATTCTAAATAAATAGTGTTGCACTAGGCCCATATGTCCTTTATATGTATGCAAGATTTTATCCCAAATTGACATCATTTACCTCATATATTGTTGCACCCGCACAAACATATATGTTAAGATGTTCTGAAAATTTAAAAACCCATTTTCACGGATACTAAATTTATAATCATTTACACACATTTTCTCTGCATAAATGCTATATATTATGAAAGTTGATTCAATTTCCTATCTTTTCTCTTTTAAATTCATCTTCAAATAAGTTAGGGAAGTACCCCTAATTGTCACCTAAAGTCAAAGTTTTCTATTTATTCCAGTATTATGTGCCATCTAAAGTGTCTTTAAAGGAGTCCATGATTGTGCATCAGCCCCTTCATAAAAAAAATAATAAAAAATTATTAAAAATAACATGTGCGCTTAAATTAAATTTAAATTCTTTAGAATTGCAATGATATAAAACAATATAAATTAGATAAACTAAAACCATAAACATTGGATTACACATTTCCTCAACATTTATATCTAAAATAAGGGTTTACAACTTGCAATATTTGATCCCTCTTGGTGCTTGGTACATCATTTTTAGATGGATCTATGCTGGTTTATAACCCAAATGGATATATTGAAATATTACAAGTTACTAATAATAACAATAACACTGTATAGTAGAAGTATTAAAGTTTACGAAGAAGATAAAAAAGATTTTATTCTCTTTTATAACCCAAAATTTAATTTTGACATTCAGAGATTATACTCTTTCAATTACTTTAAATATTTAATTCAATTTTAAAGTATTAATTTTCAATTAAAACTTTTATTTTTAACTTAAAAAGTAGTTAACAAGTATAACAAAATTTAAGTAAAGGTAAAGGATAAAACGAAAAAGTAGTAAATATCAAAATATTGATTAAAGAATTTAAATAATATTTTTCATTGAATTCAAAGGTTATATTTATGAAAGAGTTGGTATCTTTTTATTCTTCATTATACTGTTAGTTATATTATAAATTATATTTAATAAAATCTTTTTAAACGCAATGTTACGAATTTACATTTTGGTCACATTCTTAAGCTCTATAGTTTGATTATGAGATTTTATTATACTTTTTTTTTTACATTTATAAGTTATAAGCTTGATAATGAGATTTCAGCTTTAAATAACAGTTATTTTTAATCTTAATCTTTTTAACCCAACGTGAATTTTATAGTCATAATGGCGCACTGAAAACATAAGATCTCACCAAAAGCCAAATTATATTTACATATATTGAACATGATAGAACTCCACTGAGCTAATTATAAGAGCGCCACATCTGCGCATTTGGCATGATGAGTTGGCATAGAAGTTTTACATGTTTCCATGTCTCCTCTTGCCACATCATCCTTCTTATCATAATGGCTTTTCATGGAATTCATTGTCATCTCTGTTCTGCATAAATTATATTTAATATACGGTGGCATTTCATGGAATTCATTGTCATCTCTCTTTTGCATATATTATATTTAATGTAGGTTGAGCACGTAGAGGATATAATGTGGATCACTCTGTTGGAATAGATAATTCTTACTTATCTATTATCAAGTAGAATCAATCTACGTGAGTTGTGTGATCTTAGATTGGTGTGTGTGGTTGAGACATTTGCTCAACCTACTTTCCTATTATTGGAATAAGTTAGATCTTATAACAATTAGTGAGCTCTATATAATGAGCCACACATGTATTGTAATCATGTATTCATTTTTCATTAATTCAATTGATAGTGTTTGTTAATTTGGTATCAAAGCTGAGGGCCTGGGCCAACTCCCTCATGGGAGTGCCCAGGATCCCGATCCCGAGGGGTTCCAATTTTTTGCATAGCCCGTGAATGAGACAGGGCCGCTGCAATTCCAGTTTGAGGGATGTGCCTGTGCGTGATGAGCTGGGATCGATGTGTTTTATTCCTGTGTGCGATAGCCTGAAAAGAGAGTCGCTGCATTGAACCTGACGCGCAAACAGCCAGGGGACGCGTAAGGCTAGACGGTCCCGCTAAGATCCAGAAAAGGCCTGTCCACGGTGAGATTTTGGCGGATCTGAAATTTTTGGCTGGATAGAGGCCATTGTTGTCCCTGATTAGAGGGAAGCTGTGAAGCCGGATCTAAGTTTTTTGGCTGGACGTTGATTCATTTGGTATGGAGGTCCTCTCGTGTTGTGGGAGGAGAGTCGTTGTGCACTGAATTTGCTATGCGTTGAACCCTAAATCGCTGAGGATATTGCAGAGGCTATGGTGGGTCGTGATCCATTTGAGAGCTTGTTATGGTTGCTACAATCGGGCTTGGTATGCTCTTGACAACGATTTGTATAACACCGAGGGGCATCGGGTGTTGGAGCAGAGTTTTGGGAGTATACGCTTGTTTGAAACCCGTAGAGAAGAGGAGCCCAGGAGCCGTGCAACTGCACATTAAAAATTACCTTGATTTCGTGGAGGATGTGATCATGTTGATTTTCCGAAGTGAAGCTGCTACCATCCTCCTGTCAACTCAACCGTGCAAGAGAGCACCATTCTCTCCATCGTGAGTATTGAAGACGTAGCATTGAAGGAGCTGCTCCCATGTGAATCCGAGAGTTATTGCTCCCATGTGAACTGAGATTTATCCGCTGCTGAGAGACAGTGAGAGTTTATCAGATCGCTGCTTTCTTGGATTGTTTCCCAATCATAGCTGATCTGAACCTGTTGTTGTGAGATTGCCTGATTGTCATCCTGCTGTGTGAGAGCCCTGTTGGTGGCCTGTTGAGAGCCTTATTGGCTTGCTGATTGTGAGAGCCCTTAGTGGCTTGCTGAGCAAGCTACTGTGTGTTGTGAGAAGAGGAGCTAGCACTGCCAATGTGGATGCCTGTGAGTGTGGATCCCGTGAACGCTACTACCATTGTGAAAGAGCTCAGCCATTTGTTGGAGAAGAGAACGTTGAAGCTGCTACTAGAAAACAATGAAAGATCGTTGTTGGTCAAATTGTAGCTGCTGTGAATACATGGTGCCATACCCCAACTAGAAAGCCTCAACAAAAATCTCGATCGAAAATTGGAATTCGAAAGGCAGAAATTTAATCGATTAAATCAACATCTTTTTCTGGAAGCAGTACAGTAAATGTACTCCGACAGAACTCTTGAGAGATGTGGCAGCGTCATGGATTCTTAGGCATAGTGCAGTAAATGTACCTCAGAAAATCAAAACTTATGCCAAGCATCAGGCGGCATGAGATGGAGCGGCCAGCCGAAAAGGAAGAAAGTCTCAGTGGTGCGCTGTCCCAGAGTTTGGAGGACACTATTTATTTGGTGTTAAGATTTATGTGCTGTGAAGTGCACATTATGTTGTGGAGCAGAGATATCGCTGCCAATGGTAAATCGGATTATTGCCTGCAGTCATGTTGTTGTTGCCAAGTTGGAGTTCATTGTTCTTGGAGTCATTGCTTGGAGGTGTTATAGCGAAATGTTCTTGGATTCATTGCTTGTGAGGTGTTTTATGTACCTTATTGAAATGTTGTAGGGGGTGCATGATCGGTTGTACCCGACACCCCAGGTTATGGTCCAAGTTGTAAAGCTTAGCCATGGGCAATCTATTTCCCCAGGTTGTAGTAAGACTTGTTAGCAAGGCATAAACAGGCATACGTGTTGTAGCACAGAAGCGCATGATACTCTCTCATGGGAAGAGGATATTGAATCAGGTTGTGGAGTTAACCACTATGAGAGGTACCGTGGTGACAGGTGAACCCGTAACCTAAACTTGATAATGAATAGAAGAGGTGAGAGACTTCGAATCAAGGTGGGGATGTGAGATGGAAAATCTCAAAAGTGTGAGACCAAGTTGTGAGTCCCAGAGTATAAAGGTCCCAGAGTATAAAGGACCAAGTTAGATTTAAGGGAGAGTAACATTGATGAACCATGTAGCTGAAAACATTTCCTAGAGAACTGGTGGTTACAGAGGCTGGTGACCCATGTATTCCGGTAGATGGATTGTGTTTCATATGGACATCAATAATCATATGCAAGTACAAGGTGCAAGATGAAGCCCGTACTAAAGCAATCTCAAGAAGGATTGAAGCCATGACAGAGATGAAGATATGACCATATAGATATTTAGATAAGTAGTCATTAAGGGAAAGTGTTGGAATAGATAATTCCTACTTATCCATTATGAAGTAGAATCAATCTACGTGAGTTGTGTGATCCTAGATTGGTGTGTGTGGTTGAGACATTTTCTCAACCTACTTTCCTATCATTGGAATAAGTTAGATCTTATAACAACCAGTGAGCTCTATATAATGAGCCACACATGTATTGTAATCATGTATTCATTTTTCATTAATTCAATTGATAGTGTTTGTTAATTCACTCAATCTCTTTTGATACCAAGCATCTCATGTGATTTGGGATTCCTCGCTCTTGACTTCTTATTTGTAAAAGTTATGGTGGCATTTATCCGTTATGCATTGGAGGGACTCAAACATGTCCTCCGTTAAATTTAGAAGCAAAGGTAGAATTGAAAGGCAATAGAAAAACTATGGATCATTTTTTTATATGATTTTTTATACTAACTTTGAATTTATAGGAGTACAATTTAGCTAAGTGGATTCAAAAACACTATCAAATAGTCTAAATTTAATGCACCATTTTTTTATGGTGTCAATTTTGAGATTTATTATACTAACTACTTACTTACTTGTTAACAACTAACTAAATCACAAAAACAAAGCATTACTTCTATTTAACTAGGACAAGAGAGATGATTACACACTTCAACACTGTCATGTCCCCTCAAAGTGGCCATTAAAGTGTTGACCATACTGGACTCCTAAGAGGGGCTCAATTTGACATTAATCATGCTCCCTAGGGAAATTTTGTAATAATTAATTAGGTAAGGAATGTATCTAAGTTTTATTTTACATTTTAATTATTATTGCTAATTAATGAGGTGTAAATAAGCTGCCTAGTCAGGTGGGGCGCATTGGGCAAGTCTACTAGCCAAGGAAGGAAAGAGGAAACACTATGACAAAAGTTGTCATAGGAAACAAAGAGGAAAGTACCAAAAAACAAGAAAAAAACAGTCAAGGATAAAGCAGGCAAGTTTTTCAAAGGAGGGCGCTGTTGCCTCTTATGGAGCTCAGAAAAGCAGTCAGAGAAAAGCAGGAAAGTTTTCAAAGGAAAGAACAGTTTCCTTATGAGTCTGGAAAAGCAAAAAAATGTGTCATAACTCAAAAGAAGCAACTTTTGACTTAGAGAGGGCACAATTTCTAATTATGAAGGAGGATTTGAACTTGGAAATAATTTCACATGGTCCTACTTGCTAAATTCCGTAAAGGAGGCGCCTATGTGGCTAGGGTTAGGGTTTGTTGAGGGTTGACTTGCTCTCACAGGTCACCTTGGATCCTCACTTGCTAAGAAGGTCACTCAACACTTTATTAAAGGTGAATTCGACCCCATTGACTCAGTTTGGATGATTTGACATTGTGGTTATGCTATGTGAGCATACTCTCTGAGTGTTGTGCCTCAGACCATTGGGTGATGATCCCCAAATCCCTCCTCCCTTCTCTTCCATCACCCTTTCTTATATCTATTGCAGGTTTATGGAGCGCTAATTTCAGCCATTGAAGCTTATTCCAGAATTTATTACAGCCTCCATCAAGTTCAGGTTGAGCTCCAGTGAAGCCCATGCTTCACCTATGCTCACAACCCCTTGCCGGTCAAGATTTGGGCCTCCTGCCCCTTAATTTTGGAAGCCTATTGTAATGGTCATTCAATAGTGTTATTTATGTTCTGTAGTGTCAGTATATTTTTAAAATTACATTTATCAAGTCGAGATATCGCAGTTCCATTAAAAGACTCTATTTTATCAGTGTATGGGGGAATTGAGTGAATATGTGTGTTGTAATGAATATTTCGTGATGGGGAAGGGATTAAAATAAATATTCATGTTCAAATAGTTCATAATTATCTCTGTTATAAATCTTAAGTTTCAGAAAATTTGATTTAAGATGATTTAATAGTTCTTTTAAGACCCTAGCTAGATTACTAGTTTCTAATAACTAGTTTTACTCAAATTGATGCAAAATAGGTTCTGTTAACCCAAATTGAGCTCTGTCAGTTCTTGTAGATCAGTAACAGACCCACCTTCCTATATCAATCTCCAAAACCATTTTTGGTTTGGGTTGTACCACCCTTTTTCATCCTCCTCTACACAGGCTCTCTCTTGACCAAAATAGCCAGAAGTCCCCAAATTCACCCAAAACACCTATAACCTTCCAAAACTTTAGTAAACTATCTAAATACCTTTTATATAATAAATTAAGGCTTTAAAAAACCTCTGTAAGTTTTCCTAAGCCTTTGGTTGAAGCAGGCAGAACTACTCTCCTTAGTTGCACGATTTGGCTACCCAGAAGCGTGGTAGTAGGTTTCCACGGCGTGGATTCTGAAACCTAAATGGAACCAGATATAAATGTGTTAGGGGAGAGTAAATTAAATGTTTGACATCCATTTTCTTTCTGCTCACTGATCACTCCTGTCCTCTGCAAAATCTTCCTGAAGAAACCATTGTTTTGCCAATCCGAGAAGGCTCTGTGTGGAACCCTAAAACTTCAGAAACATTTAAGAAAAAAATTATAGAATTAGAGTGTACAGGTCTATACACCAGACTTGGTACATTACAGTGGTATCAGAGCACTTTCCTCCACTCCTGTGGAAAGAAGGCTCTCTGTTGATTAACATTGCAGATCAGTAAGTCAAAATTGCAACCATGAGGTTGCTACCAGTGATTGAACCAGAAGAGGTGATCTATGCTAATGATGGATTGCAAATGTCAAGAGACCATGATGTTTACTTTTGTGAAAATGAGGAGTATGAATACATAATGGTTGAACCATCAATGGCTAATCCTAAGAAGGATTTATCAAAGATGATAGATGCAAGTGAAAACTTGCCCCATCACTACAAAGAGTATCTTGCATTGGGGGAAAATATTTGTAAAGTTATTCCTTTCAAAGATTATTTTTATTTTAGATTTGGATTTGATCCCAAGGGTGTGGATGAGAATTCCTTCAATGCCATCAAATCATCCGTAGAGGAACCCAGTTGTTCCAACTATGTGAGTAAGGAAGAAGACATAAAATCCAAAAGAGAAGATGCATCAAAGACATATGTTGGTCCAAGTATTATGAGATTGTTTGGGTTTTATTTTAGTAGATCTTCCAAAAGTGGTGATAGGAGTACTATTCTAGAGAATGAAGTTTCATCAACTTGCTTGGAAAAGAAAGATCCACTGACAAACCACCCTTCAAAGGAGAAGGTCATAAACTTTCCAAAGGAAGAAACATGTAGTGCTTTTATTGGAAGTATTGATGAGGAAAAAGAAGAAGGGTCGGTTGGTCCAAACCATCTGGATGGGAAGGATGAAGAGGAGGAAAAGGTCCCAAATCCATTCTCAATCCTGGAAAAATGACATGATTCACTTATTTATTCAAGTGATCAAGGAAAAGAAAATATCCATGAGGTGAAGTGCAAATCAGCACAAGGTGGTTGCATAGGTGAAGGAGTTGAAGATGAAGGCACTTCAAGTTTTTGGGTGGGTGATCTCCAGATCACTGCTCAAGGTTTTCGCTCATGTATGGGTGGTGAGACATATTTTGAATTAGATCCAAAAGAGGTACAAAAATTAGATTTACAGTCGCATCCTGAGCCATGGAGTGAAGAAGAAAACAAGGTCACACCGCTCAGGTGTGAACCAAGAAAATTGGTGGAGGAGCAGGCCACTTTAGTATCCCTTCAGAAAGATGATAAGGTAAAAAACATGGACAGTAACATGTCTGATTTTTTCAGCAGCCATGTACACCCAAAACTATATGATGCATGGGGGAAGGAAAATACATCATCAGAACTTCCCAATGAAGTGGAAGACAAGCCCCCACCAGTCAGGTGTGAATTAGTAAAGTTGAAGGAGAAAAATATGATGCAGAGAGATGAGCACAGTTCAAAATTTTGGACTCTCTTGCAGCATGATGAAGCTGAAATGCCAAGGAATGATATTCTTTCTTATTCTTTTAAATATCACATGTCATTCCAGCCTTCAGAGATACCCTCTACTTCACACCATGGAAGTGATTTTGCAGAAAATTGAAAGGCTGACTTGTTTGATGAGAATGCGTTTTGTGTTGTGGATCCATTCCACAAGAAAAGTAGTATTATATGTCAGCTATTAGAGGAAGAAACATTGGTCCACGATATTTTTTGTGAGCCACATCATTTGAGTGGACCACTTAAGGAGGACAGATAAAAGCTTAAGGTAGCCTTGAAAAACCTTATTGACATCAATGCCTTGGTGGCTCAATTTGACATTAATCATGATCCCTAGGGAAATTTTGTAATAATTAATTAAGTAAGGCATGTATCTAAGTTTTATTTTCCATTTTAATTATTATTTCTAATTAATGAGGTGTAAATAAGCTTCCTAGTCAGGTGGGGTGCATTGGGCAAGTCTACTAGCCAAGGAAGGAAAGAGGAAACACTATGACAAAAGCTGTCATAAGAAACAAAGAGGAAAGTACCAAAAACCAAGAAAAAAACAGTCAAGGATAAAGCAGGCAAGTTTTTCAAAGGAGGGCACAGTTGCCTCTTATGGAGCTTAGAAAAGCAGTCAGAGAAAAGCAGGAAAGTTTTAAAACGAAAGAACAGTTTCCTTATGAGTCTGGAAAAGAAAAAAAAGGTGTCATAAATCAAAAGAAGCAAATTTTTACTTAGAGAGGGCACAGTTTCTAATTATGAAGGAGGATTTGAACTTGGAAATAATTTCACATGGTCCTACTTGCTAAATTCCCCAAAGGAGGCGCCTATGTGGCTAGGGTTAGGGTTTGTTGAGGGTTGACTTGCTCTCACAGGTCACCTTGGATCCTCCCTTGCTAAGAAGGTCACTCAAAACTCTATTAAAGGTGAATTCGACCCCATTGACTCAGTTTGGATGATTTTACATTTTGGTTATGCTATGTGAGCATACTCTCTGAGTGTTGTGCCTCAGACCATTGGGTGATGATCCCCAAATCCCTCCTCCCTTCTCTTCCATCTCCCTTTCTATATATTGCAGGTTTATGGAGAGCTAATGTAAGAAATTGAAGCTTATTCCAAAATTTTTTACATCCTCCATCAAGTTCAGGTTGGCTCCAGTGAAGCCCATGAGTCACCTATGCTCACAGCCCCTTCCCGGTCAAGATTAGGGCCTCCTGCCCCTTAATTTTGGAAGCCTATTGTAATGGTCAGTCAATAATGTTATTTATGTTCTATAGTGTCAGTATCTTCTGAAAATTACATTTATCAAGTCAATATATCTCATACCCTAAAGGATATTATCCCAGTTCCATTAAAAGACTCTATTTTATCAGTGTATGGGGGAATTGAGTGAATATGTGTGTTGTAATGAATATTTCATGATGGGGAAGGGATTAAAATAAATATTCATGTTTATAGATTTCATAATTATCTATTTTATAAATCTCAATTTTCAGAAAAATTGATTTAAGATGATTTAATAGTTCTTTTAAGACCCTAGCTAGATTACTAGTTTTTAATAACTAGTTTTACTGAAATTGATGCAAAATAGGTTCTGTTAACCCAAATTGAGCTTTGTCAATTCCTGTAGATCAGTAATAGACCCACCTTCCCATATCAATCTCCAAAACCATTTTTTTTTGGTTGTACCACCCTTTTTCATCCTCCTCTACACAGGCTCTCTCTTGACCAAAATAGCTAGAAATCCCCAAATTCACCCAAAACACCTATAACCTTCCAGAAATTCAGTAAAATATATAAATACCTTTCATATAATAAATTGAGGTTGTAACAAGCCTCTGTATGTTTTCTGAATCCTTTGGTTGAAGCAGGCAGAACTACTCTCCTTAGTTGCACGGTTTGGTTGCCCAGAAGCATAGTAGTAGGTTTCCGTGGCGCGGATTCTGAAACCTAAATGGCACCAGATATAAATGTGTTAGGGGAGAGTAAATTAAATTTCTGACTTCCCTTTTCTTTCTGCTCATTGATCACTCCTGTCCTCTGCAAAATCTTCCTAAAGAAACCATTGTTTTACCAATCCGAGAAGGCTCTATGTGGAACCCTTAAACTTCAAAAACATTTAAGAAAAAAATTACAGAATTAGAGTGTTCAGGTCTGTACACCAGACTTGGGACATTACAAACACTCGTCCTCAATCTCAATTATTACAATATTTACGAGTAACAAATACCCAGTTGATCTCTATGAAATTCGAAAAGGATTCTTCCCAATTGTTTGGTAAAGAGATAGGCAAGTGTGATCCACAAAACTATAGAGTGATGTCACCATTGTTGACAAGCTTGTGTATGAAGTGGTAGCGAGTTTCAATGTGCTTGTTTTTTCTTTGGAGTATATGACTCTTGGATAGAGAAATGACTAAACTGTTATCACATAAAATAAGGGTTGGTTACTTTCCACATGTGTAAGATCACACAAAAGTATTCTTAGCCATACAACATGGCATGATTTTTTTAGTTCATGTTACATGTTCTACTTCTATAGATGAGATGGTAACAATGGGTTGTTTTTTAGATTCCCATGATATCAAACTTGTGCCAAAATGAAAACCATATCTTGAAATAATTTTCCCATCATCAATGCTCCATGCGAAATCATTGTCTATGTATCCAATGAGGTTGTTTTCTTCAGACATTGTATACCACAATCCATAATTAGTTGTATTGGAAACATGTATCAACATTATTGTCCCAAACTTCCAGTGAGATTCTTTGGGAGACTCCATAAATATTCATAAAATCTGGTTGTAGTAAGGTACATTAGACTTCCTACAAGCATCTTATACAGAGTTGAATTTATTGTTGGTCCTTCATCTTGCTTGCTCAATTTTGAGTCTATCACTATGGGAGTATCTATTGGTTTGCAATTATCCACTCTTGGCCTCCTCAAAATGTCTGTAGCATACTTATGCTGAGATATACAAAAATCCTTGAGCTTATTCATCTACTTTTATGCCCAAAAAATACTTCACATGACCAAGGTTGGTTATCTCAATTTCCCTTTTCATGATTAATTTGAATTCTTCTATCTATGAATTTCCAATATAAATCATGGAATCAACATATAGACAAAGAATTATAATTTTACCTTGTTGATATGCTTTTTCGTAGAGAGTTGGCTCATTACTACTCCTCGTGAATCCATTATTGAGCAGGTAAGAGTTAATTCGGTTATGCCATGCTCTTGGAGCTTTCTTTATATCATGAAAGGCCTTCTTCAACTTGCACACTTCATACTCTTGTCCTTTTGCTTAAAATATTAGTGGTTGATCCATATACACTTCTTCATCCAATATTCCATTTAAAAAGGTTGATTTGACATCCATCCAGGAGATCACATGTTCTGAGATGGAATAGCTATCACAAATCGAATGGTATCTAACCTTGCTACCATAGCAATTGTTTCATCATAATAAACTCTTGGGTGTTGAATGAATCCTTTGGAAACTAGTGTTGCCTTATACTTCTCCACTTTTCCTTTATCGAAATCAGTTTTGTCTTATAAACCCACTTGACACCAACGTTGGTTTCATCTACTAGTAAATTAACAAGATTTCATTTCTTATTCCTTTCAATGGCCTCATTTTTTTCATTCATAGCTTTCACACAATGATCTTCCTTCACTTCTTCTTTGAAATATGGAGGTTGTTATTATAACAATGCAAAGTGTGTTTGTTGATTCACTTTGTCTACCTGCTCATAAATCTCTCTTAGACTCCTTTAATTTTTCTTTGGTTTCTTTGAATGAATGTTGTTAGAAAATTGGATCGTAGATAAATAACAATAAAACAATATGCAATTATAAAACACATTAACAAATTACAAGAGAAACACCAATATAACGTGATTCACCTAAGATGGGCTACTTCCACATAGAAATTTCCAGTCCTTTTATTATTATACCGTCCAGAAAAATGAAGAGATACAACCTGCAACACACCACACTTCCTCTTCACTCTCTCATAGTCTATTCACACAATCACAAAGATCATTTTGCAATGCTACAATACAATACATGACCATATTACAATGCTTCCCTTTTATAGGGGAATTACCATGGGAAAATACCACGAGTCACCCAATACCATGGATTCGTAATAACTAGCATTATCTATTACCGAATAATACGAGCCCATGGTATTATTGGGTAAATGATACTTGGGTTGTATATGTTTAGTCTTCGAATGGAAGGTTAAGTTCTTTGCAAGATGAATGGCACTCTGGTTATAAATGTACAACTTGTTATTCTTCTGCTTCTTACCCAACTCCTCCATGAACCTCTGTAACCAAATCATCTCCTTACTAGCCTTTGTATAAGCAACATACTCTGCTTCCGTTGTTGAAAGGGAAACAAAATTTTGCAGCTTTGAAATCCAACTTATTGTTGTTCCACCTATAGTAAAAACATACCCTATGGTGCTCCTCATGTCATATTTATCACCAGCCATATCTACATCAACATATCCTTGTCAAACGTTATATGAACATCCAAAACATAATGCATGAGAACTTTTAAACATGGTACCTGTCAAATACCTGAGAATCCATTGTACTGCCCTCCAATGCTCTTTACCTTGATTATTCATATACCTGCTCACAAATCATACTGCATGTGCAATATATGGTCTTGTGCACACCATGGAATACATCAAAATGTCAATTTTTGATGAATAGTGAATCTTGGACATGTATTCTATCTCCTCTTGTATCTTGCACGGGGACTTCACTTAGTGAACCTCTCACATAGCACGTGCAATCATGGGATATTAAAGAATACCCTTATTTTCTAGAGATATTGACCCAAACTATTTTTGTTGAAACCCACTCCCAATACTTAAAACCTCCTCCCCACCCCTTTTTATACCTCAATCCTTATAAACCACCCTACCCACCCCCACCTTAAACCCCTCATCCCCCCCAATACCTACAATATATTGGTTCAATTTTTTATAATTTTAAAACCCACAATATGAACTAACATGATAGGATATTGGTCAACAAGTGAAGCCCCCGTGGTATCTTGGGACACATCTCCTTACTTTGTTTGAAATGGCTAACCAAAGGTGTACTAAGTAGTTTTGCATTCAGCATTTTAAACCTATCCAACACCTTTCCTATGTACTCACCGTAAGGCAATGCCGATTTACGATTTTTCCTGTCATTTGTTATTCTCATACCAGGGATTTGCTTTAGAGAACCCAAATCCTTTATCACAAATGATTTAGCTAGTTTCCTTTTGAGAACATTTATGTCATGCATGTTAGAACCCTCAACAAGCATTTCATCCACATACAATAACAAGATAATATATCTTCCATTACCTAGCCTCTTGAAATAAACAGAGTGGTCATAATGGCATCTAATATAACCTTGTTCTGTCATAAACTTATCAAATTTCAAATACCACTGCCTTGGATCTTGCTCCGGGCCATACAAGCTCTTCTTCAACTTGCAAACCAAATTCTCCTTACCTTTGACCTGTGACCCCTGTGACTGCTGCATATAAATATCTTCCTCCAAATACCCATGGATAAAGGTTGTTTTTACATCTAATTGTTCAAGATGCAAATCTTCTACCGCCACTAGACTCAACATAGTCCTAATTGAAGTCATTTTAACAATAAGAGAAAATATTTCATCAAAATCTATAAATTTCTTTTGTGCAAACCCCTTTACAATAATTCTATCCTTGCACCGCTTCTTTTCTACTTCTTCTTGCTTCAACATGTAAACCCATTTATTCTGCCATGCTCTTTTACCTACATGCAACTCAACCAAATCCCAAGTTTAGAATTAGTTCATCTCTTCATTCATGTCTTTCTCCCACTTATTTCTAATTTCCACTTGCGTCACTTCTTCATAACATTCTGGTTCACCAGAATCAGACATCAATAAATAATATAGTGAAGGAGAGAATAGTTTAGGGGGTTTGCTTAAGCTGTTATATCTTCTTACACTTGCAATAATTTGAGGTACCTACTATTGTTGTTGACTTTTTGGTACCTTTGGAACTTCATTTTCTTTGATTTCATCAAGCACAATGTACTCTGTTTTTTCCTTTTTCTCTTTCTTTCCCTGCAACTAATATTTGTACATAACATTTTCATTGAATACTACATATCTACTCCTAATGATTTTGTGATTTTCATAATCCCATAAGAGATAGCCAAAATCATCATCCCTGTATACAATAAAGTTGCATTTCTTGGATTTAGCTATTAGGATTATAATCCTCCATTGTCCAATTTGGTCATTTATGTCTAAATCAGGAGTCATGTCTAAATTTGGAGTCCTTTTAGTCTATTTTTAGTCACTAGTACCATTGGGTCCACTTGGCCTAATTGGGGCACATGTACCAATTACTAAAGTGTGGGGAACACTAATTGAGGCCAACTGCCACTAATTTCACTTGCATGCATCGGTTTAGGAGCCTCCTAGATCAATCCCTACAAATTTGGAGCCACTGGGAGTGTCGATACCAACCTCCATTAGTTGAGTTCAGTTGGTGACTAGTCAAGCTCAGTTAGGAGTCAGTTACATTCAGTTCTACTTAGCGCTAGGATTGCATGGATGCATCCAGGTGAGGTGCATTTACTCACCTACCTCAGTCAGTCAAACTAGTTAACACTGGATTAGACACTTGAGTTTGTATTTTGAACTCCGATGAACTCCGATAATGATTTGGACAAGGTCAGTTAACCATTCAGTCAAGTAGAGTCCAACCAATTCAAATTTCCTCACATGCATTAGAATTACCTGAGGTTATTTAGCCATTGTACTTCATTGTAATTAATTATCTAATTACTTTTGATTAATGAAAGCATTCACAGTTGCAAGCCATTTTTTCATTGTTTCATTCTTCAATTGTTGAGTAAATTGTATGATCTATCTTGTGAATTGTGTGTTGGTCCACAGATCTATGTGCTCAATTTAATATGGTATCAGAGCCTCGATAGAACAAGGAACTTCTCCTACTACAAATTCATACTTGGATAAAAAAGAAATTGAGCAAATTTGCTCCTTTCAGTACTGCACCAGAAGTGTAGAATTTACCACTTAATATCCCAAGGAAAGGAATTGTTGATCAATCTTGCTTGATCAACTAAGCTAGGTGTGAAGGAAATTCCAAAAGTGCAGACTATCGACCTTATTTTTTTTTGTTTGATTGTGTGATTTACAGGTTTATCAGTCTCCTTCACTGCATTCGCTACAAGCAACTCAGTCTCCTTCTCTGCATTCGCTACATCAGCTCAATCCTCTTCTTTGCATTCTAATTGGCTTGTCCAATGGAGCTTCTCACTCCTTTCAACTACCACCAGTGGAAGGAGGACATGGAGATGCAACTACGCTCCAAAAGAATCTTTAGACTCACAATGGAGATAGAGGCAGAGCCAATTCATTATGTTGACAAAGAAAAGTACCTGAATAGGCTTGATGAAGCATATGGATTCTTGTGCCTCTCAATATTTTGAGATCTTCTCTTCAACATCAATGGATTTAAGACTCCCAAGAAGTTTTGGGATAAGCTTGCTTCCTTATTTGATATGGCAGGTTGATCTAAGGATCTATCAACTAGAGAATGAGTTTATTTCTCTTCATCCAGCCAATTTCGAAACACTAAATGACTTCTTCACCAAATTCAAGCATCTAGTGTTCCAATTGAAGCTGTGCAAGGTTGAGAAGCGGGATGATCAACTCATCCTTACCATTCTCTCAAAACTTGGTGCAGACTACTGAGTCTTTGTATCAACATTTCATTGAGTGAATCTCATTACTCCAAATTGGAGGATGCCTACTCTTAACTCCTTCATTGAATCTCTCACTCATGAGCATGAAAAGTTGATCCAAATGGGGATCATTTGATCTTCCTGAGATCAAGTAGTGGGTATAGGAGGACCGAAGATAGTTAATGATCAAGGCAAGCAAAAGGATGAGTCTCCTTTGGAGAAAGACCAATCAAATGAGCCTTCAGGTTCGAAGAGAAGCAAGAAGAACGGAAAAGGAAAGACACTTTATTCTTACTATGGAAGGGGATTTCATCCAGAATGCTCCTATATGAGAAGAACAATTGATGAGATGGCTCTTCTTCTGAAAAAACATAACATTATTGTACCTACTAGCACAAGAAAGGCTGATCATAGAGAAGAAGCTAAAGTGACATGAAGAGACATGCCATGCACTGAAGGCTAGCTTCTCAACAGCACATGCCTTCCTCATTGATTCTGGAGCTTCCAATCATATGTTTGCATCCAGAAAATCATTCTTTTCCTTGTATTTTTTGATGTTCCTAGTATTCAAATGGGCAATAATAGTAAAATTCAAGCCAAAGGGAAGGGTTTTATCAAGATTGAACATGGAAAGTTCAAAGATCTGATTTATGTGTCATCCTTAGCTGCAAATCTGTTATCTGTATACCAAATGACTCATGGTGGCTCTCCAAAGTGAGTGAAATTTGGTCCTGACTCAGTGGAGATCACAGATATCTCTAGTGGGAACATCATAGCGAAGGGTGTTGCAAATCATGCCTCCAAAGCATATGATTTCTCACACTTCATGCCATTTTCAGAACCAATGCACTCTCAGCAGCCACTTGCAAGGGGAGGTAAAAACATTCCATCTACTTATTTTGTAGTTTCCACTAGTGTTACAAATATAGCTGTATCACTGTATGAGATTGAGATTCACGGTGATTCAGATTCAGATCCAATCCCTACTTCCAAATTGAAAGGTAGGAAGATGACTAGAAATCCATATGACACTCAGAAGACTAAATCCCATACAATATAAATTTGGAAAATACACTTGTCTCATCCTCATGCAATTATGCATGGAAAACCAGTAACAAATAACTTGTTAATGGAACTTAACTTGTGGCCTAGTCATAAATTAACTCAAAGTTGAGCCAGTTTAACTAGGAGAATACGAAAAATTAAAAAAAAATCAAATTGCCTCAATTTCCGTCGCTATCTCTCAACCATTTGATCTCTATCAACATGATCCAACCACAAACTATGTGGATGTGCTAGTAGATACAACTATGAGATTAAATCCATTAATGATACAACTAGAACACCCACATAGTTTGTGGTTGGATCATGTCGATAAGGATCAAATTGTTAAGAGATAGTTATGGAATGGAATTTGGAAATTATTTTGTATTCCTCATATCCTTCTAGTTAAATGGGTTCAACCATGAGTTACCCATGCTTATCTACATGTTATCACTGACATTCTTTATGTTATCGATTTATCAACTATAAATTATTTTTTATATTAATTTTCTTTTTATCTCACATTCTTCTAGTTATCTGCCATTGAATGTTGGCTATCAATTCATCAACTATGAGTTATACACACATTGCTACCAATTATCCATTCATCAACTAGCTCCTAGTTACTTTTTATATTCCTTTATTTGTAATTGTTTATTTCGAATTTTAAACGACTGCCATATATTCGATCTCGATAGTACACTTGTCTCACCCTAGTTCGGAGATGAAAAAGCATAGGTCGTAGTCCACCCCAAATATCAAATAAAAATGTTGATCATCGTAACTATTAGCTTAATATCAACTCCAATCATGAATTTTACTTGAATTGCAATTGTCGATATATTAAATTTTAAATTAATTATTAGATACAACTATTAGTTGGGAAAATTAATCTTCAACTTCAAATATTCGATTATTAGATACAGCTATTCAATTAATAGATACAACTATGAGCTTAGCTCCATTGATAATACAACTATTAGCTTAACTTCAACTCTAATCTCTTAAGAATTAATCTAAGTACATTTGGCATCTAGGAGTTTAGCTAATGTGCAATTGTGTAATCGTCAAAATCCTAATAAAATCATTTGAACTCCTAATACAATCCTCCATATGATAGCTGCCCATTTACAATGATATGCATTTATATCTTAGAATTTTGGGGTGGACTACCATCTATGATTTTTCATCTATGGATGAGAATGAGACAAGTCTACTATCTAGATTGATTTTATGGGCGTCGTTCAAAATTCATAATTAACAATTTCAAAAGAAAGAAAGAACTAACTTAGTTAACACGTGATAAGTACAGTTCATGATAGTTGGAAAAATTAAACTTCAACTTCAACTTGATAATTAAAAATCCAATCATGATGATGTACAACTATTTGATTATTAGATAGAACTATTAAATTAACCCCAATGATGATACAACTTTAGCTTATCTTCAATTCCAATCACAACTTTAACTTGAACTACAATTGCTTATATATTAACTTTTAAATTGACTATTAAATACAACTTTTAGCTTAGCTTCAACTCTAATCGGAGTTATATTATATTAACTATTAGATAACTATTAATCTGACAGCTTATTCCTAACACATTAATCTTATTACTAGCACACCTACATAGTTTTAAGTTGGATCACTTGGATATGGATCAAATGGTTGAGAGATAGTTATGGAATGGAAGACATTTTGAAAATGATTTTTTATTCCTCATACTCTTATAGTTAAACGGGTTCAAATCTAAGTTATCCATGCCTAACTGCATGTTATCAGTGACATTGTTCGTGTTATCCATTTATTAACTATCAATTATTTTTTATATTCTTTTTCCTTTTATCTCACATCCAGTCATCAACTATGAGTTATCCATGCATTGCTACCAGTTATCCATTCATCATCTAGCTACCAAATATTTTTTATATTCCTTTTCTTATTACGTCGATAGATGATTTTATTTGAGATTTGATGTGGACTATGGCCTATGCTTTTTCATCTACAAACTAGGATGAGACAAGTGTACGGTTGAGATTGATTCTATGGCAGTTGTTCAAAATTCTAAATAAACGATTATAAAAAAAGGAATAACATGAGGGAGTNATGGATAACTCATAATTAAACCCATTTAACTAGAAAATATAAGGAATAAAAAAATATTTCCAAATTGTCTTTCATTCCATAACTATCTCTCAACCATTTGATCCCTATCAATGTGATCCAGCCACAAATTATGTGGGTGTGCTAGTAATTTTTTATTTCAAATTTTGAACGATTTCCATAGAATCAATCTTTAAAGTGCACTTGTCTCATCCTCTTCTATAGATTAAAAAACATAGGTTGTAGTCCATCCTAAATCTGAAATGACTAGCACACCCACATAGTTCGTGGTTGGATCAGGTGGATACAATCAACTGATTAAGAAATAGATATGGAATGGAAGACAATTTGGAATTTTTTTTTATTCCTCATATTCTTCTAGTTAAACAGGTTCAAGTGTGAGTTATCTATGCATAGTTATCACCGACATTCTTCTTTTTATCAACTATCAGTTATTTTCTATATAATTTTTACTTTTATCTCACATTATTCTAGTTATCTGCCATGAACTATTGGTTATCCATTCATTAACTATGAGTTATCCATTCATTGCTACCAGTTATCCATTCATCACCCTAGGTGAGCCCACAGCGATTGACAAGAAACAAAGGTTGATGTGAGTGATTGATCATTCATTCATGGGATAACATGTGATTTATGTGAAATAATTTAAGCAAGCTAAGCAATAAATATTACAAGGATGAGATGTTGTCGTAGGTGCTCCTAGTTAAAGGCTAAGAGCATGGAGCATGGCCTTAGGGCCTTTGATGGAGTGAGGTTTGGTCTAGGTTTTACTTTTGCGAGACCTCTAACACTGAAGTAGTGACGCGAGGACCTCTAACACTACAGTAGGTTTTAGTTTTAGGTTGTGAAACCAAATAGTTTAACGCATTTACTTGTTTATTTGCTTGTCCTGATTTGGAGAAAGTTAAGGTCGTCATACGAACTACTTTACTTTATTCTCCAGGAAGCGAAGAAAAAGTTTAATGTCGAAGTATGAAGGTCCAATAGAATTTCCCAAGGTGGAGATTAATGTCAAAGTAGGAAGGTCCGACATACTTTCCCTTAGGGAGGAGCATGTGAATTTGGAGCTATAGGAGGAAAGATTAAACGACCCTCATCTCAGAAACTTTCCCTTGTGGGGGAGAGCCTTTTGGGATTATGCAACAAAACAAATTTTCCAACAACAATGACCAGAGAGCCATTTGAATCCTAGCATGGGACCTCCAAAGGAATGCGACAGAAAAAAATTTCCAACAACAATGTCGTGACAATGCCATGACGTTGCAAGCAACTTATTTCCTCGCCCAGAGATAGAGCTAGCATTCTCTTCTACAGAATCCTTCCTTAACCAACATTCCCTTTGAATGAATGTTGTTAGAAAATAGGATCGCAGAGCAATAAAAATAAAACAATATGAAAATATAAAACAAATTAACAAATTACAAGAGAAACACCAATATAACGTGGTTCACTTAAGATGGGCTATGTCCACACAGAAGTTGCCAATCCTTTTATTATTATACCGTCCAGAAAAATGAAGAGATATAGCCTGCAACACACCACACTTCCTCTTCACTCTCTCACAGTCTCTTCACACAATCACAAAGATCGTTTTGCAATACTACAATACAATACATGACCATATTGCAATGTTTTCCTTTTATAGGGGAATTACCATGGGAAAATACCATGGGTCACCCAATACCATGGACTTGTAATAACTAGTATTATTTATTACCCAATAATATGATCCCATGGTATTATTGGGTAAATGATACTTGGGTTGTATATGCTTAGTCCTAGAATGCAAGGCTGAGTTCTTTGCAAGATGAATGGCACTCTGGTTATAAATGTACAACTTGTTATTCTCCTGCTTCTTACCCAACTCCTCCATGAACCTCTGTAACCAAATCATCTCCTTACTAGCCTCTGTAGAATAAACATACTCTGCTTCCGTTGTTGAAAGGGAAACAACCTTTTGCAGTTTAAAAATCCAACTTATTGTTCTTCCACCTACAATAAAAGCAAACCCTGTGGTGCTCCTCGTGTTGTATTTATCACCAACCATATATGCATCAACATATCCCTGTAGAACATTGTATGAACCTCCAAAACATAATGCATGAGAAGTTTTAAACATGGCACCTCTCAAATACCTGAGAATCCACTGTACTTCCCTCCAATGCTCTTTACCTTGATTATTCATATACCTGTTCACAACTCCCACTGCCGTATGCAATATATGGTCCTGTGCACACCATGGCATACATCAAAATGTCAATTGTTGATGAATAGGGAACCTTGGATATGTATTCTATCTCCTCTTGTATATTGGGACACATCTCCTTACTTAGTTTGAAATGGTTAGCCAAAGGTATACTAACTAGTTTTTCATTCAACATTCTAAACCTATCCAACACCTTTTCTATGTACTCACCCTAAGGCAATGTTGATTTACAATTTTTCTTGTCAATTGTTATTCTCATACCAGGGATTTGCTTTAGAGCACCCAAATCCTTTATAACAAATGATTCAGCTAGTTTCCTTCTGAGCACATTTATATCATGCATGTTAGAACCCTCAATAAGCATCCCATCCACATACAATAACAAGATAATATAGCTTCCATTATTTAGCCTCTTGAAATAAACACAGTGGTCGTAATGACATCTATTGTAACCTTGTTCTGTCATAAACTTATCAAATTTCAAATACCACTACTGTGGATCTTGCTTCAAGCCATACAAGCTCTTCTTCAACTTGCAAAGCAAATTATCCTTCCCTTTGACCTCATACCCCTATGACTGCTGCATATAAATATATTCTTCCAAATCCCCATGGATAAAGGTTGTTTTTACATGTAATTGTTCAAGATGCAAATATTCTACTGCCACTAGACTTAACATAGTCCTAATTGAAGTCATTTTAACAACAGGAGAAAATATTTCATCAAAATATATACATTTATTTTGTGCAAACCCCTTTACAATAATTCTAGCGTTGTATCGCTTATTTCCTCCTTCTTCTTGCTTCAACATGTAAACCCATTTGGTATGCCATGCTATTTTACCTACATGCAACTCAACCAAATCCCAAGTTTGGTTTCTTACCAATGAGTCGATCTTGTCATTCATTCCTTGCTCCCACTTCTTTCTAATTTCCACTTGCGTCACTTCTTCATAACATTCTAGTTTACCAGAATCAGTCATCAAAAAATAATACAGTGAAGGAGATAATAGTTCAGGGGGTTTACTTAAGCTGGTATATATTCTTACACTTGCAAGAGTTTGAGGTACCTACTATTTTTCTTGATTTTTTGGTACCTTTGGAACTTCATTTTCTTCGATTTCATCAAGCACTACATACTCTGTGTTTTCCTTTTTCTCTTTCTTTCCCTACAACTGATCTTTGTACATAACATTTTCATTGAATGCTACATATCTACTCCTAATGATTTTGTAATTTTCACAATCCCATAAGAGATAACCAAAATAATCATTCCTGTATCCAATAAACGTGCATTTCTTTGATTTAGCTGTTAGGATTATAATCCTCCCTTGTCCAATTTGGTCATTTATGTCTAAATCAGGAGTCATGTCTAAATCGGGAGTCCTTTCAGTCTATTTTTAGTCACTAGCACCATTGGGTCCACTTGTCCTAATTGGGGCACATGTGCCAGTTACTAAAGTGCAGGGAACACTAATTGAGGCCAACTGCCATTGATTACACTTGCATGCATCAATTTATGAGCCTCCTAGATCAATCCCTACAAATTAGGAGCCACTAGGAGTGCCGATACCAGCCTTCATTACTTGAGTTCAGTTGGTGACTAGTCAAGATCAGTTAGGAGTTAGTTACATTCAGTTCTAGTTCCCTACATTCAAATCTACTCAATTAGCGCTAATATTGCATGGATGCATGTAGGTGAGGCACATTTACTCACCTACCTCAGTCAGTTAGACTAGTTAACACTGAATTAGATACTTGAGTTTGGATTTTGAATTCTGATAAACTTCGATAATGATTTGGACAAGGTCAGTTAACCATTCAGTCAAGTAGAGTCCAACCAATTCGAATTTCCTCACATGGATTCAATTTGCATGAGGCTAGTTAGCCATTGTAATTCATTGTAATTAATTATCTAATTACTTTTTATTAATGAAAGCATTCATGGTTGCAAACCATTTTTGCACTGTTTCATTCTTCAATTGCTGAGTAAATTGTATGACCTATCGTGTGAGTTGTGTGCTAGTCCATAGATCTATGTGCTCAATTTAATATGGTATCAGAGCCTCGATAGGACAAGGCACTTCTCCTACTATAGATTCATACTTGGATCAAAAAAAAAATTGGCATAATTGCTCCTTCCAGTATTGCACTAGAAGCAGAGAATAATTTACCACTTAATATCCCAAGCAAAGGAATTGTTGATCAAGCTTGCTTTATCAACTAAGCTGGGTTTGAAGGAAATTTCAAACGTGCATACTATCGACTGATTGTGTGATTTACATGTTTATCAATCTCCTTCACTGCATTCGCTACAAGCAACTCAGTCTCCTTCACTGCATTTGCTACAACAACTCAGTCCTCTTCTTTGCATTCTAAATGGCTCCTCAAATGGAGCTTCTCACTCCTTTCAAATACCACTAGTGGAAGAATCACATGGAGATGCAGCTACGCTCCAAAAGACTCTTCAGACTCACAATGGAGATAGAGGTAGAGCCAATTTATTATGTTGACAAAGAAAAGTAATTGAATAGGCTCGATGAAGCATATGGATGCTTTTGCCTCTCAATCTCTAGAGATCTTCTCTTACACATCAATGGATTGAAGACTCCCAAGAAGGTTTGGGATAATATTGCTTCCTTATTTGACAAGCAGGATGATATGAGGAACTATCAACTAGAGAATGAGCTGATTTCTCTTCATCCAACCAATTTCGAAACACTAAATGACTTATTCACCAAATTCAAGTATCTAGTGTTCCAATTGAAGCTGTGCAAGGTCACAAAAGGAGGATGATCACCTCATCCTTTCCATTCTCTCAAAACTTGGTGCAGATCAGGGTATTTTTTAAGGATTCTAATATTATTTTGGATTCTAGTATTCTAGGCAATTGTTTTGGATTGAAAAAAACATGTTTATAGATAGGTAGGCGAATATTAAATATGAAACATACAATTAACCCTGAAATGTGTAAATTTTGGTGAATATTATGATAAAAAAAACATATTTTATGTAAATATAGGCGATATTAGAGACTAAAAAGCAAATTTGTTTTTTGAAAAAAACCCCAAAAATAGCCAATTGGAGAAATTTTGCCACTAAAAATTACCCTACTGCAGACTACTCAATATTTGTATCAACATTTCATTCAGTGAAGCTCACTACTCCAAATTGGAGGATGCCTACTCTTAACTCCTTAATTGAATCTCTCACTCAGTGGCATGACAAGTTGATCCAAATGGGGATCATTCGATCTTCCAGAGATTCAACACTGTTTGTAGTAGGACCTAAGGTAGTGAATGATAAAGGGAAGCAAAAGGATGAGTCTCCTATGGAGAAAGAGAAATCAAATGAGCCTTTAGGTTCAAAGAGAAGCAAGAATAATGGAAAAGGAAAGACACTTTGTTCTTACTGTGGAAGGGGCTTTCATCCAGAAAGCTCCTGTATGAGAATAACAATTGATGAGATGGATCTTATTCTGAAGAAACATAACATTACTATACCTTCTAACACAAGGAAGCCCGACCATAGAGAAGAAATTGAAGAACATGAAGAGACATGCCATGCACTAAAGGCTAGCTACTCAACAACACATGCCTTCCTCATTGATTATGGAGCTTCCAATCATATGGTTAAATCCATATAATCATTCTCTTCCTTGTAGTCTTTTGATGGTCCTAGTATTCAAATGGGAAATAACAGTAAAATTCAAGCCAAAGGGAAGGGTTCTATCAAGCTTGAACATGGAAAGTTCAAAGATGTGCTTTATCTGCCCTCCTTAGCTACAAATTTGTTGTCTGTATACCAGCAAACTCATGCTGGCTCTCCAAAGTGAGTGATATTTGGTCCTGACTCAATGGAGATCACATATATCTCTATTGGGAACATCATAGAGAAGGGTGTTACAAATCATGCCTCTAAGGAATATGAGTTCTCACACTTCATGCCATTTTCAGAACCAGTGCACTCTCAGCAGCCACTTTCAAGTGAAGGTAAAAACATTCCATATACTTCTTTTGCAGTTTCCACTGGTATTACAGATCCATCGGTATCACTTTATAAGATTAAGATTCAGGGTGATTTAGATCCAGATCCAGTCCCTACTTCCAAACTGGAAGCTAGGAAGATGACTGGAAATCCATCTGACACTTAGAAGACTAAGAACCTTGCGTTATGTCATGTGATCTTACCTCCTTTAGAGAGATGCAACAAACTCCCTGTAAGATGATACATGTCAAGGGCTCAGTCACATTGCATTCAAAATAATAGAGTGGATCATACACCTCTTCATCTAGCAAGAGGCAAAGGTTACATTCCTCCTTCCTTCCATCATCATTTTGGGAGAAGACAGAGAATTCTACATGCCAGGCCCCAGGATACCTATGCACAGAACACCATGCATGTTGCTTCGCTACATCACAGAAATTGCAACAACATATTTTCAAGTTTTTCAAACTTGAATCTTGATTCTATATGCTTAGTTAGAGGGGGGTATTTTTTCCCATGTGGTTTTTTACCCAGCTCCTTGTATTGAGCAGTTACTTTACTTGATGTGATGGTTGACCTATGGTCTTAGTTACCAGTGCCCACAAATTTTCCAATTTATCATTCAGGGGGGTGTTAGGATTATAATCCTCCCTTGTCCAATTTGGTCATTTATGTCTAAATCGGGAGTCCTTTTAGTCTATTTTTAGTCACTAGCACCATTGGGTCCACTTGGCCTAATTGGGGCACATGTACCAGATACAAAAGTGTGGGGAACACTAATTGAGGCCAACTACCACTGATTTCACTTGCATGCATTGGTTTAGGAACTCCTAGACCAATCCCTACAAATTAGGATCCACTAGGAGTGCTGATACCAACCTCCATTAGTTGAGTTCAGTTGGTGACTAGTCAAGCTCAATTAGGAGTCAATTACATTCAGTTCTAGTTCCCTACATTCATTTATACTCAGTTATCACTAGGATTGCATGTCTGCATGCAGGTGAGGCACATTTACTCACCTACCTCCATCATTTAGACTAGTTAACGCTGAATTAGACACTTGAGTTTGGATTTTGAACTCCTATAATGATTTAGACAATGTCAGTTAACCATTCAGTAAAGTGGAGTCCAACCAATTCAAATTTCCTCACATGGATTCAAATTGCATGAGGCTATTTAGACATTGTACTTCATTGTAATTAATTATCTAATTACTTTTGATTAATGTAAGAATTCACAGTTGCAAGATATTTTTGCACTGTTTCATTATTCAATTACTGAGTAAATTGTATGATCTATCTTGTGAGTTGTGTGTTGGTCTACAGATATATGTGCTTAAATTAATATTATCCTCAAGCTTTGTTTTATTGTTTGATCAATATGGACAAATGCTTCACAACCAAAATTTCTAAAAAATGAGTAGTTTAATGTTTTACATGTCCATGCCTCCTCTGGAATACCACCATCCAAAGCACTTGAAGGCCCTCTGTTTATTAAGTAAACAACATTATCTACAACATCAGACCAAAACTATAAGGGAAACCCTGCATGCAATCGCATACACCTTGCACACTCCTTGATCATCCTATTCATCCTTTCTGATGCACCATTTTCTTGTGGTGTTCCTGGGAATATCTTCTATATACAAATCCCATGGTATGAATAGTAACCATCAAACTACTCGCTGCAATATTCACCTCCATTATTAGATCTGAGACACTTTAGTCTTTTCCCTATCTCATTCTCAACCAAAGACTTCCACTTCTTAAAAGTAGCAAACACATTAGATTTCCATTTAATGCAATAAACCCATTTTTTTCTAGTTGCATCATCAATAAAAGTAGCACAATAACAAGATCCACCAAGAGATTATACATGAGTCGGTCCCCATACATTTGTATGCACAAGTGCTAAATTTTCACTTTTCTTATGTTTCCCAACCGTGAGAAGTATAAATCTCTTCTAATGTCCACACAGATAGTTCTCACATAATTCCATACTTACATGCTTTAGGTCTGGAATCAATTTCCTTATCTGAAGAATATGGATCCCCTTCTTACTCATGTGGCCAATCCTATGATGACACAACAATGCACCTATTTCTATGGAAGCTACAGAGATAAAATAATCAATATTATGAGGACATAAATACAACGTACTTATCCTATCTCGTTTTTCTATTACCCGTTCTCCTTTAGTGTTCTTCCACCATGTTTTTCCAAATGTATACAAACAACCGCTATCTCTTAACTTCCTTGTTGAGATCGTATTTCTTTTCATATAAGGAATATTCCTTACATCCTTTAGCATCCATTCATTTCAATTATTTAACTTAATCCGTACCTTACCCATTCCAACAATTTTACATGGTTCATCATCACCCAATAAAACATGTCCAAAATCACCTAGAACATAATCATGAAAGAATTTCATAGGGGATGTAGCATGACATGAAGCCATGAATCTATTACCCAATAATAACTAGCATTATCTAATGCAAGAATCAAATCATCATGTAACACATCACCTGCTACATTAGCTTCCTGAGTAGTCGTGTGTTGCCCATATCCTTGTCTTCTTTGGAGCTATGTAGTCTTTCTTCAGATGTCCTCTCTTTCCATAATTCCAGCACTCTATCTTTCCCAGTATGGACTTGGATATTCCCTTTCTATACTTTCTATGATTACCTGGGCTCTTTCCTCTCTCCCTTTGTCTTCTTATGCTCTCCATGGTCAATGCATTACCTGATGTCTCACATGTGCTTTTTCTTCGCATTTTCTCGCTAATAATAACACCAACAACATCATCAAATTTAATAGTGTTTGAACCAGAGATAGAGTTACTTACAGCCATGACCAAGCCATTCCATCTTTCTGGTAATGAGCACAAGCTTAGAAAATCCATAAACTCACCATAAAATTTAACTCCTACATAACTTCACTGATTAGTAACTATATTAAATTCATTTAAATGGCCATCAAAATATCCACCTTCTGACATCTCTATATTAAATAAACACTTCATTAGAAATACCTTGTTGGAAGCTGAGGGTTTTTCATATAGCTTTTCCAATGACGAGACTTGCTATAGAGTTCAAGATGAAATACCTAGGTATGATGTAGTACTTCTTAGGCATGGAGGTGCAGTAGAGTGTGGATGGGATATTCCTTGGTCAAGGAAAGAATGGTCCAATGGTAGAGGAATGTAAAAATTTATGGTGCATTTTCTGGAGGTGTGCAACATTTCGAAAAAGAGATGCAATCAATTTTGTCAAGGCCTAAAAATTTAAACTTATCAAGAAGAGAATCGAGATCTGAGCTGTGATTCTCTAAAACACCCCAAATTTCCTGAAACTGTGCAAACATAAATAAAAGGTGGCAACTTACACTTTAAGTCCACCTCAACCCACGCCAGTGGAATTGCCTGAAACAAATTATGATGGGGTAGCCCACGCCAAGAAGAAATACGCATTTAAGGGAAGTTTAAATGTTGTATAAATGAAATTGAAAAGTGTTGAAGGTGGGTATTGATTGAACGCCTTTATGAAGGTGCGTAAATGTAGGGGCCGGTAGTAAAAGAAAGAGGGGCTTTGGAGTCATAACCTATTGATAACCTAGTATTCTACATTATTTGATAACCTATTGATAAAGCATCCCTCTTAGATACTATTGGGTAATATTTTATTTTATTTGAAACTTTAATAAAAAATGTCACCCATTTGAGAGCTATCTTACACCACTTTTGAGCAGATTGTTGGGTGTTGGATAAGATCAAGGGATTAGTCCTAAGATTTAGGGTTTGTATCTTTGATGATATTGGTATTGGGGCGTTCCTATTGAAGGGTTGTTTTTGTTACTATCAAATTCTACAAGTAAGTTCCTCTCTTCTCTAACATGCTCAACCTATTAATAGAGAAAAAACATTTGACAACAATAACAGAAACTCATAATAAAAATAGAAATCCAATAGTGTTCTACAAAAATAATATAAGAGTATCATCTAATTATATAGGAAACTTTTATATCCTTGTAAATGAGGCTTGAAAATAAATGTTTCTCAATATAATACATTCTAGTCCTGCCATATGAGCTTTAGTTGTAAATGGTCAATTTCTTGATGCAAATCACATCTATGAAATTCATTCTTTCATACATAAAAATTTCCATTATATTGGAATAAGATAATTATATAAAACTAGTGCAACTGCTACTAAGAAATGGTGCAAACATCTATGCTATAAGCAACAATGGTCACTTTTTCTAAACATAGCAACTAGCCTCCAAGTACATGATCTCTTAGCATGTTATATGAAATATTATGCTAAAGTTGAATTAAAAAAGGACATCAATAGCAACAGGCAATGTCCAGGTGTTGAACCCATATTTGTTTTTCTCCACTGGGCATGGATCAAATGCCATTGAAGAACAACAGTCAAAGTAATTTTTCCTACACAACTACATAAGGAATTTTCTGACTAATGCTTCGGTTCCATGTCCTTTGGGAATGAGTGATATTTTTTCTTTTTCTACAAGCTCTCTTATAGTTGGGTTAATGAGAAGCTCCTATAAAGTCTTATAACAATATGTATTGTGTCAAAATGGATTTCATTTTTTTCATTTTGATTTCCGATGCAAGTTGGGTGTCCTTGAAAGAGGTTGTTCATGATCAGGATGAGAATACCGTTGTTGACCTACTCATTCATGGTTAGAATCCAAATTATACAGCTTCATTTAAAATCAATTAACTCAGGATTACATCGATCAAAATTTCATAGGAACTGCCACAATTTCATAGAATTACTCATACAACCTAAGCAATGTTGAAGTTTAACGAAATCTTGGAGAAGGGTTAAAAACAGTAAATCATCTTCAATTGTGCATACCGTTTGATTGGCAAATCCAATTGCAGTGATTCAAAATATGTTTGTAAAAGGACAAAAGCAAGAGTAGTCAATCACAATATGTACCATTTTATGCAATGGTTGTAAAGTTACTCCAATTTCAAGTCAAGGGTTCTAAAAAATCCCAATTTTCCTTAGATATTCAACATCCTATTGTAGAATATTCATAGCTGTTGGAACTCAAAATGAGATGGGATTTGAATTATTTTTCAAAAGACACCAAGAGCTTGTTCATGAATGATGCTTGATTTTCAAATGATTCAAGTATTAATGATTTTCAAAGTCATAAGTAGTATTTTATACCATGTTACAAATGGAACATTGAAAAAATAATTATACAAGTTAATGAATGAATCAATGCATAATTTGTTGTGTCATTGCTGCCATCATGGCAGAAATGAAAATTTAAGCATGAAATAGTAAGCCTTACTATGATTTAATACAACTCTTGGAATTTCTGTTAGTGGACAGGCATAAGGCATCCAAGATCGAGAGGAGGGCTGGTGCTGATCACAAATAGGATGGGTAAAATTTCACTCCAATGAAGCATCTACATGAAATTGAGGGATGAGAGAGCAGGAAGCCTTTTCAAAGATCACAAAAAATAGTTATTTTCTATCTCTAAGTTTTCAAGATTGAAAGGCCAATACCTAGGAAGAATTGGAATACTTGGATTTAGGGATCACGGATCCTCTTAAACTCGATTTCAAACAAGTCATTTTTGAAGGTGATCCATGTATGGTCATCAAAATCATGAATGAGAAGGCCATAGATTATCTTGGAATATGATTAATAAGAGTGATTCCATTAAGAAGGTTTTTGAATGTTTTGGAGAGTTTTACCTAAGCAAGTTAGGAGGTCCACCAATTTTCCAACCAGGTGGAAAACTGGCTTACCTACCCAGCTATCTTTGGCAAGCTCACATTGTCAAAAAAATCCCTTACCATTTCCTCATGATGGAAAAAGGTTACTGGAAATTTATGACCTTTAAGGACCCCTCTATTTACCCTTCCCTTCTTGTCCCATGACCCATCATCAATCACTAACGAGGATGGGTGAGAACCTTTTCACCTCATTAGAAAAATCTCAACCCCCAACTCAATATCCCAAGTGGATGATGAGCTCTCTGTACCAGGATACCAGCATCATTGCCAAAGGTGGCACAACGATTTCACTACCCATCACACCTACACCATGTTATTACATTCTTGAAATGAATCAAAGTAATCATTTGAACCTATTCATACTTCATTATCCTCTCTAAGTGTTGGGCTAATTCAAAACACAATGATTGGAAACACAGACAAGGGAAAATTCAGAATGGCAGAAGCAGCAAAGAAACCATGGGGTTTCTATGAATATTTTTTGTTGTGGTAGTGTCCATTTTGGTTACAAGGACATTGAAAGAGCTCTCAAAGGGTTTTCTGTGATGTTTTTAATTGGAAAAAAAATAATCTAACAATCAGATCCTAATTATTGTGGATTCCAAAAACTGGTTATCATTAAATTAAAATGAATGAGCAATAAAGGGCTAGAACTAACCCTAACCTAACCCTAAAACTTTAACAGGTCATTTATTGGACATTAATAAAATTATCTTATCTTAGTAGCCATAAAAAGTTGAAGATTGGGAAATCATATAAACAGAATGCTAACTAATTGTTTACAAATCTAGTGCTGATTAGATATACCATTAAACTGGAAAAAAAAAGCAATATGCGTCCACAAAGGGTTGCAGATACTTTTGTCCTTGTTGCTTCTAATTTCCTATATCTAAAGGTGGGATCCTTATGGGAAGAAAAATAGACTAAGATTACATGTCAGGAACCACAACAAATGCAGTATGCCTCGTAAAATGGGACTAATTTTTAAATGTTCAAAGCATACCATCTCATTGTGGTGGTCGTTGTAATTCTCAAACTCTTCTTTAAATGGATTCCTCACCACTATTGTTGTTGATGAGTAGTTGGATAAGTCCATCGGGATTTTATTGGGAACACTTGCTGCAACCGACGGAAAATAAATTGAATTGAAATATTAATTGCAAGATAGTTAAAATTAGTGAAATGCATAATAGGCATTGGTCACCTAGAGGGGATACAGGCCTCTTGGTAGCCATTGGAGACAATTCCCGTGAACTCCTAGCTAACATTTTCCTACTGCACATTACATTTTTTCATTTCATGATTCCTTAAACTCCCCAGATATGCTTTCTTCCACTTAAACCCTTAGTTATCTTGTTTTCATCCCAACAAGGACAAGCAAGTGTTCTAAAAGGTTGTGGTAAAATGGTATATGTGTAATTGAGGTTTAAATAGTTAGATTCCCGGGAATTCGAGGACTCAGAGGGCATATTTAAAGACAAGGATTGACACCCAATATAGAAAAAAATACAAACGGCATGAAGAGACGAAATGGAGTCAAGATATCCACACATACCATTTTTCGTGCCATATTCGATGGCTTGTTCTGTGTGAAAAGTGACATTTTTTCTAGTGATGCCCTGGGAAATGACGCATGTATTCTCGTCAACAAACACCAATGGGATAGTGGAGCTGGAGAAAAATATTGCATTGGAGGGGTTGAGGACATGCTTGGTTATTATGGAGACCAAATCCATTGTAGTCCTCGCCTGCCCCATGATATTCTCCCAAACTTCCTTATCCTATCTGAAGGTAAAACCGCCCCCCCTACAAACAAAATATTCAGGCCACAGTATTGATTTTCTTTAACACTCAATGTGTATGGAGGACAAGCATTCATTCCATGGGAAAGAAAAGATAATAGAACATCCTTCGATTGAAGGGTTGGACCTTTCCCTAGGTCACCATGGACTTCATGCTAACGCACCATCTTCTTTCCTAGTGTGTTTTAACCAATACTCAAGTTTTTGTTGCTAGTTATTTTTTAATTTTTTTAAGAAATACTTATTATATTTACACCATCTTCTTTACTAGTGTGTTTTAACCAATACTCAAGTTTTTGTTGCTAGTTATTTTTTAAAAAATTTAAGAAATACTTATTATATTTACAATGGTATATTTACTATCATACCCATTCTCCTATTTGAATCCAGGTTTCCATATTAATATAAGTATGATCACTTCGTTGCTTATTGATAGAAATTATTAATCAATTTAAATTTCCATGGAATTTATCTAATGCTTTAGTGTAACTACAAAGGCTCTTGGAGGTAAGGTTTAAGCTCATCGTGTGAGGAGGTGATTGCTTATATGTACACATCACAAACATGTGTTATTTCCATGTTCTTCTTAAAGTTTACACTATTGATTGAGTTTTAATTTTGTGGGCATACCTTAACCTAGTGATTGAAGTTTTTGGAGGTAGGGGTTGAACTTATGGCATCAAGAGATGATTGTCTTTGTGTTCACATCACAAACCCAAATCCTACCTTGATGTTCTCCTTAAGGCCCACCAAATTTTTCATCTAGTAAGTTTCATTTGAGTATCTAAATTATAACACTTTCAGCACAAACCCTCGAGCTCAAACTTCCAAAAGACATTGTTACATTTATGTGAGAAACCAGGGATACCACAATTGAGCCCAAGTGGAAATATCAATGCCCTTAAGGATGCACAAAGGCACCATATGTTAATGTATAAGGTCATACAAAAGTCATAAGCAAAAATAACATAATTGATACCGTAAATCATGTCATCCAAATTAAAGGTACATTCATTCCCTTAACAAAAGGTCATTTACCAATCAAAGTGGGGGCAAACTTATAAGTACCTAAAGCTTCTTTGTGATATTAGCCCGTGTTCATATAAACCCCAACCTAATCTTTTTTATTAGGCCTCGATATTTCACCAATCAAGTATATGAAGGTTAGAGATCAACTGTACTCATGCATATCAATAATGAAGATTAGTCAAGTGAATTTGACAAGCTACCTTAATTGGTCTTTCACTCATTACACATTTAACATTGGAAACAAAGGGCAATCAACAGTTCCATTAAACCATAGTAATCCTAAAGGAAGGACCAAAGGGCCCGACCATGACCACCACTAATGAATAACACCCAACCTAGTCAAAGAAATGGCCTCTCTCTCCCTGGGGCACATCTGAAGGTACATTGGGTACAAGTGCAGTGTAACATAAGACCTTATTTAGGAGTTTGTTTTGAGGTGGTTTTGTGGGTGGTTCATTCAAATTCATAAATATAAATGAATAAACCCCTATTCATTTAGTCAAATTCATTTAAATTCATTTAATCAACCCCTACAACCTCCCGCGTATAAACAAATCATTACATAGAATCATTCATGTGCTAATACCAAGCTTTCTCAGTTATCTGGAGTAATTTTTTTCATGTTATCTGGAGTAATGAAACAAAGCATTTTTGTTAGAGCTTTTCATCAATTGTGGTTTTATTCATGGGAAATATGGAATTTTATTTATTTCTTGATGAGTTAAATAAAATTTCATGTATTCAACTTTTATTTCTTCACCTAATATTAAAAAACAATTAGAGTGATTTAATGTTAGACGAAGAATCAACATGGAAATGATAACAGCCTCATAACATACCTTTTACAATGTGTTTTGAAGAACTATCTCAAAAAAATACTCTTTAGTAGTAGGATCAATTATCATTTATAATCTCTCTCTCTCTCTCTCTCTCTCTCTCTCTCTCTCTCTCTCTCTCTCTCACACACATCTTCTCCTAGGGTATCCTCATGATCCTTAACATCTTTTACCATAAATGATGCCTCTACAAAATAAGTACAAAGAGTAAGTACAATGATGATGATATGAGATGAGTCTCTCCTAAATTTATTTATATAATATACGAGATATGACAATAATATAATAGTGATATCGATCCTTTATAAGAAACCTAATAAAAAATTGAAGGCCCCCATGTGAAGGATGACCTTTACAGATGACAACTGTGAAGCTCCAGGGTTAAGACATCCAAAAATAAAGGCTCTCGAGCATGAATTCTCCTCAAGAAGGGTCAAACACTACGCCTTGATAAGATTCCAAAGATGCAACTATCATCATAATTCATGTGCTCCAATAGGTCCACTCCACCTACATGATCACTCCATCAACCTAAGCATCCTCAAGTAAAGCACAAGTATTAATGCAATACACTATGTGATTATTCCATTTAGGTTTCAACACCCTCCTCCAATTGGCTCAATGTGCATCCTCCAAAGTGAATCACTCTCTTAAGCAAGAAATTGAAATTTGTGTGTCTATCCGAAGAAGTCACTAAGATCCATAGTTATTCAATGTTTTAATAAGAAAATATACCTAAGCAACAAAATGAGGTCTATAAACAAATGAACAAGCCACCTAACATGTTTATATCTATTACTACACATCCAAGGGTCATCCATATACCATGCACATGGAATCATGTAAAGAACCCCTAAGCATGACATGAATGACATGAATGATGATGATGATGATGATGGTCCTTATAAGAAAGTGTTCGTAGAGGTAAATAAACCTAGTTTCACTACAAGCTCCAAGATTAAAATGTGCACAATCATAGTTATAAGTTATTCATCATTGTCCTTGACATCATCATCATGATTATTGACATTTTCATCAGTTATTCATCATTACCTTTGGCATAATAAATAACATCTACCCAAAAAATGTGATTAGTGGGAAATGGTCACGGAGGACACATACAATTTATGCATGAGAAATAACAAATTTATTTTTTAAGATGATCAACATCATCATTCTCATTGTATTTGTCATCAGTGTAATTGTCATCGTCACCATCATCATCATTCATTTCATTTCCATCATAATCATCGCAAACCTTGTCATTGTCATTATCATCATCATCATTATTATCATCACCATCATCATCATTCATTTCATTGCCAACATAATCATCACCAACGACACCATTTTCATTATCATCATTATCATCATCATCACCATCATCATCATCATCATCATCATATCCATCCTCAATATCATAATCAATATCCTCATTGTCATCTTCAACATCTAGGCACAAAACTGGATAAAAACATGGATGCAAAAAATTATGCAAATATGGATGCAATAAAAGTAAGCACAAAAGTTGGCACATAATGGGGTGCACCAAAGGTGGATGAAAAAAATAACACAATCATGGAAGCAAAACATGATGAAAAAAGTGACGCAGAAGTGGATGCAACCATGGATGTAAAATTGGATGCAAAAGTGGATGCAACCAAAGTAGATGCAAAATTAGATGTAACACCCAACGCAAAACCTGATGCAAAAATGGATGCATAAAGGGATGCAATAGCTGATGTAAACTTGGATGCAAAAATGATGCAAACGTGGATGCAAATGTTGAATAAAAAGTGGGTGTAAAAGTAGGCACAAAAATGGGTGTGAATTGGGACACAACAAAAGTGGATGCAAAAGTGGATGCAATAGTAGATGCAAGAAAAGACATAAACATGGATGCAAAAAGGGATGAAAATGTGGGTGCCAAAGAAGATGAAAAAATGGATGCAAAAGTCGGTGAAACAAAATTAGATGAAAAACTAGACTCAAAACATGATGTAAACTTTGATGCAAAACTTGGCGCACGAGGGGATGCAAAAAAAGAAGCAGAAATGGATGCAAAAGAGGATGTAAAAAAGGATGCAAAAGTGGATGAAAACATGGGTGTAAAAGTGGAGGAAAACATGGACATAAAAGGTGGAGAAATAAGAGTATATGTACAAACTAGGCACAAAACTAATCGCAAAACTAGGTGCAAAACTCGACGCAAATTACACCATAATTTACATCAGAATTAGAAAAAGGACGCAAAAAACACCTAAAATAGCACCAACCCATGAAATTGTGCCATTTTTTCAAAAAAATGAAGAAAAATACATTGAAAGATAGTCTAGATGCAAAAAAGAAGAAAAAAGAGACGCTAATCACATGGTTTTGTTGTAGTGCATTCTTATGAATGTTCCTGTTTCATTAGTCGGTAAAATGGTTTTTATTAGCATTGAGGTTACTAATGCCCAACTTGATTATAACCTCCTCCTGGTATGTAGCTACATGTATGCCATGAGAGTCATGGCCTCCACTGTCTTTTGACTCCTGATGTTTCCTCATGATGGAAAGATCATGACTGTCGACCAGTTGACTTACTATGATCCGCAAAGGCCGGCCACATTGAAACAAGTCATCCCTACCATTGATACTACCATTGACAGCGTGTCCATCCCTTCCTTATCTCTTGTTGGTCTAGGATTATTTTCCAACACCTCGATGACAGACACTTTCCCGTTCGTTCCACCTCCCTCTACGTCGACTGACACAACATATTTTTGTACTATCACATCCAGTACCATCCCGAACACACCGAAACAACAGTCACAACCCCAAACACTGTCATCTGGGAATTATTGGGGTTCATTCTTAATTCATACCATTCCCTTCCTTTTTCCACTATCTAGTATTGTGAGCAAGACTGTCATGGCTACTCTCAATTTACCTAATTTCACATTGGGAATTCCCATGTGGTACCTTCATCCACCTACCCCACTGAAAATGCCCCTAATTGTGTTGACTCTCGTCCAACATATTGATATGGATTCACACCCTCCTCCTGGACCACTAAAAATTCCTTCTGTTCCTACACCATCCCCTCCTCCAAATAAGGCTAGGGGAAATACCACCAATGTCACAACCGAGCCCTATCTGGCTCCTCCTTATGCTTTGTGCGAAATCCAAGGTCATGCAACACAGAATTTTCCAGATTTACCTATCCTTTGCACACACATGGATGCTATGGATACATCTAAGAATATTCCAGTGGTCATCATTCCAGACCCAACAACAGTCAAGAACAAGTCATTGAGGACCAACCATCCTTGCGCAATTTGTGATTTGTATGGTCATTACTCTCACCATTGCCTAGACTTGTCAGAATATCATTCAGCCCTTCACACCCTCTGAAAACACTCTCGTGAGTTTGAAATCACCATTATCAAGGAAATCCACCCTTCAGTTGCATCCTCGAATGTGACTACCACCATATACATGATCACCACTTTCGATAGCTCTCATGTCTCCTCATACCTAGGAGATCCCTCCGATATATCTACACGTTGTTTCAGCAATGACAAGGAGATTCTTGAAGATATTTTGACTCTTGAATACCCTTGGGATGATATGCACCATCGCTCATTATTTATTCTCGAGGAACCTCTTCATCACCGGATCAGTACTCATACAAAGCTAAAGACTTTATCCAAGGCAAAGTCGACTGGTTCAAGAACCCCATTCTGGCACCCGATGGCTTTGAAGAGGGGAAAATGGACAAAATTTCTCCCACCATTAAGGTTAACATATAAACCAACCCTGAGGTCATTGAATATATTTTTAATTTCCCTTTTTGAAATTTTTTTAAATGACCAATTATTTCACTTTTTCCCCAATTTTGACCTTAACTAGTTTTGATGTCTAGACCTCCAAATTGACCCAAATGCTTCCAAATTTTCTATGAAGGTACATGAATGATAATATAACTTAAATATTATTTTAATTTATATATTTTTACCTCCCATTTACTTCTTCAAACTTTTTTAATGTTCTCTTCAAAGTAGGAGTCTTTACTAGCAAATTGGGGCTCCAATTCCCCTTGGGTAATTGTCAGAAATGGCTTCACAAATGATCCCAAAGTCACTTGAATTTATTAAAAGAGGCTGGGTATGTATAATTTACCTTTAAAAATTCTCATATGCATCATGTTTCACTTTATATAGGCTGTTATGACTCTTTCCAAAACAACTCCCAAGTCACAATTTCGACCCTTGGGGAAAATGCAGCAAATCTTCTCCCAATGCAATAAAAATGAGTAAAATGGATTCCAATGCTTAATTACTGAACATGAGACTTTAAAAACACATTAATTATATTCCATCCATCATTCATTTATCATATATACATTCCTCCATTCGAAATAATAAGCATTACCATGGCATATATCAAAATAGAGTGGAAATGGTCATTGTTTGCTCATTAAAAGTCATTTTGACATACAAATCTTGGGAATTTAGAATTGAAACTTTTTAAGAATTAATAAAAGATAATATTTAAGTTATTCCAATCATAAATGGATAATTAAATTCTCTCCCAATTCGAAATCATCAGCATTACAATGGTTCACAACAAGATAGTGGGGAAATGACACTATTTCTTCATTGTTCAACATTTCTACATGAATTATTTTGGGTATTTTGACCTAATATTATTATGAACATGAAATACAGAGGATATAATTCATAACATAAGATAATGGGCATTATAATCTTTCCAAATATATCAATATCTCACCCAAAGCGTAATCCCTCCATTGGCATGAATATGGTGTCAAAATGGAAATAGTTGAGAGAGAGTGTTGCAATAGAAGAATCCACATGATTTTCTGTAGCTTACACCTGAAAATAAGACTCCACTAAAGCTCCATGAAATACCTAAGTGGCATTTCCAAACACCAACTAGGATGGGAATCTTTCACCCTCGAAATTGGCTTAAACAAGAAAACTACTCATCCACTAGCTCTCACAATTCACAAATAAGAAAAAGCTTCTTCTCATGGCTGATCCCTGTATATTATAAACATTATTATCCTTCTAAGGTTCCAAATCCATCCATAAACCAAATCCAAGTCAAATTGGTGTGGCTGCTCATGCTATGCCATGTGGCCTCTCTCTTCACCTTCCCTCTTCTCCCAAATTTGAGTAGGAGCCTCTTGGTCTTCTCCAACTCCCAAATTCGACCTCTAAGATGCTCTATTCAGTCCTGACATGTCATTATGTCAGTATTTCAACTTTTATATCTGAATTGTGTCATAACTGTCATACAATCTCTATCATTGGTGTCATAGATGTCATAAATGTAAGGGGAATCTAGCCAAGTGTCCATGAAACTCCCATTTGGCTCTTCCTCTCCCATGTAAGTTACAATTCATCCCAAATTTGACATATGAAGTATATGGACAAGTATATTAGTCTTATAATCCATCCAAAAACATTAGGTTTCCCATATATTCGAATTTGCAAGAGAAAGATACCATTTAACATAGGAATTCTAGCTAGTGTGGGCCCCATAGTCTCCATGTGTCTTCATGCTCCATTGCCACTTCCATTTTCTCTTGTATTTATTTAATAAGATACATTATTAAATATTCATCCCCTCTAATTTATAAACATCATTTATTATCCCCCTTATTCCAAATATCAAAGCTTCCACCCCCAACCTAGGAAACTAGTGATTTTCCTCCTTGGCAATTATTTGACTTTTAGCATCCCTTTGACAATTTTCATAAACATGGAGAATGTGATTTGGCCATTGTGACCCAATGAAAAATTTGGGACATTAAAAATCCTACCTTCCCAATATTTCTTGTCCTCAAACAATTTCAAACATGGTTGTTGAAGAACCTGCTTTCTGTATTATTCTTTGAAGTTGCCATTGAGCTTCCCTCCTTGAGTCTTTGAGATTCCATGAAGATTTCATAGAGGAACCACCATGCTTGCTGCTGCACTACTATGATTAACATCACCTTATTAAATGGGGAATCCATCTCCCATATTTCTTGTTTCCCAAATAATTTGAAATCAATGGGACTAAAAACTATCCCAGGGTCCCATTGCTTGCATTGCACTCCAACAATTAAGAGTGCTCTCCAACCCATACCATTTGGAAAGAGAATTCCTAGATCCCATTTTCTTGTATGCATTCTTCCAAACATCATGAGTGCATAATATATATAATCAAAGTATATAACGACATAATAATAATGTACATCAAGGAAGTGCCTCACCAAGAAATCATGAAAGTTCTTATACCTCCCAGTGAGTAGACTACCATTTTCCAAGTGCATACATGCTTCAAGTGACCAATCAAATCTTCTCCAATGACATAGGTGAGGATCCCATGTCCTATAATGCTTGTCCCAAATAATGCAATATGCATCAAAATAATAATCAGCCATTTTTTCTTTCATCCAAGAAGTGAATGAAGAACCTCCACCAAAATATGAACCAAATAAGAGCAAATAAAACATGAAGACTTCAAGTGGCTCAAAGAAGTCTCATCAATACACTCACGAATATGTATATCATTATGTAACATCAGAGGATGTTTCTACCAATAATTATTTTCTTCAATCATATAACTCTTCACCCAGGTGTGGGATGAAGCTCCTCCAACTTCAAATAGACTACGAAAGGAGCAAGGAAAATCGTGAGTCTCCAAGTGACTCAAGTGACATCATAGGTGCACCCATGTAGATGTGTATAATCATAATGTAAAAAAGGATGCTACTAAAAATGTAAATAAGATGGTTCTATAATAATTCCATCATCAAAATGAGAAATAGAATGTCCATTCTCTTCATGTGGCACCATCAAAAAGAAACCTTTCACCCATACTTCATTAGGATGACTGCTACAAAATTTAGAAGTGTAGGATGTAGGAGAAAGAACCAACTCAGCCAAATTGATCAGCAAGTGAAAAATTTCCGTGATGTGAAGTATCCACAGGGGTAGGATTATTCACCTCCCTAGAAAATACAAAAATTTCCTCATGGATTGGTTCCAAGGTGGTGGAATTATGCACTTCTTCAAAAATTGTGTAACCATTTTCAAGAGGCAACTCAAGTTCCTCTTCCACCATTACTAGTGATTAGATATCATCACTATAATCCTCAAGCACATCAAGAACCTGCAATTTTTCATGTTTCTCATGATCCATCATGTCATGAGAATCCTCCAAGCAATCTACCTTATGAAAATCTGAAACATCGGAGGAAAAACAAGTGTCTTGCAACTTTTCAAGAAGTTACTCATTTTGAAATGCGAGCTTATCAATAACTTCATTATTATTCAAGTAGGATTCATGTAACCATTCAATAATCTCAATGAAATTTTTTCTATCAAAAAGAAAAGACATGAAATTACCTTTGATGTTGCACATTGCTGTTTGGATCTTCTCCATGTCTTCAAGGAAGGATGGATCCTCCAAGGAAGTAGCTCTCCAACAAGACTTTGATACCAATGCTTGAGTGTCATGGAGTATGCTAAGGGCCTCTTGGATATTATTTTCATTAATATTTAAGGACCCTTCAAGAAAATCAGGCTTGTTCAAATGAACCTCCTCATATTATTCCTTCTTGCTTGGACCAACTTCATGAAGCTCAAGTGGTGATGGGGAAGTTGATCTTGTTTCTTCTTCAACTGCTACAAGGTATTCATTTTCATGTTTAATGGAATTTTGGCTTGTATCAACATTTTGAAATCTGATATCTATGTCACCAACATAGATTTGTGAGCACCCATTAGTAGGTACTCCTTCATAGTTCAAGCATCCATCAGTAGATGCTCTTTGTTTCATTTCCAAGGTAGCATGTGTCTCAAAATTATCTTCAGTATTTTCAATTAAAACTTCTTCATACTCATGTGATGTCTCTTCATATTTTTCAGATTGACTTGGGAGTGAATTTTTATCATCTTCATGTACTACTTCTTCTACTCCACCTATTTCAGAACTAGGTGGTTCACGGGTCTCCTCCTTTTGATCCTTCAATTAAACTGATGCATTTTTCCCCTTGGTTTTCTTAAAATAAAAATAATTTTCCCAACTTTGGATAGCCAAAAATTCAAATCCTTTCATAATATTATTGGTCATGTATTCAAATATAGGTTCCATGCTTTTTATTATCTCCTCACCATCATATGAGGTTCTCTTTTCATGCCTAGTCATAGTTTCCAAAAAATTGTCTTCTTCTCCTACTTTTTTTTCCTCTTCAACAAAAGCACTTTTGGTTACAATATATAATGGTGGTACCTGAATTATTGTACTCATAAATATTATAACACATCAGGTGCCAATATAGTTCTCTGATACCACTGTAATGTCCCATTTTGAATTTTTTTTTAAATGACCAATTATTTCAATTTTTCCCCAATTTTGACCTTAACTAGTTTTGATGTCTAGACCTCCAAATTGACCCAAATGCTTCCAATTTTTCTCTGAAGGTAAATGACTGACAATATAAATTAAATATTATGTTAATGTATATTTTTTGACCTCCCAATTACTTCTGCAAACTTTTTTAATGTTCTATTCAAAGTAGGAGTCTTTACTAGCAAATTGGGGCTCCAATTCCCCTCGGGTAATTGCCCTAAATGGCTTCACAAATGATCCCAAAGTCACTTGAATTTATTAAAATAGGATGGGTATGTGTAAGGGAAATTTTCAAAGTCTCGTATGCATCATGGTTCAGTTTATACAGGTTGTTATGACTCTTTCCAAAACAACTCCCAAGTCACAATTTCGACCCTTGGGGAAAATGCACCAAATCTTCTCCCATTGCAATAAAAATGAGTAAAATTGATTCCAATGCTTAAGTAATGAACATGATACTTGAAATAAACATTAATTACAGTCTATCCATCATACATTTATCATATATACATTCCTCCATTCGAAATAATAAGCATTACCATGGCGTATATCAAAATAGAGTGGAAATGGTCATTGTTTGCTCATTAAAAGTCATTTTGACATACAACTCTTGGGAATTTCGACTTGAAAATTTTTTAGAATGAATAAAAGATAATATTGAACTGATTCCAATCATAAATGGACAATGAAAGGCTCTCCCAATTCAAAATCATCAGCATTACAATGGTTCACAACAAGATAGTGGGGAAATGACACTATTTCTTCATTGAACATGGGATTATTCTGAATATGAAATACAGATTATATAAATCATAACATAATATAATGGGCATTATAATCTTCCCCAAAGAGATCAATAGATCACCCAAAGAGCAATCCCTCCATTGGCATGAATATGGTGTGAAAACGTGAAATAGTTGAGAGAGAGTGCTGCAATAGAAGAATCCACATGATTTCCTATAGCTTACACCTACAAATAAGAATACATTAAAGCTCCATGAAATACCTGAGTGGCCTTTCCAAAAACCAACTAGAATGGGAATCTTTCACCCTCGAAATTGGCTTAAACAAGAAAACTACTCATCCACTAACTCTCACAATTCACAAATGAGAAAAAGCTTATTCTCATTGATGATCCATGTATTTTATAAACATTATTAGCCTTCTAAGGTTCCAAATCCATCCATAAACCAAATCCAAGTCGAATTGGTGTGGCTGCTCATGCTATGCCATGTGGCCTCTCTCTTCACCTTCCCTCTTCTCCCAAATTTGAGTAGGAGCCTCTTGGTATTCTCCAAATCCCAAATTCAACCTCTAAGATGCTCTATTCAGTCCTGACATGTCAATATTTCAGCCTTTAGATCTGACTTGTGTCAAAACTATCATAGAATCTGCATCATTGGTGTCATAGATATCATAAATGTAAGGGGAATCTAGCCAAGTGTCCATGAAACTCCCATTTGGCTCTTCCTCGCCCATGTAAGTTACAATTCATCCCAAATTAAACCTATGAAGTATATGGACAAGTATATTATCCTTATAATCCATTCAAAAACATTAGGCTTCCCATATATTCGAATTTGCAAGAGGAAGATACCATTTAACATAGGAATTCTAGCTAGTGTGGGCCCCATAGTCTCCATCTGTCTTCATGCTCCATTGACACTTCCATTTTCTCTTGTATTTATTTAATAAGCTAAATTATTAAATATTTATCCCCTTCTAATGTCTAAACATAATTTATTATCCCCTTTATTCCAAATATCAAAGCTTCCACCCCCAACCTAGGAAACTAGTGATTTTCCTCCTTGGCAATTATTTGACTTTTAGCATCCCTTTGAAAACTTTCATGAACATGGAAAATGTGATTTGTCCATTGTGACCCAATGCAAAATATGGGACATTACAATATTATACTTGGATCATCTTTCTCCCCTGAAGAGGTCGCTTCCTACAAAGCACTTTTTCAGGAGTTCCATGATATTTTTGCTTGGTCCTATACTGAGATGCCTGGGTTGGATCCATCTATCATCGAACATCATATTGGCACATGGCCTGATGTGGCACCCATTCACCAAAAACAAATACCCATTCACTTGTTAAAGGTTGTTGTAGTCAAAGCTGAGATCGAGAAACTGCGTACAACAGGTTTCATATACCCCATCCCGTATATGACTTGCGTTTCTAATCATGTTCTCATTAATAAAAAACAAGGTACCATTCGCATCTGTACTGATTTTCATGACTTGAATTTGGCATGTCCCAAAGACAACTTCCCGACTCCATTCATTGACCAAATAATTGATGCTTGTGTCGGCCATGAGGTATTTTCCTTCATGGACGGTTTTTCTAGTTACAACCAAATTCATATCCAGAAAGAAGATCAATACAAGACTGCTTTTATAACCCCATGGGGGACATTTGCATATTGAGTCATGCCATTTGGATTTAAAAATGTTGGAGCCACTTTCAGTGGACCATGACTTTCTGCTTCCATGACCTTATCCACATCATATTGGTCTACCTAGACGGCCTCGCGGCTAACTCTTGGAGTCATTCCCAACATCTAGATGACTTATGACAAGTCTTCTTATGATGTCGCAAATACAACATCCGCTTGAACTCTCTCAAGTGGGTGTTTTGTGTCCCAGATGGGCGTTTACTCAGGTTTATTGCATCCCACAAAGGGATTGTGGTTGATCCTTTGAAGGTTCAAGCCATTCTGAATATTCCCGCTCCATGTACTCTGTGCCAATTGCAGAGTCTCCAAGGTAAGGCCAATTTCCTTCATCGGAGGTTCTATTCTTGACGTCACCATGAGTACACTTGGGTCATAGTTTTTCATTTTTGTTTTGCATCATTGTTAAAACGAGTTGGTGAACCCCTCTAGTAGTTGCTCCACGTCTAGTCGCAACAAGTACATTGTAGAAATATGTAGCATCATTTGCACATGACCAAGTGGATCTAACACATCCTCCCTGTCCATGTGTCGTTGGTGCCCCACTAGAGAGTGCGATACCACGTCTGCACATGCACATAGTATGTCACACATATGATCTAGCTACCACCATGCTAGCATACCGTCAGGTCCCTATACCTGTACTGGAGGTCGAGGCATCTCTAGGATCTCCCCAGTAGTCCATGCTCATGTATGGATCATCCTTTATGAGGATAGGAAGCTGCCACCACTATGCAAAAAGCTCCCGGATGAAGAGATGACTTATACTAGATTGACTCCCTCTGTACTTTCTTCGATCCATTTCTCGGAGTCACTTTGATTTGTGTACCACCACGTGAATCACATCTTGTACGTTGAGCTAGCTCCATACCCATAAGCCTCCATTTGGTCTAGTTTTTCCTCGAGCACCGCTGCACCAAGGACAACATCACTAGATGCTAGTCAGAGTCATCCAGATTATGTTTGAGACTCCATTTGCACCACTGGGTTCAATTTTTCATCCTCTGTCTTTTGACGAGACCCTTGTCTTGTGCTCACACTGTGATTTTCTGCGACATTTCCTGGAAGTCACCTCGATTTATGTTCCATCACGTGAATTGCCCTTGTATGTATTGACATGTTCACGAGCCATCCACTCCATCCATACTGCATAATTGGCCATCTTTGACCACCATCCATCGTCCCACAAGGGGGACCCATCAGTGTTCTACATTTACGCCCAACAACCATGTTCACAACATAGCCTCTTTCCATATATTGAACACTTGCCCCTTGCTCGATTGACCATTACAAAGTTTCTGTTAAGCTCTTTTCTTACTCCTAAAAGAATGAAAAGATCGTTGAGCATGCTTGTTTCCTTTTGCGCACGTTAAAGTATTTGAAAGGGTGTCTATGTAGCCTCGTTTATCTCCTTTTTTAAACTATGTAGACTATCATAAGAAAAGGACCACCTTGGAACACTCAAGCTAGGAACGTTTCCCTTTATATCATTTTATGCTTTCTCGGACATTGGGACCATACTTTACGAAAAATCTCATTACGAGTTGTCTTTAAGCTCTTTTCCAGCCTTCTCATCAAGAAAAGATCATCGACCAAACTTGGTTTAGTTCATGCTCATAAAAGTATTTGAATGATCGTCCAACTAGTATAGGTTTTACCTTTTTTGACCTGATTGGAATACCAACGGTAAAGAAGTCTTCCTTCCCCAAAGGTTGGTCGAGCTCTCCTTTGTACACTTTTATCCTTTTTCAGACACAGGAGACCACATTGGAGTCTTCTTCCTATTTTTTCAACTCTCTAAAATTGAAAACACCATCAAGCATTTACTTTCTCGAGCTCGCTAAAAGTCCACGAGATCATGTCATAATGGTGTCTTTTGACGCCACCCCATATTCTACAGTTTGGCAAGTTTCACCCATCAGGGAACCTTTGTTCAGAGTATTCTGCTATGAGTCTTCCCTAGATCCCCTAGATATCACTAGTCCAGTTACCTCCCTCAGTATTTCCCATTTACAATTTACATTCCCGGTATTACAGCTATGATCCCTCTCGCATGAGTCAATTTCATTTTCTTCCAGGTCAACCCTGTCATCATACTGTCAACAAAGGAAGTTTGACTCCCTTGTACTCCCCTTCCTATGTTCCCTCATTCAGTGTGCCATTCTCCAGATTGCCCCACATATTTGGTTATCCCCCTTGTGCTTCTGGTCAAGGAAACATTATCGCCTTGATTAGTTGCATGTCTCCCTCTGTCGACATCAACACTTCTATTCCAGATGATAGAACTAGAGGTCCCTGTATCTTGGTTTCATTCACCTTATAGATGAGTTCCTTGGACCACTGGAGAGGAGTCATTAGTGCCTCTCGAGGTGGTTGTGTCTCATGTGCTCAACTTCAACTACATCATCGCACCGTTGAGATTTGTACAGGGTATTGGTCCATGCATTATTTGGTAGAATACCCCGGTTTTCACCTGACTCTAACACATTGGTGAGTCTATTATGAAACCCAAATAGTCTCATAACACTTGTGATTTCCGGGTTGCATTGGCAATAGTGTTCAGAAGCCTCTAGTACAGTGCTTCCATGTATCTCCGATAATTGATGTAGCATATTGTACCATAGGGATTCTGATTCTCTGTCATTGAATCCCCCCATTTATGTACACTTCCATATTCAGCAGAGCATCAGTTGTGAAGATATTACATTCCATGATAATTCCATTGCTCCTATGTATCAGTTCTTCATATTAGCATTGTATTTAGCCTCTCATTGAGGCCAACATTATGTAACATCAGTTATATATATATATTGATCGACTCCCATATTTTTGAGCCTCGATCCCATTATTTATTTTTTTGACATTGTTACGAGCATGGGTATGCCCGCGTCATCCATATACATGTCACATTTTATATGTATCTCACCCATTGTTGGGAACCAATATTAATACAAAAACCAAAATCCATTGTGGTACGTACGAGGAAGCACCACTTCTCCATAGGTCTCTCTAGTCTCTCCACTATTCCCATGATCCTATGATGTCCATCAACCATACAATGAGCTCCTACCCTCACACATCAGGGGGAAATCCATTCACGCAAAAAATTGTTCACCAAGCTATGCATGGTCTAAACCATATACATACATCATATTCCTACCATATTTACCTTATTTTTTACCTTCACAACCATGGTTTGTTGATGTATTTGTAACTTCGGAATGTATTCTTCTATGTATCTTATATATTGTAACCCGATGTTTATTCCGGGATGTTTCTATTATGTATTTGAGTCATGTTGTCATGCCCCGATGTTCCGATCGGGAGGATTAATAATGTAAACAAGTCTTGTCAAGTCATTAGGTAAGTCCCCACAGTTTAGGGGCACTTGAGTTATTATACACTAATTAAGGTGTAGGCTCGAGTAAGTAATTGTTAGTTGGGCCAACATGATTAAGTGAATTTCAAGTGAAAGGAAGAATATAAATAGAGAGTGAGAGTCTCTCTATTTATCACTTGTACAACACATCACTTGCTCTCTCAAGTGTGGTGCACTAGTGGAGAAGGAAATATACTGGGACTAGAAGACTACTGCTGTTGGGAGTGCATCTTACTATTTTGGGGTCTTACATCTTGTGGTGATCTATCTTAGAGGAAGTTACGGGGTTTTCTCCATTTATGGTTTCCCCGATCAAAACTCTTTGTGTCTCTTGTCTCTTGTGATGTGCTTATGTTTTATCGCTGTGCTTGTTATTCTCTCAGTGAAAAGATCCTAACATAATGCTAACTTAAATGTTGAAAAACTAACATGGTATCAGAGCTAACCTGAGAAGAAGACACTGTGCAGCTGCGGGAACTAGGGATTCCTAGTTTCTGGACTTTTCTCCATGGATTTTCAGCAAAAGTAAGGTGGAACAACTCTCCTCCCTAGGGCACATCTTTCTGTCGAAGTGAAATTTGATTCCGAGCATTTTCAGTCTTCGATGCGGAAATTAGGGCTTTCTATAGAAGAGGAATTTTTTAGTGAGACCTGCATAGGATTTTTCTCCTCATCAAAACCGAAGTTTAGAGACCTGGATCAAGAAATTTGGTTGGGTGAAACTCCGGGAAAGTCAAACCCTAGTTTGACCCCGAGCTTGAAAAACCCTAAATACTAAAAACTGATAAGTTTTGGTACAGTCACTATATTCCGAGGTTGGCGAAGTCTCAAATGCTAAAAAATTTAGAGGACGAATATAAAATCCTGAAGAATACTGTGTCCAAAATTCAGCCTCAGATTCACTATATTCCAGGAGATATGATCTCTGTAAGTTAGGGTTTCAGTCTCTTCCAGAAATCATCCATAAACAGGACACCCGAGGAGATCTGCAATATCTTGGGAAACAGAGGTCCAAATGGAATTCCTAAAGATTTTCCAGAAAGGTTACAGACATTAATTTCAATGGTCCAAATATCAGACTCATAAGATGAACCAGTGACACGTGGCATGCCGTACAACTTCGCTGTTCTGAACAGTCCTGTAACAGGTCACCTTGGAAAAAGGATCATAAATCTCAAATGGTGAAACCAATTCTGATGAAACTTATGGTGTTGGATCAGGGACATGTGAGTTACCTTAGTACTAAATTTCAGACACAGAGGAGTACTAATTTCAGAGATATCACAGAAACAGTAACAGGCATTTTTGCAGAAGAATTTGAAAATTAGGGCTTCCTGTTCCGGGAGCCTCCCTTCACTGTTTTCAAAAAAGGTGTACATTGGACAGCTCCATTTGAAGAGATCTATTTGTTTGTGCAATTAGATCTGAAAGATTCCAAGTTTTCAAAATTAGGGTTTCTGTGACAAACCCTAGATCAGCGAACTCTGGGACAAGGACGGACACCTCAAATCGGTAAGATCTAATCCTTTGCTATTTCCATTTGCGGTTCTCATTTCAATATGATATATCACATCATCTTGGTGAAAAGCTTGGGGAAGTTGACAACTTCCAAGCCTGGAAGTATATGATCTCTCTGAAGAAAATGGATTGGACACCTACATGAGTATAGAGGTTCTAGTTTCAGAGGGAGACGAGGTTAGAAGCCTTTCACAAGAAGAACTTGGTCAAGGCCAAAGAAGACATCATGCTCATGCTGCAGAGGATGATGAACCATCTAGAAAGAGATCCGTATATGAAAGTGAAGATTCTTCAAGCGATGATGAATATATTCTGATATCATCTCTTACAGGTAACAGTACTCATGGATGTGATGATTGGATTATAGACAATGGGGCTTCCAAACATATGACGGGATTCAAGGAATCCTTTGTAAGACTGTCAGAACATGAATCACCTCACAAGGTGAAACTAGGAGATGACTACCAATATTGGGGAATCTTCATACAAGATAGACTCTGGTAAGTCTTTAACAATGAAAGAAGTATTGTTTGTTCCAGGACTCAAGAAGAACCTTCTCTCAATTTCAGCATTGATGCAAAAGGAATGCGGGTTGCATTCATAGATGGTCAAGTCATCATGTGGCCAAAAGGAAAGACTATCGATGATGCGGTAGTGATTGGAGAACAAGAAGGAGGCTTGTACAAATTGAAGGGCCATCCAGAATAAGCCTTGATCCATGACATAGTAGAGACAAATGAGCTTTGGCATAGAAGGCTTGCACATGTGCATTACAAAGAACCACCTATTGCAAGCAAAGATGTTGAAGGTCTTCCAGAATTTCAAGCTATTTAAAGGGAAGAACAAAAATCAGAATATGACCTAAAGAAACCAGTTGAAGAATGTGAAGATCCAGAATGCAGAGACCATGCAGTCATAAGAGTCTTTCAAATCAAGAACAACTTGAAGCGGTGCAGAAGTGGTGATGGCCACCTTGAATGGCCTCCCAGGATCGTGGAATTCATTCATTCAAGGAATTTGTTCCAAAAGGAAGTGATTACATTTCAGCAGACTTCAAGAAGAAGAAGAAGCTCGATTCATAAGAAGAGAAGGGAAGATGGAAGAAACTGAAGATCAAGCTCTCATCATCCAAAGAAGATCCCTCAAGAATATGAAGAACTCAAATCTTGAAGAACTTCTTATCCACCTTAGCATTTGGATAAGAAACGATGCTATCATGAATGAAGAAGACAATGAAGCTGAAGGCTCAAGAAGGAGTATACCCACGAAACAAATAAAGATAAGTATTCAATTGTCATTTCATGATATTGTTTTGCTATGCATTCGTTTATATTCAGTTATTGTATTATGCATGATAGGATGTTTGCATTAACGAAAGTATACTACTAATATGCATGTGATGGGTAAGTAGCTCATGGTGCTATACAAATTCTCCATTGCTACTTATCTAGAATGAAACCTCTTTGCTGACATATTGGATTAGTGCACAATCTCAATGTTGTCCTGGTAGAGATGGAAGGCATCTAGAAAGTTTCAGTGAGATATGGATGAATGTTGTATTGGCTAAAGTAGTTGCATGATCTTATATTTATGCATAAGAACTTGCTAGTATAAATATTCTTTATGAAATGTTTCTAACCATACAATTGCATTTGACTTGTAGGAAAGACCGCATACATAATCGCCTACAAGCAAATAAGAATGAAGACTTGTTCTGAAGAACAAGTGATGACAGTTCAAAGACAAAGAATAATATGACGAGTGTAGTGACATCATTGATGCAGAACCTTCCAGCCACCAAGAAGAAAGGGAAGACCAGTTCAAGAAGAATGGTGTCAGGGTGCAGTATCGAGACCTAAAGAGAAGTTCATAGTTCCATCATGCTGTAGATGGAAACATCGTCGGATACAAAGCAAGATTTGTAGCATGAGGATTCTCACGAAAAGAAGGCCTAGACTACGAAGAGACATTTGCAGCCAGTAAGAGTTGAAACACATACATGATGAGCTTGATGAAGATCTTAACCTTTGCTTCAAGGTTGAAGATGCAAGTCTATACACTAGATGGTCACATAGAATATTAGTAGCATAGGAAGCTACTTGTTACTCTGGTACAAAATGTTTTCAGTGCATAGAGCACAGAAGACAGAGGGAGTATGATGCTTCGCTTCAGAGGGAGTGACTACAAAAGATCTAAGGTTCGACATGGTATGACAGGATGGGCAGATTACTGATGACTCTAGGATTTAATGAGAGTAAAGTGGACTCCAACCTTTGATTCAAGGTTGAAGGCGGAAGACTAGTGATGTTCCTGTTATGTGTCAATGCACTACTATTATAGGTATGGAGGTGTGGCAGAGTACATATGAAATCTTTCTTGGACAAGGGAAGTATGCAGTAGAGATCCTGAAGAGGTTCAGGATGATGGACTGCATGACCACACCTATGGCATCGAACATGAAGCTATTAAGTGATGCTTCATCAAAGACGGTTGATGCTACGATGTATCGTCAGATGATTGGGTCCTTGATGTACCTGAGACCAGATATTTGCTTTGCTGTGAACACATTGAGATAGGTTCACCTGATGGTTGCAAAGCATGCAGGGGTATAGTTGATTATGGGCTCAAGTACAATGTGAATCAGAAGATTAATCTGGAGAGTTATGTTGATTCAGATTGGGCAGGCAGTGCCATCGACAAGAAGAGTACTTCAGGATGTTGCTTCAGTATGGGATTAGGTGTGATCTCTTGGTTTAGCAGGAAGCAATCCTGTGTGGCACTGAGTACAGCTGAAGCAGAGTATGTCGCAGCTTGTTCAACTAGTTGTGAGGCAGTATGGCTGCAGAAGCTACTATCTGATATATTTGATCTCCAGTTGGATGCTACTTGTATACATTGTGACAACCAGAGTTGTGTGAAGTTGTCAGAGAATCCAGTGTTCCATGACAAGTCGAAGCATATCGAGATCAAGTATCACTATATCAGGGATATGGTACAGAGGAGCAGTGAAGCTCTTGTATGTTGCGATGGAGGATCAGATAGCTGATGTATTGACGAAGCCATTGGCTAGGCTGAAGTTCGAGTACTTCAGAGAGAGACTCGGTGTTCTCTAGATCGAGGTTCCCTCTAAGAGAAAGTGATGAGACCCATAGGCATTCTGACATGGTGAGAGGATTGGTTCCTTCCATGGTCAGATGTAAGGGTTGAGCCATTCTGTCATGGTGAGAGGATTCAGTTCCTTCCATGTCAGATATGAGTGCTAGAGATCCAAAGCCATTCTGACAAGCAGGTCAGATGTAAGGGCTGAGCCATTCTGTCATGGTGAGAGGATTTGGTTCCTTCCATGTCAAATATGAGTGCTGACTGCCATTCTGGGAATGGAGGCACCTGGTCAGTTACCAGGAACACTCATTCTGGGACCGGGAGAGCCATTCTGACAAGCAGGTCAGATGTAAGGGCTGAGCCATTCTATTCATGGCTAAAGGATTAAGTTCCTCCCATGTCAGATGTGAGTGCTGGCCATTCTGTCGAGTAGGATAGATGTAAGGGCAACTGCCACTCTCCGGGAGAGTGGAGGCACCTAGTCAGTTACCAGGTAGCTCAGTCTAGGACTGGGGGCCATTCTGACGAGGGTGTAGGATCTAGTTCCTACCAGGTCATATGTGAGTGCACAAAATCTTTCTTCATTGTGGCGGATGTGGTTCCAGCCTGGGTGAAAAGAACTAAGTTCTTTCATAATTGTGGCGGATGTGGTTCCAGCCTGGTTGAAAGTCTTCCATCATTTTGGTGGATGTGGTTCCAACCTGGGTGAAAAGAACAGGGTTCTTTCATCATTGTGGTGGATGCGGTTCCATCATGGATGGATGTGATGCTCTTCTGATGAGTAGGTCAGATGTAAGTGCGGATCCATTTCACAGATGGTAGTTGATGTGCCTACCATGCTGGTGAATGTGAGTGTTGGGCCTTTCTGATGTGATTGTAGTTTTCTACATCATTATATGTGAGTGCTAGGAGTGCCTTTCTAACGAGTAGGTCAGATGTAAGTGCTGGGCAAAGACCTACCTGGTGGCTAGGCCTACAACCAGCATGAAAAAGGGTTGGCTCTGTAGAACTTCCTATGATGAGATAGTACACACATGATGATGACCAGAGATGCTCCAGATCGAGCTATGATCCATATCCAGTTATGATGACTCCGAGAGATCCAGATCGAGTGATGATCCAGATCCAGCAGTGATGATCCAGATCGAGAGATGATCCAGATCCAGATCCAGATTGAGTGATGATCCAAATCTAGTCCAGTGATGATGATCTAGATCAAGAGATGATCCACATCCGATGATGAAGATGACTTGAAGATGAAGATGATCCAGTTGATACAGAGAAGAAGACCTACGCTGAAAATTGTGTCGAAAGAATACCTTCCTAGTTAAGAGGGAGTGTTGATGTATTTGTAACTTCGGAATGTATTCTTCTATGTATCTTATATATTGTAACCCGGTGTTTATTCCGGGATGTTTCTATTATGTATTTGAGTCATGTTGCCATGCCCCGATGTTCCAATCGGGAGGATTAATAATGTAAACAAGTCTTGTCAAGTCATTAGGTAAGTCCCCACAGTTTAGGGGCACTTGAGTTATTATACACTAACTAAGGTGTAGGCTCGAGTAAGTAATTGTTAGTTGGGCCGACATGATTAAGTGCAATTCAAGTGAACGGAAGAATATAAATAGAGAGTGAGAGTCTCTCTATTTATCACTTGTACAACACATCACTTGCTCTCTCAAGTGTGGCACACTAGTGGAGAAGGAAATATACTGGGACTAGAAGACTATTGCTGTTGGGAGTGCATCTTACTATTTTGGGGTCTTACATCTTGTGGTGATCTATCTTAGAGAAAGTTGCGGGGTTTTCTCCATTTATGGTTTCCCCGATCAAAACTCTTTGTGTCTCTTGTCTCTTGTGATGTTCTTATGTTTTATTTTTGTGCTTGTTATTCTCTCAGTGAAAAGATCCTAACATAATGCTAGCTTAAATGTTGAAAAACTAACATGGTTTACCCTCATTCTCTCCCAAAAATGGCTAAAAAACATAAAAATGGCTAAAAACCCCCAAAAGGGGATAAAACCCCAAAAAAGGGCTAAACACTCAAAAAGGGCTAAAACCCCTAAATAGGGTTAAAAACCCTAAATAGGGTTCCAAAACCCTAAAAAGAGAATAGGTCAAAAAACCTAAAAAGATACTATAAAAATAGTGTGAAGGTCTCTTTCAAAAGATTCTTATAACTTTTTCCGTTATTATATTTTGTGAGTATGGTGAGAAACCATTATTCTCCAGAATTGACACCCCATTTTTTCCATCATCCCATTACCCTACCATTCCCACATAGTATATTGATATCTTCTCTGTACCTACCTGGAGACCCAGCTTGTGGAGAGACGGACCAATTCCGAGACGGCCACGTGTTGTGCTAAGGGCAGACCTGGGTTCTTATGCTTTTCTCTTCGCACGAACAAACAGACCGACAGTGTTGGCCCTTTTGACAACAACCTGCGAACATGTTGCAGTCTCACTCCAAACAGCTATGGGGTGTCGCAGAATCAGGTTTCTGCAGACAAAAGAGGGATATTACTGTACCTTTAGCCTTAATAAAGAATAATTATACAATACAGAGCTTCGACATTCACTTAAATAGATTCGTAGTTTAGATAAAAAGACAGTTACTTGCTTAACCCTTAACCGAGAATTCACAGTGAAGTTAGTACTTAGAAATATGTCTTACTTATCATTCATCTACTTATCAAATGCATAAAAACATAACAGGAACAAAATAAAAAGAACCACCACAATGCAAGATATACGTGGTTCACCCCCAGTGTAGGGGCAACGTCCACAGAACTGCATTTATATTCAACTCTTTACAAACAACACAGTTCTGATCTACGCACTCAGCTATAGAGGTCATCCATGCATTCAGCTGGGACTTAACCTTAACCCAAAAATATATCTTAGCTTCTTCGCATCACATCAGCATCATAACACAAAAAGTCTACCAATTGCCCTTTACTCCTTTACATAAGTGCCTATTTATACAAGTGCACTATTACAATACCATGGGTTTAAACCATGGGCTTAAACCATGGGTTATTTACAAAAAGAGGGGATTTGACCCAACCCCAAAACCCCTAAGACTATTTTGGACCTCAAATCCTCTTACAAGCTTCGCACCAAAACCACGGAGTTGCCAAAATTAAGGACCTTCAAGGTCCGAGCCCCAACAGTCCCCTAAGACTCACCAGTGTCCCGTCCCGAGACACTCTGCTACTTTTCCTGTGGAAGAATCTTGTTGGCGAAGATAGTGAACTGCTTGTTGAGGTTGCGCATGATATATTTGGCTGCTTGCTCTTTCTCCACTATCTCCTGCAATGTTGCTGCAGATGCTTCGTTGGCCTTTTCCTATGCGAATGAATCATACTCCTTCAGGACTTTGAGCTGGTTGTCCGCAGCAGTGCTCAACTCCAAGGCCTCATTAATGAGAGGCTGCACAGAGCTCACTAACAGTGTCTCTTTTCTTCTGCAAGACTCAATTTCTTGTTGGAGCTCATTGCTATGCTTCACCTTAAGCATCTTCTGCATATGAGGCAATGTCTTAATTTCCGCCTTTACTGCATCCAGCTCTGTCTGTCGTTGCTTGATAGTTTCTTGCAACTTTTCGACTTCCGAGTTGTCTTGCAAGTTTTCCTAGGCCTCGACACTTTCATCTAGAATCTTTGATGCACTACTGAGAAGATCTGAGATCTTTGTTGTTGAGGCTTGAATATCTCTGCGACGTTGTTCCCTGACCTTTGGTGGACTCTCAGGAGTGATGTGAAGTTGAAGCTCCAAAATCTGAGCCTCATGTTCATCTTTCATCTTCTCTATGTGGCTTCAAGACTGTTGTGCATAGTCTTTCATACTGACTATTCTTTGCTCTAGTTCTTCTTCATCCTACATGTCGAAGTCAGGAATACTTCGACATGCCTCATCCAACACTTGCGCTAGTGTAGCCCGCTTATTTTCTGCTTCCCTCTTCTTCTGTTCAGCTTCTTCCAACTGCGGTGCGAGGCTCTCACTTTGCTTCGTGATATTCTCTAACTATATGTGCAAATAGCTGTCTCATTCTCGATTCTCCTTGATGAGTGCCAATTGACAAAGATACAGCTCCAACATAGACAACTTGGTGTAATCTATTTCAACTGTCATGCTCATCTGCGATCGAGATGCTACGTCAGTTATTATAAGGGCTTCACTTGGAAGTTGTCCTCTGTTGTTTATGGCTAGCCATTGTCTCGTATCTGGCTACGCGCCTGCTAGGGCATTGCTTGCTGCAGCACCAGTTGCTGATCTTTCCACTAATGCCTTGAGTTCTTCAATTCATTGTACTACGCCCAAGAGCGCATCAAGATGTGTAGCTGCAAACTCTCCCCATTTGCTGGATAATACCTCTATTGATTTCATCAGAGCCTGATCAAGCTCTTCAATCATCAAAGTGGGCTCTTCAACAATATTCTTTCCCTTCGACACCTTAGCTTTCTTTTTGGGTTGAGGCTTAGTCACTTCCTCTACTTCAGGAGACTTGCGCTTATCTGGGTGATTGGGGTGTAAGATAGTTTTGACTGATTCTTCTTCTTCTTCTTCGTCAGCTTTGTCATCTCCACCATCGTCACCTTTGCTCTGCTGTGACTCATCTTGTTCTTCTCTTTCTTCTAGTGGGTCATTCTGCTGCATCTGGATAGGACCTACACCCACATCTATTACTGGAGGAACTGGTATGTTGGGCCTTGTTCTTGCATCCTTCATCCATTCAGTCAGCCACTGTTGAACTACTACGAGGATGTTTTCCTGTTTTACCACGTATGGTAGCTTCCACCATGTATGCTTGGTATCTGCGCGGGCCTGGATAAAGACATTATGCATGTCAGCTTTGAACTCGGCCACTCTAGTGTATTGAGAAAATAGTTCATTACTGAGCCGTGGCGTTTTTAAGATCTCATATGAAATATTCATTGCATAGAAGGTGAACACATAGTTCATCATCTGCTGTAAGGATTTATCCTGTGAACCCCAAAGAGATGCATACCTTGCTGCGCCAGGCATCTCCGGAGGCACATCAACAAACTGCAGACCCCTTTGTCTGAATTCTCTCAACAATTCCTGGACTTCGCGATTAGCTGATATGGACTCAACTCAAGAAAATGCGTAATGTGAAATTCGCAGGTTTGGGTGACTTCTTATAGAATCCAACGACCAACTCTGTCATAACTGTGCATTAACGACACCAAATATGACTGTGCGGCGATAGATCTTGTCCAAACGGCGCTAGATTCCTTAAAATCTCATCATTACAGGTAGTTAATGCAGTTAACGTGTCAGCGCTGCCAAATCTGATTTTTTCCAACGGTCGCATTTTAAGCTTCAACACACCTTTGTTCTTTGACACAGCCGCTAACTTCAGCTTTGCCACAATAAGGAACTTCGACACAATATAGATATTTGACACTTCGTAATTTTTCCAACAATCTGCCCAAGCTCTGTGAGAACAGCTTCATTATAGTCTAGTACCCAATTTCAACTGTTCTTGGTACTTAGACTCTTATTCTTGCTATTGCTTCTGATCAGGGGGGTACAGGACCGTCCCTATACTTCTTCAATCTACTTCCATTCACCATGGAGGGAAAACTTTCTCCATTTAATTTAGCTAATTGAACTGCGCCACCATCAGTAACTTTCTGAACTATGTATGGTCCTTTCCAATGTGTCTTGAACTTACCTAGGAACTTCATGAATTTACTGTCGTACAAGAGCACAAGATAACCATTCTGAAAATGTTTCTTCTTAATGTGTCTATCACGCCATGTTTTTTCTCTAGCTTTCTGTACTTGCTGCTAAAAACCTGCAATGAATCTGTCTTCTTCTAGTTCCAGTATCTTCACCAACCTTTCATTCAACATGGCTGGATCATCCATCTCTATGAAGGAAGATATTATGAGGCTAGGAACAATGTACTCCATGGGCATAACTGCTTCCTGTCCATAAACCATCCTAAAAGGTGTGTGGCCTGTCAACTTCTTGTAAGTGGTTCTATAAGCCCATAATACTGCTGGAATTCTAAGATCCCAATCATTTTTGTTAACATTGCAAACCTTCATCAGAGTGTGCTCAAGAATCTTGTTAAAGGCTTCGATAGTTCCATTTGCTTGAGGATGGTAGGCAGTACTCTTCTGATGATATACTTGAAACTCCTCGGTCAATGCTTCAATAGTCTTATTCAGAAAATGTGATCCTTGATCACTTATAATAATTCTAGGACACCCAAACCTCAACATGATATTATCAAATATGAACTTCACAGCTGTAGTAGCGCTACAGTCCTTGACTGGTTGAGCTTCGGCCCAACGAGTAAGGTAATGAGTTGCTGTAATAATGTATCTTGCTCCAGATTTCTTTGTAGGGGGATTGATTGGTCCAACAAAATCAATAGCCCACTTGTTAAATGCTTGTAAAGTTACCTGTGGAACTAGAGGCATCTCATCCCTCCTGGATGGTTTGCCTGTCCTCTGACAGATATCATAGCTGTGGCAATACTCTCTGGCATCCTTATGAATCGTAGGCCACCACAATCCAACATTCTATGTCATAGCTTTTCCTGCATAATGACCTCCTGCTGCTCCAGAGTGTGCCTTAGCCAAAATCAATGGATTTTCATGCTCCAAGACACACCTGCGCAGTATTTCATCTGGTCCCATCTTATATAGTTGTCCTGCTATCAAGATAAAGTTAGCTGCTCTAACCACCAGCTGCTTCTTCTGCTGTGTTGTCATCTCAAAAGGTGCAAAACCTGTAGACAAGTACTGAACAATATTATGAAAATAGTCATCAACCATCTGGATGGCAAACAACTAGGCATCAGGAATACCTTCATCCAAACTAGTGGGCTCTTCTCCTGACTTGAGCCTCGACAAGTGGTCAGGCCCCAGGTTAAGTCTTCTTAGCTTAACTATGATCTCAAAGTCATACTCTTGAAACAAAATCAGCCATCTGCATATCCTTCCACCCAACATAGGCTTGTTAACCAAATACTTCAAAGCAGAATGGTCAGTGAACATTTTAAAACGAGATCCTAACAAATAATGTCGAAATTTCTGCAAGGAATAAACCATAGCTAGACCTTCTCGTTCTGTCGTAGTATAATTATTTTCTGCTGTGGACAATTTTCTACTTGCGAAACCAATAGGGTGATCAATATTACCTTCACCTGACTGAGCCAATACTATACCTAAAGCAATTGAAGATGCATCGACATGAACATGAAACTCCTCACTCCAGTCAGGGAATACTAAGATAGGGGCAGTTACCATCTTTTCTTTCAAAATATCCAAGCTTTCCTGGCATTTAGGTGTCCACTCAAACTTAATATCTTTCTTCAATTTCTTTTCCATAGGGGCTATAATCTGAGCATATCCTTTAATGAATTTCTTGTAATATCCAGTATGACCAAGCGTAGTGCGAAGTTGCTTAATAGACTTCGAAGGTGGCAAGTTCACAATAATTTCTATCTTCACAAGATCCACCATCAATCCTTGCTTGCATACAATGTGACCTAGCAGAATTCCAAAAGGTGCACAAAAGATACACTTCTTCAGGTTCAATGAAATCCGATGTTGTCTACACTTGTCCAGCATAAGTCTTAAACTGGCTATATGATCTTTCAATAAACCAAAGATAGTCCAATCATCAAAGTAAACTTCCAAGAACTTATGAATAAATTCCTTAAATGCAGATATGACTACTCTGGAAAACATAGCAGGTGCATTCTTCAAGCCAAAGGGCATAACAGAATACTGAAAAGATCCCATTTCTGTAGCGAAAGTCATTTGATGTCGATCCTCTGGTGCAATTCTGATCTGATGGTAACCTGAAAATCCATCAATGAAAGAATACACTTCTTGACCTCCGACATTGTCTAAAACTTCATCTGTAAAGGGAGTAGGAAAAGGATCATGTAGACAGGCATCATTCAGCTTCCTCAGATCAACACAGATTCTAATTTCTCCCTTGGTCTTCTTTTCTTTTACCACCATAGGGCTGACCCATTCGGACTCTTCGATAGGCTCAATGATTCCTGCAGCGAGCATCTTATCTAGCTCCATCCTGACTTTTTCTTTATACTTAGGGTTCAACTTATAAGGGCGCTGCTTCACAGGCTTTTCATCAGCTTTCAAAGGGATTTTTATTACTCCTATATCACCAAGGATACCTTTCATTTCTAAAAACTTTGTTAAAAATAATTCCTAGTACTCATGGACAAGTTCAGTCACTTTGCTTACCATTTCTTCATCCCAATAATCTCCAATGGTAGCGTACTTAGGCATTTCTTCTGATCCAATGTTTACTTTCCTTGTCTTTAAGGGCTGAGTTACTTCAATTGATTGGAACTGCTAGTCCATGTACTTCGCAATGTCATTCTGACTCAAGAATATTAATGTTGCGAGGGTCATCGTCTTCATCAATGGTGAGGTTATAGCATTCTACTACATTAGCTTCTTGTTCCTTCCAATCAGGCTGGTACTCGGCTATTTCTTTATCATCAAACATCTTAGTATGGATCAACCTAATAGCTGCGTCCAAAGCAGGGCAAACCTCAGTAATACAAAATGCGAGCACAAAACTATCAACAAGGCTAACCCAACTTACAGTACCATGGTGAAGCTCCACCTCCACATACCAATTCTTTGCTATAGGTTCTAGAGTGTGTACAAACCTATGTACCCATTCTTCACAAGGTACATGCTTCCATGCGTCATAACACTACTCCAAATGTTCCTGAGGGCTAGTCTTACCATTAAATCTTATTTGTACCTCCTGAGGTTAATCCATGAATCTTAGGTGAAGAAACTTTTGACAAGCTCTCCAACTATGAATATACTTTTTATGACCATTCCACCATCTGGAAGCTGTGGCTCTGAATACTTAATCTAGAGTCTCCATTTTTTGTGAATCTGGTACTTGCTTTGAGAATTGCACAATAAAATCTTCTGGGTCTATCAAGCCATCAAAAGTAGGTAAGATTCTTGTCTGTGAACCAACCCATCTGATAGACTTAGTAATTCTTGCACATCAATGTCCATGTAGCTCATGAAGTCGATTCTACAAATTTTCTAGGCCTTCATCTGAATCAGTCATGCAAGAACTGTCACACTGCCAATCCATTATAGCTTCAGCAATAGGGTTAACATAGTATTCTTCTTTAGCTGTGATGTTGTAAATATGATCTAAAACATCCTGATCTTCATCTCTGACTGGCTCTATATACCTTTCTCCTTGAGAAGGGTCCAACGGTACTATGACTCTCAAGCCTTTTCCTTCAAAAGTCATCTGTTTATTCTTAAGGTTGATTACTGCATCATTGTCTAGTGCCCATTCAATTCCTAGCAATGTTGGATAAGGGTTGCTATCATCAATTATTTCAATGACTTCAAAATCTGCTAATGTACTAACTCCGTCAATATCCACTGGTACACTAGGGAATCTTCCGAAGGGCACAATCTTCTACTGATTGGCTAATCTCAGTTGTATAGGGGACCATTTAAGCGTAGGTTTTCCCATTTGTTCCCATGTCTTCTTAGTTAATACATTCACTTCTGATCCCAGGTCTAAAATGATATCAGTCATGTCATAATCTCCTATCTGAGCATGCAATCTCATTTCTCTTCCAGTCCTTCTAACTCTATTAACAGTTTTTTTTTCTATCAGAGCTTCGTTGAGGTTCGCAAGACTGAATAAATTTCTGTAACTCATTCAAAGCATTCTGATTTCTTAATAGCTTCAAAACTCTATAAAAATGATGTCAGTGTACTTACTTGATCCAGCGAAGCTTCTTGAAACTATAACTGATGGTGATGCTGTTGCGTAGTTGCTACTGATGTTCTCAGGTCAGCAAAGTCTTTTTTAGCTTCCATAAATGTTTCTTTTTCTCGTCCAACATCGAAGGCTAGATTTTCTCTGAGGTCTTATGGACCCAAGCCTCGTCAGGCTGTTTCCCCTTATTCTGCACCTGCGTCATAGTTCCACTCCTTGTAACAACGTTAATGGCTGGGATAGGTCTTTTCTCTACAGCAATCATTTGAAGATTCTGAGTAGGAGTGCCATTTCTTTCTTGTATCTTGGCTATCAACTATGGGCATTGCTCAATCACATGATCAACTGCTCTGCAATATCGAGATGTCGTAGTTGGGTTCTGACAATCTCTAGCTAGATGTCCTGCCTGATTACAATTATAGAAAATAACCTAGCCTCGACCTCTTCCAGGCATACCACCACAACCACGACCTCTGAAATTACCTCGACCTGGTGTGCTACCACGGTAACCATATCCATCATTGCCTTGTGCATCGGTTTGTACCCTATAGGCATCATAGGTTCGCTCCCTCATGAGGTCAAAGCTACGACATTCGTCTTCGTTGTGTCCAACTGACTTACAAAACTTGCAGTAGGGATTCTTAGGTACTTGAACACATCTCTGCAGTAGGTAGCAATATTCAGGTCGATGCTGGCCAGTTGTTCTACAGATCTCACAATATAAGACATTAGGGTTAAACGGGTTTGGTGCACCAGTATTCAAATAATTTCTTAATGCAGGACATTGTTCTTTGTCATGACCTTCCGTCTTACATCGTGTACACCAAACCTCTTCTCGAATAGATTTCCCTTTTTTCATGTCGTGAAGCTCCAAAGCCATTTCTGCTAACTGTGCCTGTATCTGGGCTATTCCGGAGTTATCTCCAACAAGAGTTGTTTCAAGTTTCATAGTAATTTCCAATGCTTCTTGTTGATCAGCAACCTTCTGTTGCATAAGTGGAGTCCTGATATGAGGCAATAGTGCTGCAATGAACCATTCTTTATGCTATTCTGGTCCAATAGTGAAACTAACTTGATCCAACAGAACCTTGAACCTCTAATCAAAGTCCCAAACTGATTCACCTTGCTTCTGCTGAATTTCTTTTAGTTCAGTTATACACTATGACTCCGATTTAGGCTTCTTGAATTCTTTGATCATTGCTTTTTTAATATCATCCAAGGCGTAGTTCTGAGTACTGGAAAACTTCATAAACCAGGTCAAATCTCGGTCTCTGAAAGAGGTGACCAGCTGCGCTCTTCTTGTATTTTGATCCATAATATTCTTAGCAGTCCAAACATCTTCGCATAGGAACCAAAACTGCTCTGGATCCTCTGATCCAGTTCCTTTAAAGACTGGGAGCTTGATATCATCATTCACATGGGCCATAGTGAATCGAGGGGGGGAAGGGGGGGGAGGGGGAGGGGGACTAGTAACAGGGGGGATACTGGTAACAGGGGGAAGGGAACTTACTAAGGTAGAATGACCTGCGACAGGACTACTAGGGTTGCTTGTAGACTGCGAAGGGTTCTCAGGGATAATAGGTCTTCACTACGGATTTATAGGAGGGTTTCTAACAAAAGGGGTTTCTTCATATTCAGATTCTTCTGGACTTATTGAGGTATAACTGGTATTCTGGCCTAGGGTATAGGATCCAAAATTTAACTGGTATTCTGGCCTAGGGTATAGGATCCAAAATTTCTCTTGTATCTTTTACCATTGTGAAGCAAACCACTTTGTTCGTCGAAGTCACTTTCACTTCCAAACATAGGTTAGTAGCAATAAATCTAGCAATCTGATTGGATAAGCAATATGCCTTTCTTAGCCAAGAGCATTTTAATTTTCATACTTAATGAATTCAGGTACTTACCCCTTGGTCCTTTGAAAAATTGTCTTTCTGCTTCACTGAAAGAAGTATGTGTGTCGATGGCGAACTCCATCACAAATGCTTCAAGGGTTCGCGTTATCCAGAAGTCAACAGCTCTTGATACCGCGTTGTTCACGCTTTTCAATAGCTTAATTCTTTCTGGGGTCCAGTCAGGAGACTAATCGTCTTTGAAGTTTGTCTTTCTTTCTGTCAACCTGGATAACCACTGGTGCAATTCTATGTGGATACTACCAAAGAAAATTTCATAAATATCAGAAAAAAACGTACCTTTGCAAGAAGTCACCTGAGCTACGACAAGGGTCCTTATTCTCTTGTTCAGCAAATTTCACATAGGTATCCTCAACCCAGTCGCTGATTTCTTTTACTGAGGGCCTCCAAATCATATCCCTTTAGGTACGACGTAGATCCCTCTTGAAGTAGATACTGGTTCAACCGGAAACGGAACCAATTTGTTGGGCTAAGGGCAGACCCGGGTTCTTATGCTTTTCTCTTCGCACCAACAAACAGACCCACAGTGTTGGCCCTTTCGGCAACAACCTGCGAATAGGTTGCAGTCTCAACCGAAACAGCTATGGGGTGCTGCAGAATCAGGTTTCTGCAGACAAAAGAGGGATATTACTGTACCTTTAGCCTTAATAAAGAATAATTATACAATACAGAGCTTCGACATTCACTTAAATAGCTTCGCACTTTAGATAAAAAAACAGTTACTTGCTTAACCCTTAACCGGGAATTCACAGCGAAGTTAGTAATTAGAAATATGTCTTACTTATCATTCATCTACTTATCAAATGCATAAAAACATAACAGGAACAAAATAAAAAGAACCACCACAACACAAGATATACATGGTTCACCCCCAGTGTAGGGGCAACGTCCACAGAACTGCATTTATATTCAACTCTTTACAAACAACACAGTTCTAATCTGCGCACTCAGCTACAGATCTTCTCAACAGCCCAAAACTGCGCACTCAGTTGCAGAACCTTTCTTCCAAAACCCTCTGCGCACTCAACTGCAAAGTTCATCCACGCACTCAGCTGGGACTTAACCTTAACCCAAAAATAGATCTTAGCTTTTTCGCATCACATTAGCATCATAACACAAAAATTCTGCCAATTGCCCTTTACTCCTTTACATAAGTGCCTATTTATACAAGTGCACTATTATAATACCATGGATTTAAACCATGGGCTTAAAAACCATGGGCTTAAACCATGGGTTATTTACAAAAAGAGGGGCTTCGACCCAACCCCGACACCCCTAAGATTATTTTGGACCGCAACTCCGCTTACAAGCTTTGCACCAAAACCGCGGAGTTGCCAAAATTAAGGACCTTCAATGTCCGAGCCCCAACACCACGGTGGCCCATTTTTTAGAAAAAGAAGGTATAACTTTCATGTTTTTACTTTTATTTAGTTTAGCCGTAGATGTTTATTTAATTTATTGTTACTAATATTGTTTATTGTTTTAGTTGTTTTCCATGAACTCTACCTTATTGTCCCATTGACGTAAGGATGGTGCTTTTGCACGTAACAGGCGTGAAACCCCCGTTACAATTTCCATGTGCAACAAAGTTTCAACATAAAGATATATGAATTTAAAATAATATAGTTTCTCATCAATAATTAAAAGCAAATCTTTGTATCCTTTTAACGAGTTTAAATTTATCTTAAAAGAGTAATCCAAAAAATGAATGTAATTTTTTTTAATTACTTATCATTTATGAAAAATAGGAAATATATAAAATTTTAAAAGAATGATTTTATTTCCAACTCTTAATACTTGGTTTCTCAATAAGCATTGTACCTTTCATATTATATGATTGAAGCATGTAAACCATGAGAACAACTCAAAGTTCATCACCCATTACTTTCATTCAACATGTAAAGAATAAAATCATTTATATCATTATCTATGTCTCTCATTTGTTCTTTGATATAATACACCCTTACACAATATTAAATGCATCACATAGATCACATCTAGATAATCTAAAGAAAATATTGATGTATGCAGCATTTTTAGTGCCCCTTCATGAAAGCTTCCTAAGGAAGCTTGGGCACCTTGGATTTATCAGTCCCCACTTGAACGCATGTTCTATGACCATTGTCAATCTTTTTTGATATAAGAATTGACATATTGTTTAGTTTTCATACTTAATGTTTTCGGATCCCACACTAGCGATAATGTGATTTCCTTTATTATATTTGTCTCTTCTCTTGGTTCTATAAAACACCAAAACTTGTAATAGTATTCAAAATGTATTTATAAGATTGTCTCCAAATGTGTGGCTCAAATGTGTCTAACATGTTGGTTCATGTTAATTTTATTGCATTGACAATGTTATGTGCTTGGTTGTTGAAATTCATAACAATGTAGTATTGTTGGTATATAACAATTTATTATTGTTTGAGCACATTCTTTAGCCTCTCAAGTGCTTAGTATTTAATTCATGGCATCCTCATTATTACAATAAACACATAATTAGTCATTTAAATCAAAACTCAACAATTTTGGATCTTTGCTCGATAAAAAAACTATTTAATTATTTTGTTTTGAATTAAAAACTCTATTAATCTCTATAAACTGTATAGCTTGTATGTTCTTTGTTAAGTTTAAATGTGAACTTGCATAAAATGAACCTTATAGACATCATAAAACCCAAATTTGGGATTATAATAATGAAAATTGTCTTTGCATTCATTTAATTTTCTACATCATCAAAACTTCACTCCTTTCTTCATTCTCCTTATATTGATGTTATACATCTTTATCTATCACACTTGACACATTTTTATGTTGTTTCTAGCAACATTGACATTTGTGTGTCAATACTTTGCATGTCAAAGATTTTGAAAATTGCTCACTTTTCGCTTTCCCTCCACCTCATCTAAAGCCCAAGATCAAGAGACATATCCCTTGTAGCATCAATGCTTCAAGCAACATTTTTCCTATATAGGTGGGATTCTTAAGAAACATAGTGAGGATGTAACATGATTTTTTGTATCATCAAACTTATGCATTAGGGATTATGCTTTAACATCTCACTCCAACATGCATTTTTGCATAGTTTAGAATATTAATAAGTATAACGTATTTAGTAGTAGTGATGAATGATTTTCATTTATTTTTGTGTTTGTATCATTCTTTGAAAGATCCAAATCATAAATATATTAGTCTAAATAATATGCAATGGATAAAATCATACTAGAGTTTCATGATACTAGAGGCTTATAAAGTGAGTAGGTGTCTTCATTTCTCTTATGGTGTCTTGATAGAAATGCCACCCTCCACTAAAAAGTCTCAAAAATTACTATATTTTTTCTTTTTTTAAAAACCACGACTTTTATGACTTAGCAAGATTATGATAAACTCAAGGTATGAATATAAAATGTAGTGCTCGAACATCATATAGAGATACATAACACATCATCTAATGTATAATATTTAATTCTATAATTGTGTTTGAAGTTATATACATTATTTTTTAACAGTTTTAAATTCCTAAAAAAACGTTCAAGGATAAATCCTTAGGGATCCACATACAAATGCGCAATCTTTCTTTGCAACAATTAATTACATAGCCATATTTGATACTAACAATATATAAGAAATATATGGAAGGCCCTTAGGCCTTACTCCATGCTTTTTAAAGCGCCATATCTACTATATTCAATATATTCAATTTTTATACTATAATACTCGATAAACGTATTTCTACACTATATTTATCGGTCGCATTATCGACTGAAGGCGCCTCTCGAGTCTGGTCGCACAACTAGGTGAGCCTTCAGCCATTGAAATAAGTTAAAGAAGCTGAGCAATAAATCTTGGGATTAGAGGCACATAGAAATGGGTATGTTGAATATGGTAGATATGGCTCTCTAAGAGCATGGATCGTGGCCTAATTAGGGCCTTTGATGGAGTGAGGTTTGGTCTACGTTTAGTTTTAGTGCCCCTGTCATATAGTAAAGTCATGAGAGGTATGAGGCGGAGAGCTTGTGAAGTTGGAGCCGTAGGATGAAAGATTCAAACGGTCCTCACCTCACCTCACAGGCTCTTCCCCGAGGGCTCCCGTCTACTTTTCTGCCGAGCCCGTGAAGTTGTGTGAAGTTGGAGCCGGCGGAGAGCCTGGAGCCGTAGGATGAAAGATTCAACGGTCCTCACCTCACCGGCTCTCCCCCGAGGGCTCCTGTCTGGTTAATAAGATTCGATTCGAATTCAACAGAACAAATTTTCGAACCACAATGACGTTGTACGCCTTCAAACCAATTAATTTATTTTGTCGCCCAGAGAGAGAGGGGAAGGATAAAGCTAGCATTCCCTTCTCACGAACAGCTCATTCCTCGCCCTCAGAGAGGAAGGATAAGACTCAAATATAGTATAGCGAACTTAGAAGTCTTTTCGTTGCATAAAATCTTTAAATTCGTAGAGGGCAGTTTCTTCATTCAAACGAATTCTGTCATCTTGTTCTTTGGAGAGGGAAGAGGAAGTGTGAAGACCGCCAGCGAGACTTGCGAAGATCAAAACTCCCTCAACCAAGCCAAGTAAGTGTACCTCCCTTTCTGTTCATTTTATTAGTTTCCCCTTTTTCTTTTTCTTTTCCTCCGCCTCTGTGAAGTAAATTCTACGAACCCAGAATTACTAGATATCTGGTTTGATGTATAGGTATTACAGTCCAGAGAATATTTACTTGTAGTTGTAACCTTGTAACACAGGGAGAGAGTGGTCACGTGAGCAACATGAGCATGGGCAGCTTCGACCAGCAGGAGATGATAATTCATTTTTTGTTTCAAAAGGAGCTCACCCTCAGTGACACAAGTAATCACCAGTGTAAAC
>LPNX010461346.1:283639-346942 GCA_001517045.1 Pseudotsuga menziesii
GGCGCGAGTTTCTTAAAAACAAAAAGCAGAAAGGCAAAGAACTCAAGGCTGGTCATATTCTCGAGTTTTGGTGGAACAGTTGGAGTAGCCGAATTCTCTTCATGACTCACCAGCAAGATCCTGCTCCTCCCGGTCGGATTTATTACTTCTCGGTGTGTTTTTATTTATTTGAGTGTAGTTAGTGAGTTACCCCATGAATGAATGATCAACCATTAAGATCTAACATTGTTTGTTGTCAATGGCTGCAGGAGTCGACACGCTCCTTTAACAATGAACACCTACTACAGCAGCCTTTGATCCTTTAGGTAACTTGTTTTAACGTACTTCTTCACAATGTCTGATAAATTGCAGTTAGTGTGTTATCCATGATCAATCGCTCAGAACAGCCTAATTTGTTTGTTGTCAATGGCTGCAGGCTCGCCCAGTTGTGCTACGGAAGTTGACACGCGCTGCCTAGCTCATGCGACCTAAAGATATAGTAAACAAATAACGTATATAGTGTATAGTATAGAAATGGGTGTATTGAATATAGTAGATATGGAGTATGGCCTCAAGCCTACAAAGATTTCTTATATATTGTGAGCATCCAACATGGCTCTTTAACTAATAGTTGCGATTCGCGAACAAAGATGGTGTATTTGTCAATTATTGGCATTTAAGGTTAGTTGAATATGGTTTATGGGTGTAACCCCACAAAATATATATATATATATATATATATATATATATATTTGATTGTCGTGTTTGGTTCATGATTATTAAAGTCAAAGGCCCCTTGCTACGAGAATTCAAGTCATGCTAAGATGTTTCTTTGGAAATACGGAAAAATACGCTTTTGGTTCATTATTGATGTTCATTATTCAAGTCGAAGGCCCTTTGCTACACAAATTCAAGTCATGCCAAGATGTTTTTGCAAATACGGAAAAATATACTCGTGGATGTTTGAAAAAAGTCTTCAAAAGCCTCTTAACAATTAAGAAAACTCGACCAAAGTATTGGGTTTTTTCCTTAACCAAAGTATTTGGGAGAGTTGAGAGCGGTTCGAAGGGTGGCACTAAGAGTTGAAGTAGTTGTTTTACTTCTCAACTACATAACCAAAAAAGATTAACCATGTAACAAATTTTGAGAACAAACTAATGTTGTTGTAGTATAAGAGATTAACCTTTGTTTTATTAGAGACTCATTATAGTATATTAACCATGTAACAAAATTTGAGAATACTTATAATTCTAAATTATTTTAAATGTACTTAAAGTTAGAATTTTATATCAAAATATGGATGATAGTTGTAAATGGGATGGAATAGAACTTACAAGCTCAATCATGACAAGAGCACCACAAACCAATGCACCAACTCTTCCTCTTAAAGAAGATGTGCCAGATATTGCCAAGAGTACTACAAGCCACCAGTAGGCTACGGCATATGCAATGTGGCGCTTGATGTTTGCCATGTTCTCCGAGAAGGGAAATTTTATTATTATTTAAATGTAATTAAAGTTAGAATTTTATATCAAAATATAGATGATAGTTGTAAAGAACAATTTTATTAAGATCACACATGTTAGAGAAAAAAAATCCTTTTTGAAATAGATGTGCATGAGACTAAAATAATTACAAACAAGGAAATAAGATCTTCCAATGTCATTGTGTGATCCCTCTTTATTGACATGCGAGGAGGAAAGTTATTGTTTGTAGCAAAAATAGGCCACACCTAGTAAATGAATCTCAACTCTCCAAATGAATTGACACCATCTGTTGTCACTGAAAGCCTATCATTATGATGTTTTTCTTTAAAACGGATTATCTTTCTTTGATGTCACTAAATGCGGTACCATCTGCAAGAATTCCCATAACACCATATTCATTTCTATTTCGTGCATGGTAATGTTAAACCCTATATATTGTGACATTACATTTCTATTATTATATTAATCTGGTCTTTGTTAATCCGATAGGATTTTAATTGTACTTGTATGGTCTACTAGAATTGTAATTGTACCCTTTGTCTCTTATATATACCAAGGAGACTTAGTTGTAAGATCATTTCATCTTGACTTGGGATATGACACATTGTATAAGGAGTTTTTCCCCTACAAGAGGCTTCTTCTCTTTATTTTGTTCTCAAGGTGTTGGGTTACTATTTCTTTTCGCTTTTACATTATTTGTGGGAATTTCGTGCATAAGATTTGTTATAAGAGCCATTCTCCATATATATGTTTGGGGGGGATGTTTCAAATGGTGAAATTTTCAAGAGCCTGTTGCCACCTTTCACACACCTGGGTCATGTGGCAGAAATCTTCAAACCACTCGGTGTGTCCTTGGGGGCAAGTCTTGAGTCAAGTCTGTCACCTTGTTCTTGACTCCTTTGTTTAGGCTCAACTCCTAACGAAGCCAAGGGGGGTAGACCCTATTAAGTTACTAAGGATGATTACTTAGAGTGGTGATGTTAAACTGAATCAGTTACTTAGGAGTTCGAATATTTTAACTATAGACAATTGAAGATGACAAGATACGAAAATAAACACACGGAAGCACAAAGCTGATAAACAATATATATATGAAGCAAAAATGACCAGTGCCTTAATAATGGAGTCAAATCAAAGAGATCAATGTGTTTACATGTGCTTGGAGTGAATGTTTTGCGATTGCATCTTGGTATGTTTTAAGTTAAAATTGAAGTATGAATTGATTAAATTAGGCTAAGGGGGGACTCCAGATATACCTGAGAGTACTTGGAGTATGTCCAAAACAAAACCTTTACGGCTACCCGCAAGGAATATGTGGGCTGAAATGGAGTCTCTGGGGCTATTGTTCGTAACGCACCCATTAGGGTGTGATAGAGATCGGCGCCCCGAGGTCACTTTTTAGTAAGTTCCTGCTTCCTTTGGGTATTTTGCCACCGTAGCGGCTCGATCGAGGTGTTGGATTTTCACCTGATGGTTTGTCAATTGGGGAGAGTGAGTCCTAATTATGCTAGTCACCCAAGTGCTTTTGATACAGCTTGAATGATCGGACGAACCGCAGCCAAGTGCAGAGCATACACACTGGAGTCTTGTAAATTTTAATAAGTTTTAACTACGTGTTCTTGTTTAAAAGAAAACCCTCCAAGAACCTCTTTCGATCCAAGTGGATCTCAATCGGGGAATCGAGGAGGGGTAAATTTTATATTTACTTATAAAAAAAAGTAGAAGAAAGCAAAAAGATACACAATTCATATTTCTTAATTAATCCTACCACGAATCTCTTTCCCCATTCGGGTCAATCGGGAAATCGTGGGGTAAGTATTACGATTACTTTGAAATGTGAGATATGGAGTATGGAATTAATAATGAGATTAAGTATACTACCTTGCAAATCAGATCAATTCTAGTAAAAATGGAATAAGCAAAAAACGACGAAAAGGGCAGCGACGCGAATCCCCCCAGGGGGGATGGGGAAAGGGCTCGAAAGAGCCTATTCCAAAAATGGTTTTACTACAGCGGTTACAATATCAAAGAACTGGTCAATAAGAACTTTCTTGGTCCTTATACAGGCTGAAACCAAGTTTTTTACAATTTTGCAAAGCAATTAAGATTTTTTTGGTGAAAAGGGAGACCCCTGGGGGGATTTGAACGCTCCTAAGACTACTTCGGACAGCAGCTTCCCTTTATTTCTGTCATACCTGCTAAAGGACAGCGAACAAGTTAGAATAACATATGCCCAAAGGAACTTTAAGAGTACCTTTGGATCATCCTACTTTATCTCAAAAATAATGTGGTTAAACTAGCTAAAACGACGAAAAAGGAACCAAGGAAAGAAAGATTCCCTTGCGATCTTGGCTTATTGTTTATGCAGCCAATTAAATTGCATTGATATTGCATAATATTGATTTTTTATCATGCAGCAAATGAAACTACCTTAACAGCAAGCTATGAATTTTTACTAAATTGCTTGCGAAAATAAGGTACTTTTAGCTAGATCTCTTGAAATTGAACTTTATATGCAAAATGAAACTAAGATCTAGACTTTGGAAGGGATCTTGCTAATTAGATCTATGTGTGTTTTTCTTGATGAGATAGATCAGAGCAACAAGAAACCTTTAAAGTAACCAATTTGAGGAAAGTTTAATAATTTTTTAAAGGAGAGAAAGGGGAAGAAAGGTGCTTGTTGTTGAAGAAGATCTGCAGAGAAAACTTGGTAGTGAAGCACCGAGGGGCACGATCTTAGCAATATCCTCTGGAAATCAATGGAATCAAACCTAAACCATAGATCTTCCAGTCACGGTAAACCTGTAAGCTACAACACAACTCCTGCAAACAAAACTATCAAATCTGGAGATACATATGAGAAAGGGATGATACAGTATACAAATAACCTTATTTAACATACAGGTATTAACTCATTCAAACATATGCAGCAAATAGAAATTAAGTAAGCTTACTTACAATGATCTATCCCTATGATTTCAGAAACCATTCAGGCAGACAATAATTAAGTGCAAAAAATTGGAAAAATAGCAGTTTCACCTCGAATGCAGCATGACAATGACAATGCACACATGAAAGGTACTCCACAATTGAGCCTCCAAAGCTTCTCTTTATTCAACAAATGAAGATCAGTACACAGTTTACAATGGCAAGCCCTTCAGTCCAGCTCTAACTAGCTTGGAAGAGGAGGTTGTGCCTGGATATATACAAAATACAGGAGATCCAGCCCAGGGGGGGTGCAAATCCCAAGGAGATAGACCAAATATGTTGATGGAGAGTCCATCAATGCCTGATCTGTGTCTAACTGAGCCAGATCTGAGTCTCACTGAGTGCAATTGTCAATCAGAGAGCTGATTTGACTGACACCTCAACCTGTTGACTGAAACATCCACCAAAACTCATCCAGATGAGCCAAAACGTGTTGAGGAGAGAGGGAGGGCGAAATTATTCATAAAGGATGCTGAAGATCAACTCTGGATCTGATTTGATCACCTCCTTCAGTCAAGGATTTGTCAAATCCAGTCAATCTGCTCCAGATCTGATTGATTTCAATCAAATCGGTTGAGAATCCATTGAGTTATTGATTTTGGATTTGCTCCATTATTCATCAATTTATTAATTAAAATAATCAATAATTGATTTTTGGGCCTTTCTGACCTGAGTGATGGAAGATCACTCAAAACTTAGGAAATAGTGGGTCCATGGGTTTACATGGTGCTGTTAGCTTGAAAATGAGCACCTACATGACTGAAACCGATTAGTTGACCCACTTTTATTACAAAATCAATTTTTCCAATTAAACTATTAAAAAATAGCCTAAGTTTTGGAAAAATTAAAATTTAATAAAAAACACTGAAAAAACTAAAGAATTGAAAGATTGAAAAACACCTAGGGGGACTTAGACATGTTCATATGACTCAAAAATAATGTCTAGCATGCTTATACATTGACACATAGACTCTAATAACCTCAATAGGCCTAAATGCCAAGCCGACCACCCCAACTTTGGAGGTATGGAGTGAAAAACTCAGAAATTATCAGTCATTTATTCAACAACCAATAATAACCAAGGGAAAAAACACCCTGGGCTGATCGGATTGACAAATGAAGTCTAAGAGACAGATTATTTTACAGACACTATCATGCTAGAACATTTATTACAATTTCCCCATGGGGTATGAACATGTGATATGATACAACAAGCACTTCCCAGAAGTACTTCCACAGGTCTTCTGAAGTTCGAACAAGTTATCCTTGTCTGGTTCACCAGGCTCACTTGATAAAAAACCACTAAGTACAACTTAGGTGGTAACAGAGCCTTCAAGACATAGTGAATTATGTGTGGTAAGAAATGTTGGTCTTAGTTCATGATAATTTTTAGGTTATAGTCTCTCGAATTTAGGATTTTTTATTTGTCTAAAAACTAGTCTCAAAGAGATGTTCTAGATAAAACAACATGTAAATTTCCCTTTAATATTCAAACTAGGACTAAATAGTGCATGCAAATCTCTACTGATGACCACACATGAATATCTTTTATAGTATGCAGCGGAATATAAAACTAAGAAATAAATCACAACATCACATCACAATATTGACAATATTATTTTGGGTATGGAAACCCACGGAAAAAACCAAGATGGGAAAACCGGTGCAACAGCCAGATATAGATTTTATTATGAGAAAATATGGAACTTTTACAATCACTGCAAATTCACCCAAACCTGGCGAATGCAGTACCCGGAAAAATCACTGGGAAAATCCCATCTAAACCTCAACAACTTCCTGTGTGAGTGTACGGCCCAGCTATACAAAGATCGGTGATCCTGCTACTCGCTCCTCCCTCTTCCCAGCTAAATCCTCTGTCTAACTTTCTCTCCCTGTCTGTATCCTGTCTCTGTCAGAATACAAGTGTTTGTGTGTCCTCTCCACCAATTCGATCTCTCTTTTATAACTTTAGGTAAAGTGAAAAGCCTAATTTCACTTTCACTTTAACTAGTGGTTCACTAAAGTTAATAAACAATTAGATCACTTTAGTTATTTTCCAAAGTAAACTTAGGAAAAATAATTAAATACAATTGGTTTCCTAATTTAAGTCTTCTGCATGCAAGAACACATGCATGCAGGAAGACCTTCCTTATTGCTACTATTTTAACACTCCCTCTCAACGAGGAAGGGATTCGGTAGCAACCCCAACTTATCCCTGAACTTTACAAAACTCTATCTGCAAAGTGCCTTGGTGAAAATGTATACCACCTGCTCATTTGTCTGTATTCACACCAACCGAATGGTTCCCCTCTGAACACAATCTCTCAAGAAGTTGTATCTGATGTCTATGTGTTTGGTCCGGTCATGGAACACTAGATTCTCAGATAGCCTGATGCCACTCGGATTGTCACAGTGAACTATTGTAGCCTCTATCTCACACTCAAACAACCCTGCAAGTAACTTCCTCATCCACATACCCTCACAAGCATCCATGTTGGTTGCCATGTACTCAGCCTCTGTCAAGCTCAATGCAACTTACTTCTGCTTCCTGCTAAACCAAGAGACAACCCCTAATCCAATGTTGAAACAACAACCTAAAGTACTCTTCCGGTCCTCTACACATACTACCCAGTGAGCGTCTGTGAAACCTCCTAACTGTACACTCCCCCTGCGCTCATAAACCAATCCATACTCCACTGTACCTCTGATGTAGCGAAGTATGTGCTTCGTAGTCGTCCAATGCACTCTCTGAGGGTCCACCATGAACTGACTCAAAGAGTTGACTGCAAAGCTGATGTCTAGTCGAGTGTTGACCAGATACATAAGCGATCTGATAAGCTGACAATACAAGGTAGGATCAAATCTGTCTAACCCTGATGCATCAATCTTCCTCCAGTTGGAAACTAGAGGTATGGCCATAGGCCTGCAGTCCTCCATCTTGAATCTCTTCAGGATCTCTACTCCATACTCCCCTTGTCCGATGAAGAAGCATCCATCTCTCTACCAAACCTCCAAACTCAAAAAGTAATGCATCAACCCAAGGTCTTTCATCTCAAAATCCACTACAAGATTGGACTTGTAGTCTCCAATCAACCTCTCATCTCCTGTCAAAAAAAAATAATCCACATATAGGACCAGTATGAGAGGCACCTCACCTATCAAGAAGTACAGGTTGTGTTCAATCTCACTCCGCTGAAATCCCATCTCCCATAGATAGTTGTCAATCCTCGAGTACCATGCTCAAGGTGCCTGCTTGAGCCCATAAAGAGCTCAGTGCAGTCTGCATACATGCATCTCCCTGTTCTCCATATCAAACCCTTAAGGTTGCTCAATATACACCTCCTCCTCTATCACTTTGTTGAGGAAGGCAATCTTGACGTCCATTTGATGGACACACCAACCCATCTCAGCTGCTAGTGAGATAATGGTCTGAATGGAAGAATACCTAGCTACAAGGGAGAAGGTATCCTCATAATCAATACCCTCCTTCTATGAAAACCCCTTTTCCATGAAGCATGACTTGTACTTCTCCACGTGTTCATCTACTGCATGCTTCACCTTGTATATCCATCTGGATCCCACCACCTTTTTCCCTTGTGGCCTTGGCACAACCTCCCATACCTGGTTTTTCATAATGGAGTCATACAACTCAACCATAGCCTCCTACCACACATCATGTTGTGCAGCCTCCCCGAAGCTGGAAGGTTCAGAGTTAATCAACTCTATCATTAGTGCCATGTAACAAAGCCTTTCTGGTGGTACACTCCGTCTAAAAGATCTTGGTGGAGAATCAACCTGCCTGGAATCCTATACTGTGGACCTGTTGCAGGTGCAACTTTTTCCCCCAAAAAAATTATTTTTAGGGTCCCCCCCTTTTATTTTTTAGTATCTAGATGGCCTAGGAATGTTTTATTTCTACCAAAGTTGGCCTAGGGCTCAACTGTTTTTTGAAAAATTTAGTTTTTGCATGTCCATGTCGGATGCTTAGTTGACTAGTCTTCTAAAATAGCGGAGGTATAGTCCACTGTCGTTTTGATGAGTTTATCGGAAGCCTTCTGAGGTCTAAGCTGTTGTATCGGAAGTGAGTTTATCTAGGCTCTCGGATATAGTCTACTGAGGTTCCAGTGTTTTAGTATAAAGTGAATACGATCGATCGGATGTCCCTTCAACTATTGTTTTTCGATGGCCAGTGAAGTTGACATTTTCGCCGTCGGTTTTGTGTTTCGAAATGAACCGAGAGATTTTGTTTGTCCACCATCTGATGTTGCAGAGGGTTAATGTTGAGTCAATCCGAAGCCTCGTGATTTCCCCACCGATACCAAAGAAGTTAGTCATGTCAATTTCTGATGTGTCTTTCCCATGTGATTACCGAGAAGGTAGAGTCGTTCCTGTCCGACATTGTGAATTTCTTTAGGACTATATGTCCAGTGTTAGGTTAAGATTTTTCCCGCTAGTGTTTTTCTCCCGGTCGAGGTTTATAACACCGTTTTGAGCCCGTGACTTGTCATTTTCACGTTGGTAGCCATCAAACTTGATTGCGCACAGCTGTCCAGATTTCATACATTCTCTTCTACAACCACGGAAGTTATCTCTTGTCTAGGTCGCCCACATCTTCGTTGCTAGGTAGGATCCGTTCACGAATTTGTTTTTGCTTGGTTTTTGTTAGTGTTTTAACTGCCAGGGTATATAGGGTTAGGTTTCCGCGGTAGGGTAAAGTTTTTTGTGTCTTTGTGGTCTTCCTACAGTGAGCTCCCTTTATTTGGGATGTGGCCTGCTCATTTGTGAGCGTTTTCATTTCTGGCCGGTTAGGTTTTTTTGTATCCGCCGTTGTGCAACCATGAATACATTTGTGGCAGTTTTGTTTGTTGGGAAGGTTAGGGCAAGGTTTAGACGAGCATTTCACTGTCTGCACCTCCCTGTTCATTATAGCCTTGTTTTAAATCCCAATCTACACGGCCATTTCCCCTTTGACAGTAGGTTTTCATGGGATGTAGGAGGGCCGAGAGATTGATAGGGGTTTAGGGGTTTTTGTTTTGAAACAGACGGCAGTGTGAGATTTTGCCTCAGTCGAGATGCACATATAGACTTTTTAGGAAGCTGGAAGGGATTAGGGTTTTAAGCTAATTGAGTTTTAGCAGTTTCGGGGGGCAGAAGTATTTTGCAGGTTATCTTTGTTTAAAGTCTCTCATTCAGAGGAACTGTGGGTATTGATAATATGTTTCAATATGCATATTGATGAAATGGTAATATTTAGTTGCTCTATTGTTTTCTCATTACACTGCTTGCTAGAGATAAGTGGACTGAGATCATGTTGTATAATGGTTACATGTAAATTATCAACACAACAATATGCTGCGCAAACAAAAGAACAAAGCCCAAGCAGACAAAGAGGAACATGAAGTGGAGGTGATAACCAGAGTGGAAGTCATCTATGAAGATACTAAGGCTATTACGGGAGTTGAGCCAGAATATAAATGGGGAGAGGTGTATAGGATGATTTCAAGCCAGACTGTTCCAGATGTTGGTTTTGAAGATATGCACATGTATGCAAATATTGAAAGGTCAGCCCTTATGAAAGTGGCTACCAGACCTGAGATTTTACCATGTTCAAAAGTGATAAGTTGGATTCTTCCTAGGGCAGATATGACACGGATGATATTGGCCAATACCGCAAAGCAGAGTTATGCTGCATATAGCCCAGCTTATGTATCTATGGCGTATAATTTACCAACAACACAAACTTATCTAACTGAAAGTTGGTTAAAGGAGATGAATTTAGACATGGTTGAAGCAGTCAAGAAGATGATGATACCAGGAAAGAACTTCCTTACAAGGCCTTCTGGAGAGTATCAAACATCAACTCTTCGTACTCCATATAGGTTCATTGTTTTAATGCTGAATATAATTTTTGGAAGAGCTAATGGAAAAAGTTTTAAAATGGGTTGGATACTAGTTATCTATTTTGTTGCTACACAAGGTATAGTTTTATCTGGGCAAGTATAGTATCCAACAATCTGTCTGCTTGTATAGGCGCAACATTGGGAGGAGTGTCCCAAAAGAAGTCAGAATTTTACATGAGTTCCATTTTGATTGATTGCATTCTTTGCACTCAGCCATTCCCATCCTTAAAGTGCCATTGGGATAAGGACCGAGCTCAAGTGTATGCAGCTTACAAACTATTTTGGGTCCACAAATATTACAGCTACTACAGGGAAATTTGTGAGAATTTCATCATGCCCTTGTACACATTAATATTCTTGTTTGAATGCAATTGTATGTCTGAAAGAGCTTTAAAAGTTGTGCAAGAATATGGAAGTTATTATCTGACAGAAGAAGGCCTATACTTAAGAATGTATGGTAGTTCGAGAGCCCCTTCTCTTCTACCGAAATATGCCACAGACTATGTAGTCCACAAAGAGGCTGTGAGATAGCTGTATATTGATGGAGTAGGGAATTTCCTTTTTGAGCAAACGAAAGCAGTCTATCCTGCAGTTCCCTTTTTTGTAGGAAGCTACAAATTTTCTAGGGTAAAGAATGCAGCAGAGTTTTCCAAGGAATTAGAGTATTTTCAATTCGATGAAATGAATTTCCATAGGAATGACTCTGTGGGAAAAGTTGTTGAGTATTGCACCGAAGCTGGAGTACATTTCGAATATACCAATTTCTGGGATAAGGATGAAGAAACCTTTCAAAATGCTAAGGACATGACCGATTTAAAGAAAAGATTCAAGCAAAAGATAGCCACTGTTGGTGGTAAAGGTAAAGCTGCTGAGAAGCAGAAAAGGAAAGAAGAAGAAGAAGGAAAAAGGAGGCAGGAAGAAGCTAACAGACTAGTACAGGAGGCAGAAAATGGGTTGAGAACAGAAGAAAAAGAAAAGAAATAAGCAGCTGAAGAAGAAGAAAAGAATATTGAAGAAGAAAAGAAAAGAAAAGAAGAAGAGGAAATACAGAGAAAAGAGGCAGAAAGTGAAGGGCTCATATTAGAAGGTGTCCAAAAGGAAAAACAACAAACAGAAAAGACAGTGGAAGGATCAAGAATAGATACATTGGAAGGACAAGACCCTACTGATAAAGAATAGGCTCAATCTGATATTAACCCATTAGAGTCTGTTGTTCCTTCTAGTAGTATAGTAGGAGAAGGTTCAGGGTAAATTTCTGGAGTTGAGTTAATTCCTTTCATGCCCATTGAAGGGGAGGAGGTGCCGAATTTTAACACTATCTTTTATGACAAAGAAAAAAAGAGAATCACCAAAAGAACAGAGAAGAAAGTGGACATTGGGGGTAAGCCAGGAATGATGGTGACCGATAAGAAAGTGGTTCACGGCACACAAAGGATCCATGATTAATAGCAAGGGATGGGGTAGCTTTAACCCTAGCCACTGAGGATAATGTAGACAGAATCATGACAGACCTAGAACAGTCACAGAAAAGGGTCACACACTTGAAAGAGACTTTGAAGAAAGAAAGGAGTGAAAGTCAAAGTCTGAAAAGGAAGTATGAGGATATGATCAGTGAATTTAAGTTATCAAAGGCATAATTTCAGACTCTACAGGATGAGAAAGATGCTTTGGTAATATTTGCAGGAAATACGAAGAAGAATGGCTATACCACCTTGTCAGATTTGGAAAGCTATAGCAGAAATATCAGAGTTTGGAAGCAAAGAGGGATCAGCTTAGGTTATCAGTTGAAGAATTGGACAAGGATAAGGGCAGATTGGAAGGTAAAGTGACAGAGCTAGAAGAGCAGAAGACCACTGCAAAAGGGAAGTCTAAGCTATACGAAAGTCAGATGGTAGCCTTGGAGGAACAAAAGAATTCACTTGTAACTTCAGTGAAGTTAGCTATGGAGCAGAAGGTTGATATTGAACCTTTAAACAACCATTCCCTTATGCTCTGAAAGAAGATTCATCAAATGCAGTAACAGATGATGGAAGAAAGATTTAAAGTTGAACAAATAGACATCAGATTAGAAAAAATTGTAAATACAGCCTCTTATTTTTTAGATAGGACACAGGATATTCTAGAGACTCAGTAGGGAAGGATGACATGGGTAGAAACGAACAAGGAATATCCCATAGATACACCTGTCAAAGACTTGGAAATGATAAAGCTGGACTACGAACTAATTGAGTTTGCTAGCAACGCAGCAGAAGAACTAAAAAATACTATGAAGAAAACAAAGAATGCCTGTGATGAATTCTATAGGAGAGTGCTCCTAACTTATAATTGGTGTCAGACCTCGGCTACAAAAATATTAGAAGTTTTGTTAGAGCATGAAATGTTTTTGAAACAATTACAGGAGAGATGCAACGAAGATGAGCAGGCCATTCAGCAAGTCAAGGAGTTAGATGAAAAGATACTTAAGACTGAAATAGCACATGCAGCTGTGAGTATCCACTTACTGGAAGACCAACTGCACTTGATTCTTGCCAAGATAGCAGGTGTAAAGGCCCAGGATGCTCAGCACGAAATTACTATCAGATTTCTCGAACCTTCTGGTTTTGAGAATATAGCAGCAGAGGCAAATGTATGGAGAAAGTTTATGAACAAGCAGTCTAGACCCTCTTAGTTTGACTATTTATCACTACGATAAAGAATGTAATATATTGTATTTATCTTTTTGTTCACAAGCTAAAAGACAAAGTATGGGAAAGGTTGGGCAAGCCCAAAAGACAACTAGGGCAGCCCAAGAGTTTTTTTCTTTTTGTATAAGTATAGGCAAGTTTGATGTATCAAACAACCTTTTTTCAGACTATCTTTGTGCAAGATTATTGTAAGAAGAACTATTTCATCTTATAATAAAGAGTTATATTTTTTGGGCTGGAGAAACCACTGTGGGGTTTCAAATGCTTAACTTGGAGTGGTTGGATGTGAACTATTTCTGTTTCATCCTGTTTCCATGAACTGTGAGACCATTCTAACTTATGAATTCTTTCCTGTTATGAATGTGCTCTTGTTTATTTCTACGAAATTTCCACAATCATATTTGAGTAATGAATGTTTTAATTAACAATGAGCTATCTCTTTGATTATCTGTCTATTAATATACATGTATTTAGAAATATTAACAGCTATCTATAGTGTTCTTTATGAATGTTATACAATACATTACTCAACATTAATTACAGTATTGCTCCCTAGGGATAGGTTAGAGAGTTTTAGTTATTTTTCTTTGTTTACGATTTAGAAGCGAGAGAGGTAAGATGAAAGGTAACAACTTGTGCATCACATTGTGACACTCCTCGTTTTCTCTATCAATTGCATTTAGCTAGGCACTTGCATATCATACATAAACATAAAATTAAAAAATACACATAAACGGTGGACTGGGCCGCAACCGGTAAAATAAGCTTTAATTGTTACTTGACCTACGATAGCTGGACTGTAAACTGAATGGCTTCCCCATACCAAACAATAATGAGCTAATTGGGAACGTTTATTGGGGAGAATCCCTACTGTTGTTACCTGCGATTTTCCAAGCCTCAACAGTTTTTGATGCTAGAAGGAGGGACACCAGTGCATGGCTAGCCGATGAAGTCCGCTTTCTTGATATTAGTCCACCGGTGACAATTCTGAAACCAGTTTGTCTTAGAAACCCGCTCCTAAAGAAAAGGGAAAGGGGTATCTCTATCCCATTGATAACGAAGTGGTTGATGATTTAAGGAGGATTACCAGAGCATATGCAAAAAACATTGGAGGTTTACCTATTATCTATGTTATACCTAGAAGAGAGTATCAGAAGAAGGACCATCCTCAATTAGAAGATTCAGTGTTGGTAGAAGATCTTGAAGAATTGGTAGAAACTGCCTTATAAGAAGCTGTCCAACCTTTGGATCATTTGGGGCCAGATTCCCCTCACTGTTCACCTTTTTAGACCCCTGTTCAGTCTCCACCTCATACTCCTCTCAGAATCATGGCCATTGTGAATGCAAATCAGCCACCTCCATAGCCTGCTTGGAGAGCTAGATCTCCTTTAAAACTGACATCTCCGTTGCATGATATGCCTCAAAGTTTCAAAAAAAATTTACCCAATTTTGAACCCAGTAAAGGAATTCTTGTGGAGGATCACTTGCAAAGTGTTTATCTGGCTTTAGAAGGTCTGCAAGCAACAAAACATGAAAATGTAGTTTGCAGACTTTTCCCACATACCCTGAAAGGGAAAGCAGCTTCATGGTACTTTTCCCTACTAGCAAACTCAATCACAAATTGGAATATTTTTTAGAGACTGTTTAGAAACAAATACATAATCCAGATAACTCACACAGCTTTAATGAAAGGATTGATTTCCTTAAAGAAAGAAAAGAAAGAGAGGGTACATAATTTTACTCAGAGGTTTGCTGCATACCTGAATAACTTCAGTGCAGCTGATAAACCATTTGAGCATGCTCTAATTGAGTATTATACCTCAGCCCTCGAGCCTGATCTATCCATGTTTTCCAAGAGATCAGTTAGGCCTACTTTGGTAGATACTTATGAAGAAGCTGAGAAGGTAGAGGTGGAATTGGAGAGTATAGAACACTATCCTATGAAGTCAGATGAAAGAACTTATGGAAACAAAAATCCCCTGTTATTAACTAAACCTAAGGATGAACGATCACAGGGGTTAGATGAGATGGTGAAAATGATGCATAACTTATCAAATTGGGTAATTTATTTAGAAAAAGAAGAGGCTCATAAACAATACAAGCCTTACTATAAAAAAAGAGAAGACAACAGTCAACCTAAACCTCCTCCACACAGTCCTTCATCAATGAATTTGATTGATGTAGGAATGGATAACTTTTTCACTTTCCATCAACAACCTCATTCTAAAAAGAATTTCCCACAGTGGATTAATTCTATGACATTAGTAATGAACCAATTATTGGATTCCAAGCTGACAGAAACTGAGGAAGAGAAAGGGAAAGATCATGAACCTACAGAAACACAAGAGGAAGACACCTTGGTTGTATGGGACTATGGGTCTATGTTCAACTTAGAAGATGAATATTTCCCTGACAAATAGGAAACATCAGAGATAAATGTCACAACAAGGAGTCAAAAACCATTAAAAGAAGATAACTCGATGCTTCCAAAGATCAAGAAGCTCCAAGAGAACATGAAGAAAATGAAGAGTGATACTTCAACTCTTAACATACCTGAGTTTGTCATTTCAAACCAGAACCCTAAGAAAGTCAATACGCCTATAAAGCCTACTAAAAATAAAAATGAAAATGTTAAGAAGAATCAGGATGAACATGAGATGGGATATGACATTGTGGAAGACATTAAAAAGGCTAAAGCAAATATCTCATTGTTTGAAATGTGCAATCTACCTCAGCTAAAAGAAAAGATTTTGAAAGTGCTTGAGACACCTGAGAAGGAGCCTCCCATTGACAACAAACCTAAGGAAGAGATTGGTGAGGCGAGCTTAGAAGGAAAATCTAAGTATAAAACTCCAGCATTTATTCTAACCTTTGAGATTTTCAACTATAATGTGCATAACTGTTTAGTGGATTCAGGAGCATTAGTCAATTTCACGCCTCTATCAATTTGCAAGCAAATCAATGGTCAACCTAAACCAACTACTAGCCAAGTTCTTCAATTAGACAGAACAACAGTCAAAGTAATAGGAGAAATGGAAGATGTTCTGATCCATTTATCTGCAGATGAGAGGGTATGTCAGTACATAGACATTGTCATAGCAGATATCCCGGATGCTTATGGTTTGGTTTTGAGCCGAGATTGGTCAGCAAGGTTATAAGGATATTTTGCATCAGATTGGTCACATTTTTGGTTTCCTTTTAAAGGATGTCAAAATCAGATAAAGGTGTTATGAGAGCCTCAAATGAAGTATAATGTGACTCAGTTAGAGGGAAAAATTGAACCAGTAAACTTTGTGTTGGGAAATTATTTTCTTGAACTGGAACTGGGAAATTACCAAGCTGAAGAAGCCAGCAGTATACTTGACATCCAGCCTGATCTCCTTCAATTTTCACAGGCTGATGACTTTGATTGTAACATAGTAGATTTAGTTTCAGATGTAGTTAGCAATTCAAATTCAGTACGAGTAGAAAGTTTTTGGATTATTTATTTCGATGGTTCTAAAACATTGGAAGGATCAGGAGCTAGCTGTGTCTTGATTGATCCAGAAAAAAATAAAAATTTTCTTTCATGTAGATTAGAATTTGAATGCACAAATAACACAACCGAATATGAAGCACTAGTTCAAGGACTTAAAAAAATGATAGAATTAAAAGTAAAAAATCTGAAAGTATATGGAGATTCTGAAATCGTTGTTAAACAAATTCGAAACAAAATTCATTGCATTTCACCGCATTTGAAAGTTTACCAAAATGAAGTATGGGATTTATTGATAAATTTTCATGCATTAAATATTTCTTCAATTCCTAGAGCAAAAAATGCAGCAGCTGATTTGTTAGCTACATCGGCTGCAAGGTTGGTACCTACAAATAATAGATGTTCGACTGAGTTACTTTTCAGGCCTTCTGTTCCCGATAACATCACTAATATGAGGGTTTTCGATGATGATCAACAAATATTGGAATGCATAAAAAATAATGATACATTTAAAGGAGCAATAATAGACGATGAAGAACATCAAGCAGAATTGCAGTACGGAAATTTCATCCCAAAAGGAGTTAGAACTTTGGAACAGATGTTTGATTTAGACAACAAGTTCAAAAATCTAGTGAATGTCAAGACTCATAGCTCGTCTTTACAATTCGAGCTGATAAATTTAGGGACAAAAGCTGAACCCAAATATGTGAATTTGGGGAAGTGTTGCTCACCCGGTGAGAGGAGTAAATTCATCATCTTATTCAGACAATATAAGGATGTATTTTCTTGGATTTATGAATACCTAAAGACGTATGACACTAAAATTATACAACATGTGATTCCAATCAAGGTTGGAGTCAAACCTTATCAGCAGCCTCTGAGAAAAATGCATCCAAAGCTAGAAACCCTAATTCAAAGTGAAGTTAAAAAGCTGCTAAATGCTAAAATCATATTTAAAGTCAGGCATTCAGAATGGGTCTCTAATTTGGTACCAGTGCGAAAAAATTCTGGAGAGATCAGACTTTGCGTAGATTTCAGAAATCTTAATCGTGCATCAGATAAAGATAATTATCCTATACCCATGGAGCAAATACTGCAAATGGTCTCAGGTTCCAAACTATTCTCTCTATTAGATGGATTCTCTGGTTATAATCAAGTATTAGTAGCAGAAGAGGACAGGCTCAAGACCACTTTCAAGACCAAGTGGGGAACTTTTGCGTATAGGAGGATGCCCTTTGGACTTATCAATGCTGGAGAAACTTTCCAGAGGGCTATGGATATAGATTTCCACGGTCTGATTGGTCGTAGTGTTGTGGTCTACCTAGATGATGTTACAATATTTTCAAAGAATAGAGAAGAACACGCTTTTCATTTGAAACAAATTTTTGAGCGTTGCAGGAAATATGGCATTTCATTAAATCCTAAGAAATGTGTGTTCCCAGTCACAGAAGGAAAGCTACTGGGTCATGTCATTTCTAAAAAAGGGATCTCCATAGACTCGGAGAGGATTAGAACCATAGAACAGATCCCTTTACCCCATAATAAAAAAAGGCATGCAATATTTTATGGGGACAATCAATTTTGTGTGAAGGATTGTGCCAGACTTTGCTCAAATCGTCAAACCTTTGCAGCAAATGGTTAAGCAAAGTGTGTAGTTCAAATGGACTGATTTGGAGAAGCATGCATTCAACAAGATCAAAACATTTGTTTCTCATGCACCATCACTCAAAAGTCCAAATTTTGAAAAGGATTTTATTCTGTACACTTTTGCTTCCGATGATTCATTAGCAGTTGTGCTTACACAAAAAGAAGATGGGGGGGGGGATGAGTACCCCATATCATTTATGAGCACTGGTCTGCAGGCGACTGAATTGAACTATCCTAGGGTTGATAAACAAGCTTATGCAGTTTTTAAGGCGGTAAATCAATTCAAGCCATACATACTTAAGAACCGCACCAAAGTAATAGTCCCACACCCAGCAGTATGGTCCCTAAGTTTGTGCAGAAAGAATTGGGAGAGAGAAGAGGTAACACGGTGGCTGCTTTGCAAGAATATGATATTGAATTCAAACCAGCAAACATAGCTAAAGGTCAAGACAGCAGCTAGGATAAAGTAGCTGAACTACACATGGTGGATATATGTCCTCTATTTATAGCTCCAGACTCTTGGTATCAAGATCTAGTCCATTATCTTCAAGAAGGGTATTTGCCGAAGCACTGGATCCCCAAGCAAAGAATATCATTACATATAAAATCAGCCTTATATCAGATTATTTATGGAGTGTTGTTTAGAAAGAACTATGATGGAGTATTTCTCAGATGCTTGGAACAAGAAGATGCATAGAAGGTTGTAGCAGAATTACATGGTGGACCTATTGGAGGTCACTTTTCTAGGGACACAATAGCACATAAGATTCTCAGAGCTGGATATTATTAGCCAACATTGTTTAGAGATGTTCATACTCATGTTAGAAAATGTGACACTTGCCAAAGGTGTGTTGGGAGAGAGGCCAAAGCAACAGGACCATTGAAACCATCGATTATCTCGAAACCATTCAAACAATGGGGAATTGACATTATCGAAGAAATCAATCCAAATTCCTCACTGCAGCATAAGTATATTCTGACGACAACTGGTTATTTCACCAGATGGGTAGAGGTCATTCCATTACGAAAAGTAAATGAGGATGTAGTTATGGATTTCTTGCAAAATCACATTATGACCAGGTTTGGGGTTCCAATTTCCCTGGTTTTTTATAATGCTTCTTATTTCTCATCTATTAGATTAACTGCATTTTCCAATGAAAGAGGAATTAAGCTACACTATTCTGCAAACTACTACCCACAAGGAAATAGTTTGGCAGAATCCACAAACAAAAATCTTATTATAATTTTAAAGAAAACAGTGATAGAAAAACCAAAGGAGCTGGCATCTAGCTTTACCTCATGCCCTCTGGGCTGATAGAGTCATGCCCAAGAATTCCTTAGGTTTGTCACCCTCAACTTTTATTTATGGGAAATAAGTTGTCCTCCCTCCTAATATTCTATTTCCATCTTCCAGACTAGCCCAAGACTCTAGGGGTACTGATAATGAAATTCTGCAAATCCAAATTTATAATCTACTGAAGTCAGAAGATTCCTGGTGCAAAGCCCGGGAAAGGTTTAAGAATAAACAAGAAATGGTGAAGCGTTGGTTTGACAAACACAAAGCTGGGAACAAGGAATTCAAAGTAGGTGATTTGGTTCTTAAGTGGGATCACCCGCATGATGAGAAGGGAAAGCACACTAAGTTTTATCAAGTATGGATAGGCCCTTTTCAGATTGTAGCAAAGATAGGCCCCTCCACTTACAGGGGTGGGAGGAGAACTTACCAGTAAATGGTTTAGTTCTCAAGCATTATTTTTCTTAATGGTTTTTTATTTTGTTTTCATGTACATAAATAAATGATTTGATTTGTTTGCTTACTTTAGATTGATTTTAGTTGTTTGATTTTACTTGCTTAGAGTTTTTGATTACAGGTAGAGTTTGGTTTGTTTATGTTTCAATAAATCAACACAATTTTTTGGGTTTTTGGAGTTCATCAAAGTTCTGGATAAACTGAAATCTTTGACAAAAGACTGCCTACTATTTATGCTTACAATGCTTAAAGATTCTTCAAGATTAGCAGATTTTCTAAATGGATTATGAACACATTTGAAGTCCTACTTAATCCTTGTAAAATAACTAAGGATAGAAAAATACAAAGTACTATTTTGAGGCTCCATTCATCTCACATTAAAATATGCCCTAGGGGGTAACATCAAAAGACCCATGGAAAGGAAGCAAGGTAAATAATGCATTATATTTAAATGATCCCATGCCATAAATTGAAAGCCAAAAGGATAATAAGAGTCAAAATCTCCTAAAAGCAATATGTATCAAAACACATACTGAACCACATCAGTATAAATAAGATTTCCAAAGTTATTCTTCATCCGTGAGTTAAAATTAAAATATCTCTCACACAAAAGGACACTATGGATAGAGGATCCTGAATTAAAATTCAGAAAGAAAGCAATCAGGAGGACTCAAAAGGACTAAAGTCCAGAAGCATTAAAAAGTGCAAATTGGCATGGGAATGAGGAACACATGGATATATCTGTTTACCATATGTTATGATCCTGTGGTGTCTAAGTTGGAAGCCACCGAAAGGTAGAGGTAAAATAAAACTCATATCTTCAACCTCAGAGGAGTTATCCATACTTTTGAAATCCTGGTTCCCCTTCTTAAAATTGGACTATCATCAATGGATAAAGTTCATAAATATTGCATTTTGGAATCCAAATATCTTGAAGAAACCTAATAAAATGATACCACCAAAACAGTCTGTTGTATCAAAAAATAAGTTGTTTAGAGATTTGTGTTCGCCAGGTAATTGCCAATTGTTGCAGCTGCAAATTTTTCCCCCAAAAAAATTATTTTTAGGGTCCCCCCCTTTTATTTTTTAGTATCTAGATGGCCTACGAATGTTTTATTTCTACCAAAGTTGGCCTAGGGCTCAACTGATTTTTGAAAAACTTAGTTTTTGCATGTCCATATCGGATGCTTAGTTGGCTAGTCTTTCGAAACAGCAAAGGCATAGTTCACTGTCATTCTGATGTGTTTATTGGAAGCCTTCAGAGCTCTAGGCCGTTGTATCAGGAGTGAGTTTATCTAGCCTCTCGGATATAGTCTGCCAAGGTTCCGTGGTTTTATTATAAAGTGAATTCGATGGATCGAATGTCCCTTCGACTATTGTATTTCGATTTCTAGTGAAGTTGACATTTTCGCTGTCGGTTTTGTGTTTCGGAATGAACTGAGAGATTTAGTTTGTCCACCATCTAACACTGTGAAGTGTTAATGTTGAGTCAATCCGACGCCTCATGCTTTCCCCGCCGATACCAAAGAATTTAGTCATGCCCAGTTCTTATGTGTCTTTCCCAAGCGATTACCAGGAAGGTAGAGTCGTTCCTGTCCAACGTTGTGGATGTCTTCAGGACTATATGTCCAGTGTTAGTTTAAGATTTTTCCCGCTAGTGTTTTGCTCTCGGTTGAGGTTTATAACATCGTTTTGAGCCCATGAATTTTCATTTTCACGGTGGTAGCCATCAAACTCGATTGCGTGCATCTCTCAAGCTTCCATACGTTCTCCTCTATGCACGCGAAAGTTATCTCCTGTCCAGGTCGACCACGGAAGTTATCTCCTGTCTAGGTCACCTGCATCTTCATTTATAGGTAGGATCCATTCACGAATTTATTTTTGTATGGTTTTTGTTGGTCTTTTAACTGCCAGGGTAGATAGGGTTAGGTTTCTGTGGTAGGGTAAGATTTTTTGTGTCTTTGTGGTCTTCCTACGGTGAGCTCCTTTTATTTGGGATGTGGGCTACTCATTTGTGAGCGTTTTCATTTCTGGCTGGTTAGGTTTTTCCGTATCCACTGTTGTGCAACCATGAATACGTTTGTGGTAGTTTCGTTTGTTGGGAAGGTTAGGGAAAGGTGCAGATGAGCGTTTCACTGTCTGCACCTCCCTGTTAATTGTGGCCTTGTTTTAAAGCTCAATCCGCGTGGCCATGTCCCCTCTGGCAGTAGGTTTTCGTGGGATGCAGGAGGGCCAAGATATTGATAGGGGTTTCAGGTTTTTTGTTTTGAAATAGACAGTGGGGTGAGCTTTTGCCTCAGTTGCGATGCACATATAGAATTTTTAGGAAGCTGGAAGAGATTAGAGTTTTGAGCTAGCTGAGTTTTAGCAGTTTTGGGGGGCAGATGTATTTTGCAGGTTCTCTTTGTTTAAAGTCTCTCATTTAGAGCAACTGTGGGTATTGATAATAAGTTTCAATATGCATATCAATGAAATGGTAATATTTAGTTTCTTTATTGTTTTCTCATTACACTGCTTTCTAGAGATAAGTGGACTGATATCATGTTGTATAATGGTTACAGGTAAATTATCAACACAACAATATGCCGCGAAAACATAAGAAGAAATCCCAAGCAGCCGAAGAGGAACTTGAAGTGGAGGTGATAACCAGAGTGGAATTCATCTATGAAGATACTAAGGCTATTACCAGAGTTGAGCCAGAATATAAATGGGGAGAGGTGTATAGGATGATTTCAAGCCAGACTGTTCCAGATGCTGGTTTTGAAGATATGCACATGTATGCAAATATTGAAAGGTTGGCCCTTATGAAAGTGGCTACCGGACCTGAGATTTTCCCATGTTCAGAAGTGATAAGTTGGATTCTTCCTAGGGCAGATGTAACATAGATGATATTGGCCAATACCGCGAAGCAGGGTTATGCTGCATATAGCCCAACTTATGTATCTATGGCGTATAATTTATCAACAGCACAAACTTATCTAACTGAAAGTTGGTTAAAGGATCTTAATTTAGACATGGTTGAAACAGTCAAGAAGATGATGATACCAGGAAATAACTTACATATAAGGCCTTCTGGAGAGTATAAAACATCAACTCTCTGTACTCCATATAGGTTCATTGTTTTAATGTTGAACAAAATTTTTGGAAGAGCTAATGGAAAAAGTTTTAAAATGGGTTGGATACCAGTTATCTATTTTGTTGCTACACAAGGTACAGTTTTAATTGGGAAAGTATAGTATCCAACAATCTGTTTTCCTGTATAAGCACAGCATTGGGAGGAGTGTCCCAAAAGAAGTCATAATTTTACATGAGTTCCATTTTGATTGATTGCATTCTGTGCACTCAACCATTCCCAACCTTAAAGTGCCATTGGGATAGGGACCGAGCTACAGTGTATGCAGCTTACAAACTATTTTGGACCCACAAATATTACAGCTACTACAGGGAAATTTGTGATAATTTCATCATGCCCTTGTACACATTAATCTTCTTGTCTGAATGCAATTGTATGTAAGAAGGAGCTTTAAAAGTTGTGCAAGAATATGAAAGTTATTATCTGACAGAAGAAGGCCTATACTTAAGAATGTATGGTAGTTCGAGAGCCCCTTCTCTTCTACCAAAATATGCCACAGACTATGTAGTCCACAAAGAGGATGTGAGACAGCCGTATATTGATGGAGTAGGGAATTTCCTTTTTGAGCAAAAGAAAGCAGTCTATCCTGCAGTTCCCTTTTTTGTAGGAAGCTATAAATTTTCAATGGTAAAGAATGCAGCAGAGTTTGTCAAGGAATTAGAGTATTTTCACTTCGGTGAAATGAATTTCCATAGAAATGACTCTGCGGGCAAAGTTGTTGAGTATTGCACTGAAGTTGGAGTACATTTCGAATATACCAATTTCTGGGATAAGGATGAAGAAACCTTGCAAAATGCTAAGAACATGACCGATTTAAAGAAAAGATTCAAGTAGAGGATAGCCACTGTTGGTGGTAAAGGTAAAGCTGCTAAGAAGAAGAAAAGGCAAGAAGAAGAAAAAGCAAAAAAGAGGCAGGAAGAAGCTAATAGACTAGTACAGGAGGCAAAAAACTGGTTGAGAACAGAAGAAGAAGAAAAGAAATGAGGAGCTAAAGAAGAAGCAAAGAAGATTGAAGAAGAAAAGAAAAGAAAAGAAGAAGAGGAAATACAGAAAAAGCTGGCAAAAAGTGAAGGTTCAGATTAGAAGGTGTTCAAAACGAAAAACAGCAAACAAAAAAGACAATGAAAGGATCGAGAACATAGACATTAGAAGGACAAGACCCTACTGATCAAGAATAGGCTTAGTTTGATATTAACCCATTAGAGCTTGTTGCTCCTTCTAGTAGTACAGTAGGAGAAGGTTCAGGGTAAATTTATGGAGTTGAGTTAATTCCTTTCATGCCCACTAAAGGGGAGGAGGTGCCGGACTTTAACACCTTTTTTATGACAAAGAAAAAAAGAGAATCGTCAAAATAACCTAGAAGAAAGTGGACACTGGGGGTAAGCCAGGAATTATGGTGACCGATAAGACAGTGGTTCCCGACACACACAAGGATCCACGATTAGTAGCAAGGGCTGGGGTAGCTTTAAACCTAGCCACTGAGGATAATGTAGACAGAATCATGACAGACCTAGAACAGTCACAGAAAAGGGTCACACAATTGAAAGAGACTTTGAAGAAAGAAAGGAGTCAAAGTCAAAGTCTGAAAAGGAAGTATGAGGATATGATCGATGAAGTTAAGGTATCAAAGGCATAATGTCAGACTCTGCAGGCCAAGAAAGATTCTTTGGTAATATCTATAGGAAATACGGAGAAGAATTCCCAGACCACCTTTCCAGAGTTTGGAAAGCTACAGTAGAAATATTAGAGTTTGGAAGCAGATAGGGATGAGATTAGGTTATCAGTTGAAGAATTGGACAAGGAAAAGGGCAGATTGGAAGGTAAAGTGACAGAGCTGGAAGAGCAGAAGACCACTGCAGAAGGGAAGTCTAAGATATACGAAATTCATATGGTAGCCTTAGAGGAACAAAAGAATTCACTTGTAACTTCAGTGAAGTCAGCTATGGAGCAGAAGGTTGATAGTGAACCTTTAAAGAACCATTCCCTTATGCTCTGAAAGAAGATTCATCAAATGCAGCTGCAGATGATTGAAGAAAGATTTAAAGTTCAACAGATAGACATCAGATTAGAAGAAATTGTAAATACAGCCTCTTATTTTTTGGATAGGACACAGGATATTCTAGAGACTCAGTAGGGAAGGATGACATGGGTAGAAACAAACAAGGAATCTCCCACAAATACACATGTCAAAGACTTGGAAATTATAAAGATGGACTATGAGCTGATTGAGTTTGCTAGCAAAGCAGCAGAAGAACTAAAAAATAATGTGAAGAAAACAAAGAATGCCTGTGCTGAATTCTATAGGAGAGTGCTCCTAACTTATAATTGGTGTCAGACCTCGGCTGCAAAAATATTAGAAGTGTTGCTAGAGCATGAAATGTTTTTGAAACAATTACAAGAGAGATGCAAGGAAGATGAGCAGGCCATTCAACAAGTCAAGGAGTTATATGAAAATATACTTAAGACTAAAATAGCACATGCAGCTGTGAGTATCCACTTGCTGGAAGACCAACTGCGCTTGATTCCTACCAGGATAGTAGGTGTAAAGGCCCAGGCTGCTCAGCACGAAATTACTATCAGATTTCTCGAACCTTCTGGTTTTGAGAATATAGTAGCAGAGGCAAATGTATGGAGAAAGTTTATGAACAAGCAAGCTGGACCCTCTTAGTTTGACTGTTTATCACTGCAATAAAGAATGTAATATATTGTATTTATCTTTTTGTTCACAAGCTAAAAGACAAAGTATGGGAAAGGTTGGGGAAGCCCAAAATACAACGAGGGCAGCCCAAGAGTTTTTTCTTTTTGTATAAGTATAGGCAAGCTTGATGTATCAAAGGACCTTTTTTTAGACTATCTTTGTGCAAGATTATTGTAAGAAGAACTATTTCATCTTATAATAAAGAGTTATATTTTTTGGGCTGGAGAAAGCACTGTGGGGTTTCAAATGCTTAACTTGGACTGGTTGGATGTGAACTATTTCTGTTTCAACCTGTTTCCATGAACTGTGAGACGGTTCTGACTTATGAATTCTTTCTTGTTATGAATGTGCTCTTGTTTATTTCTGCGAAACTCCACAATCATATTTGAGTAATGAATGTTTTAATTAACAATGAGCTATCTCTTTGATTATCTGTCTATTGATATAAATGTATTCATAAATATTAACAGCTATCTGTAGTGTTCTTTATGCATGTTATACAATACATTACTCAGCATTAACTATAGTATTTCTCCTTGGGGATAGGTTAGAGAGTTTTAGTTTTTTTTTTTGTTTACAATTTAGAAGCGAGAGAGGTAAGACGAGAGGTAACAACCTGTGCATCACATTGTGACACTCCTCGTTTTATTTATCAATTACATTTAGCTAGGCACTTGCATATCATACATAAACATAAAACTAAAAAATACACATAAATGGTGGATCGGGCCGCAACCAGTAAAATAATATTTGACCGTTACTTGACCTATGGTAGCCGAACCGTAAACCGGACGGATTCCCCATACAAAACAATAATGAGCTAATTGGTAATTTTTATTGGGGAGAATCCCTACTGTTGTTACCTGCAATTTTCTAGGCCTCAACAGGACCTAAACCACTTAGGACTTGGACTAGTGTTAACCTGTTGCGGTTACTGGATATTCGTCTCCTGCTGCAGCTCATCCTCAATGACTGTAGGATATTGTCCCCCTAAATCCCTCTAACCACCAGAACTTGTGCTCTATGTCTATACGTGTACCTGTATATCTGGATCCTCCAACTTGACCCCTATATCCTGTGCTAGATGCTACTCTGCTAGTAAATCCAAATATCTCTGTAAGGCCCTGTCCTCATCGAACTGGACATCCTTGCTCACAATGATCCTTCTATGAGAAAGAATGTAAAATCTATCTGCCTTATATATCTCGTTGTACCCAACAAGCAACCCCTTCTCTCCAGAAGGGTCCAGATTCTTCCTATTGTCACCATGAAAATGACAATAGAAGACACTTGTGAATATGCAAATGTGACTCGCATCTAGCCATATTCCTATGAAGACTTCCTCTGGTGTCTTCCTCCCCAATTTTGTGTGGGGACATTTTTTCTTAATGTATACTACAGTCCTATATGCCTCGGCCCAGAGGAATAGTGGTAATCCCTGATCAAATAACATGGCCTTGGTTGCTCCAACCATAGTCTTGTTCTTCCACTTTGTAACTCCATTTTGTTGTGGGGTATGGGGCACATTGTGCTCCTTCTTGATCCCCTCTACCGAACAATACTCCATGAAATCAATGGAGGTGTGCTCACCTCCATTATTTATTCTCAACACCCAAATCTTCTTTCTTGTTTGGTTCTCCACAAGAGTCTTGAACTCTTGGAACCTCTCAAATATCTCTGACTTGGCCTTCAGGAAATAGATCTAGGTTTTCCTGTAATATTCATCAATGAAGGTTACGTTGTAACTGTAACCACTAAATGAATGGACACTCATAGGTCTGCATACATCAAAATGCATGAAGTCCAAGGGCTCCTTAGACTTGTTCTCACTCTGTGGGAAAGGCTTCCTGATGTTCTTCCCCAAAGCACAACCCTTGCAATGGTTATGCTTTTCCTCCTGTACCCAAGGAACTCCAATGACTTCCTGTCTCAAATGCTTCAGTACTCCATGGTGTAAGTGTGGCATCCTCCTATGCCACAACTCACCCTGAATGTTGTTTCTGCTTCTAACTAGAGCCTTTGCAGGCTCAAAGTGTAGTCTGTACACTTTCTCGCTCCTCCTGCCAATCACCTGATCCAAGCTCATATCTAACCCTTGGGGCCTAATATACACTCTATGGTCATGAAACTTCACCTGATATCCCTTTTCCTCCAAAGTGGAGACTGATATAAGGTTCTTGTCAATCCTAGAACATATAACACATCAACAAAACTGAGGAGTTTTCCAAACTCCCTCTCAAATGAAACAATGCCAACTCCCTACTCCTGATATCACACATTATCACCCAGCTCAACATGGATCCCTGTTCCACCCTCCTGCAAGACTGAAGAATCTATTATGTCCATTCATGTGACTAGATGCTCCACTGTCAATGTACCATATGCTGCTCCCTGTGGTGCTTTCCATGCAAGCTATCAAGCAAAACTCCTCATCGAAGCTCATGTTGAACTCATCCACCTCTGCAGATCCATCCATTTCAGTGTTACTCTTATTCTTCTTGTCTGAGAACTAGGCGGCAAAGTGTCCCTTCTTGTGGTAGATAAAACACTTGACCTTTGACACGTCAAGATTCTTGTTCTTGCTTTGGTACAGACTCTCCAAAGCCGTCCACATCTCTACTACGGTATTCTTACCAGAAAGGTGAGGAACTATATGGTCCTTCGCTCCATCCATGATAATTAACATGGCTCTGGATTCGATCTTCTTCCAAGCTGCTAGATATGTCAGATCTGTGGGTGCAACCTTCGTGGAGTCAATGTGCTCCTCTGCATCACTCACATCCAGGATCCTTGTGATCCTTTTTTTCCATGTAGTAAATTTATGAGCACCCTGGAGTCTATCCTCAACTATCAATTGCATGGCCATAATGAGGTGTACATGTCAAACACTAGATTTGGATGTCTAGGCTTGTGTCTTCCTATATATCTACCCTTGATCTATCACTGCTGCTGCAAATCTCTCAACTTTAGCTCACTAGAGATCTGGTACCATGTAAAATTTTCCTTTAATATTTAAACTAGGGCTAAATAGTGCATGCAAATCTCTATTGTTGACCACACATGAATATCTTTTACAGTATGTAGTGGAATATAAAACTGAGAAATAAATCACAACATCACATCACAATATTGACACTATTATTTTGGGTATGGAAAACCCCATAAAAAACCCACGACGGGAAAACTGGTGCAGCAGTCAGATATAGATTTTATTATGAGAAAATATGGAACTCTTACAATCACTGCAAATTCACCCAAACCTGGCGAATGCAGTACTCGACAGAATCACTGGGAAAATACAAATCTCAACACCTTCCTGTGTGAGTGAACGACCCAGCTATACGAAGCTCGGCGATCCTATTGCTTGCTCCTTCATTGTCCCAGCTAAATCCTATGTCTGACTTTCTATCCCTATCTGTATCCTGTCTCTTTCGGAATACAAGTGTGAGTGTCCTCTCCACCAATTAATCTCTCTTTTATAACTTTAGGTAAAGAGAAAACCCTAATTTCACTTTCACTTTAACTAGTGGTTCACTAAAGTTAATAAACGATTAGATCACTTTAGTTATTTTCCAAAGTAAACTTAGGAAAAAAAATTAAAGACAATTGGTTTCCTAATTTAAGTCTTATGCATGCAAGAACACATGCATGCAGGAAGATTTTCCTTGTTGCTGCTAGTTTAATAAAACATGGGATATTCAAATGAGGGCCATTTATTGCATCAAAAATAAGATGGAGCATAGTTTTGTGGTAAAAAGAAGAAAAGGAACATCATACATGATCTATACATTTTCAATCTCTTGAAAGAGACAAAATAAATAAGTTTTGGGAAAGTTGTCATTACTCACTCTTAGCACATCACAATCAAACCTATGGCATTGTAGAGAAGACGTATTAGGCCACTATAGGGAAAACAATTAGACTTAGACTCAGCTAAAGTTTCAGAGATAGTTCTAGAGAAAGGTCGGACAACAAGACAACCTCATGGTTTGGTTCAAGATATATGTTCATGATTCAAGTAAATTATGTAACATAACATTACCAAAAATAAATAGTCAAAAATGTAATTAAAAAAATTCATTATGACTCATATGTTAATAAGAAACCCAGATCTATCAAGTACCGAGACGGATCCAATTTCTTGAGGTGTAAATTTGTTCTTGGTGTGTAAAATATTAGAGATAAAAAAAATGTACACCTCAATAAACTTGATCCTGCTTGATGCTTAATAGATATTGGTTTAAGATGAATCTTACTTTATTATGAGAAAACAACACTTGACGGGAAGTGTCTCTTCATGCAGATATGAACTCTTCTCTGCACTTGAGACGACAAGTGTATTTTCATATGGATTTGGAATCTTCCCAAGCAATAGCACTCTCTCATTACATAATGAACGAATTGTTTTTTATTTTGAAATTACACTCTAATGTGGGTGTACATAGGACATTCTATGAGAAAGTGATTTTCATATTCAACCCACTTTGTGTCACAAAGATAGTAGATTCTTTTATCCCATGGCATTTTAAGAAATGTCCAACGCCTTGTTTCACTAAGGAGCTTGTGAGAGTTTGTTCAAGTATTTTAGCAATGCTGATTTCCTTCTTTACATTCATTAAAATAGAGAGATACTTTTGATTTTCTATCATAGGGTTTATCACCTCCTTATAATATCTTAGTTTTTTCTTATCCTCTAACTCTTTATCACACCATATGTTCTCCTTAAAATTATGTAATAATACTTTTAATATTATCAATATTCTATAGAGTGACCTCTTCCTAAACTCCCCAGTGATTTAGCCAAGACTTGGCATATGTATGCTAACCTCGTTTAAGTCGCAAATGGTTTTCACTAGAGTATGAAACAATATTACGAAGCCCCTTGTCTCACATGTTTTTTATATTGTTCTTGTACAATAGATACCTAGTTATAGCCATGCTCTCAACAAGGGAGAGGCTCGATTCTATAAGGAGGATAGGATATGTTGTATTGCCTTTAATTTTTTTATTAAGATACGGTGTATTGGCTTTAATTTTGAGATTATATGTTATAAAGTGATTTTGGATTTTCTCTATCCTTCTCCATGATTCTCTAGAGATGTTGCAGCCACAAACTTCACAACCATATAAGATAATAGGAGTGAAGAAAGTGTCAAAGAGGACTTCATTCCTATCACAAAGCCAAAGGTTTGTTAATTTACAACTATTTTCAAGTTCATAATAGATTTCCAACCTTCATTAATCCTTTTCTCAGTGATATAGTTATAGTTAATCTTATGATGAAGATTGATTCCGAGATCATTTTATATGAAGAACTTCCTCCAAGTTGTTGTTTTCATACATGAAATTATCATAAGTCATATTTTGGGATTTGATTATCATAACCTTCATTTTAACAGTGTTAATAGTCATACCCATACTAAAAAAAAACTTAAGAAATTTTAGTTGCTTGTGGGGATCATGGGGGATCCTCTCCATAACAAAAATATCATCAACATAAAGAAGAAGGATGATTACTATACCATCCGTATTTATGCTAGTATAATCTTCCTCTTCCAAACAACTCTCTAGCTTGTTAATGTAAATACCAAAAAGGGTAATAGATAGGGGACAACCCTGCTTGAATCCTATATTACAATTAATTTCCTTGACCAGTCCTCAAAGTTCCTAAACATGGCAATAACCTTCTCATACAACCTTATCGCAACATCTCTCAACTTGAAAAATACTTTTAGCTCTCCTAATCTACTCCAAAGGTTAGTTCTAAGAGCTATTTCAAATGATTTTCTAAAGTCAACAAAGCAGCATGGATGATTACTTGTATTATTACGACACTCCTCAACAATGGTCCCAAGAGTAACAAGGTGGTCAACATTTGAATACTAACCCTGGAATCCTACCTAGCATTTATCTCTTTCTCCATGACTTTCTATCCATATGTTGATCTTGTTTTCTAGAATAATTCCATATAATTTTGCTAAAAGAGGGATAATCATAATGGTCCTATAATTATATGGATATTTTTTATCTTCACTTGTTAAAATAGGAACAATGAGGCTTTATGTCCAGGGTTTAGGGAAGCCTTGATCGACTACTAAATTGAAGAGCTTGTAAATGTGAGGGATGAGGATAGACCCACCAATTTTCAATGTTTCCACTTGGTATCCTTCAATTTCCTTCAATTTCCTTTTGCAAGTCACTTAACCCCAATCTATATGTCTTTTAAAGAGAAAATGCCTTCCTTTGTAGAAAGGGTTTGAATGTTGTCCACACATTAGGGCATTCATAAAGCATTTTAAGGTGGGAATTCTAGTCCCTTAATGGAATCAAATTATTTTCATTAGTTCTATCACTCATAATTTGTCTCCAAAATTTCTTAGGATCTACCTTAGTGAGGTGCACTAAATTCTCTTGCTTTTTATTTATATAACACATTTTTTCTTTTAATTAGGGATTTGTACCTAGAGATTTTGCCATTTTTTAAATATTAATTAGAAGCATCCCTAATTATTTGTATAACATGCTTTCACTCTTTATCATGCCAAGGGTTGGTCATTCTATTATCCTTTTTACATGGAATGATGATATAGAACTCGTTAAGGGCAGTAGAGAGGGTCGTGGTAAACTTATGATGGAGGTCTTCAATATTATTCTTAGTTAATGGCATTGCTGTAGTCTATGGGATTACATTAGGTTACCAATAGTGTAGCAGATTATACAAGATATAAGATGATACAAGAATACATAGACATACTAGAAAGAACACAAGTAATAGTGGTAGAGCAACATGTTGTCCTTTGATATATGACCATCATGTACAAAAGCATAGCTTCTTTTCCCTAGCTCACTAGCTTATTATATATTTCATACAGTTATTCAGTTACAATTTATTAACTACTTAGTCTAACCGACACGACTAAATAATTTGACTACTTCCTAGTTGGCAAGGGGACCTAGTGGACTAGCTAATTAGGATCCTCCAACAGGTACTAACCAACTAGGCTCCTCCAACAAGTATATTTAATTTATAATTTAAATCCCTTAATTATATATCAATTTTATTTATAGTCCTACAAAATTATATAAAAATGAATAAATAAATATTTGATGATAAAACACTATTTTTGTTTTTTGTTTTTTAATTCCAAAAACAACTAAATGGATATGTTGAAATATTAAAAGTTACTAGGTATAACAAAACAATAACAATATATAGTAGGAATATTAAAGTTTACGAAGATAAAAAGGTTTTATTCTCATTTATAACGCAAAGTTTAATTTTGACATTCACACATTATATTCTTTCAATTAATTTAAATATTTAATTTATTTTTAAAATATTAATTTTCAATTAAAAGTTTTATTTTTAACTTTTAAAAAGTGGTGGTTAATAAGTTTAACTAAATTTAACTAAAGGTAAATGATCAAACGAAAAAGTAGTAAATATAAAAAATATTGATGAAATAATTTAAATAATCAAAACATCATTTTTCATTGAATTGAAAGGTTATCTTTACGAAGGAATGGGTATCTTTTTATTCTTCATTATAGTGTTAGTTATTTTATAAATTATATTTAATAAATATATATTTTAATGTAATGTTATAATTTTTTATGTCCCCGACAAGGGGATATATATGAATCGTTCAAGGCGATTATTATGTCCCTGACAAGGGGATATATTTGGAGTAATTTGTAGTAATTTTAAAAAAATATTAAAGTTAGACCAAGGTTGTGTGTTATTTTATTTTATTTTCAGTTTTTTAGTTTCTTAAATGATTAGATATATTTGGAGTAATTTGTAGTAATTTTAAAAAAATATTAAAGTTAGACCAAGGTTGTGTGTTATTTTATTTTATTTTCAGTTTTTTAGTTTCTTAAATGATTATTTTTTAAGATTGTTATTGGTCTCGTGGAGATGAGTTGTTTTGGGTTCATGTGCCCCAGGACCCGGCAGCGAAGCTGATATCAGCAATACTATAAACTAATTACAGTTTGATTTATGGGACAGCTTTTTGACAACAAAGTTATGAGGTTGGTTTTTTGAGAAGTTCTAGGCTGCAGGGTAATCACTAATCACTACTGTATAAATGCAGGGAAAGTATTATAACAGGAACTTATTAGGAAGTACCGAGTTTTAATGAACATATACTCCATTTAATGTCGGCCCTAACCTTTGGATTGACAAATGCAGGGAAAGTATTACAATAGGAACTTTTTAGGAAGTACCGAGTTTTAATGAACATATACTCCATTTAATGTGGGCCCTAATCTTTGGATTGATAGGTGGACAATATGTAAACAATTGTAATCCTTTAACATTGCATAAATTAATGGTTTGGAACCTCATGAAGCACCTTGCTTTTATTTATTTTTCATTATCCGACTTCAGGACTCTTCCTCTGTGACGTTTCCAACCTCTTCCTCTGCAACGTTTCCAGACTCTTCCTCTGCTAGGTTTCCAGCCTCTTTCTCTATGGGGTGTATTTGCAGACTTACAGTCTGAAGCTTTCATAAAAGTGTAAGGATTAAAAAACAACAAATTACTGAATCTTCTGAGACAACTATACATAGAAATCAGGTCAATAACTGGACTATCTTGTACAAAGAGATCTCCCAAGACCGAGGGAAAGGTTGCATTGAAGGTAAAGGAAATCCACCACATTGCTCGTATGAAGTCACTATCCATCTATAAGATGATAATTTAATGAGCTAGATGGAGGTTTTGACTGGTGGACATTTCTGGGCAACACTTCACAAAGGAAATTCCGTGACAACTTTCACTGCGCCTACTTAAGGAACTGGATTCATATCATTTTCTATCGGGCATAGCCTTTCTTAGTTGTTTGTCCAACGAGAAGGAAGAAATAAAGATGCCTTTCTATTGTGCATTGCCTTTGTCTATTTCTGATGCTTGCTGTGCTTACGACTGCTGCTTTTGCAGCTAGCAGTGTTGTACTGGAAGAAGATATTCCGTTGTGCAACCTGGGCTTAGACAAGCCGATGTCATGTAAGCCTGTTGTAACTCATCCTCCTGAAAATCCCACTTCAGAGTGTTGTAATATCGTAAGCCCGTTGTAACTCATCCTCTTGAAAAGCCCACTTCATAGTGTTGTAATATCATAAAAAGTACCGATCTTAAATTCCTCTGCTCCCACCGTTTTGTTGATCGTCCAAAGTGTAGACCCCAAACTAGCCATGGCTTTGCCTCATTTTGATTTTGGATTTTGATGATCCATCTTTGACTTAATATAGTTTGCATGCAGCCCTTAGCCAATGAAGACCAGCAATATCTACCAGGCCCTGTTCAGTTTGTTTGTACTTTCTACATCTATGGATGGTACCCAAATATGTAGGCATAGGTTAGTTTCGCAGCATTCACAACTATCAGTTGAGTTATCAGTTGTTTAGCAAAATTCACAACTATATGTTAAACTAACAGTTTGTTTCTTTCGCTTATGTACCAGAACAATATGAATTGATTTGGTATTTCAAGTTAGCAGTAAACAAGGCAAAAAAAATCTGTAATATGAATATGATTGGCACATTGGATCTGCGAGGTCTCCTATTATGGCGTTGAATCGTTCATCTCTTTTCTCGACCTTAACCCTGCGTCGAAAACACTTTTGACCCTGCGTCGAAAACGCTTTTGAGGCTGAAATCACACATGCTGACAACAAATTAGAATTATGAAAACCAAGTTTTTTCTGACATTTAAAGGGATACAATGATATTACCGGATGCAAATTACTTAATTACTTACTTTGGGTAGCAGACGAGCGTTGGTTGCATTAGTAATTTGTGATAGATAAACTCGTCCACTTCTGCACTATGGGCTGTGTAACTTTCAGTCTATCGCAAGCGTCTGTCTGCAAATGTGTCAATCTGTCACATTATCAACTTCAAAATTAAATAAATAAATATTTGGTAAAAAAAAATACATAAAAAATAGATTTTAATTTACTGTCCCGTCAGTCACATTCTTGCGTTCAAAACCAAATATTTGTAAAACACATATAATATATATATTCTTTTCAATTTCAATTCAATGCCAAAACAATTTCAAAATTCAAATATTTGAGGCAGCAATTTTAAATCTATAAACTGAGTGAATTTGTAAAGCTGGGCGAATTTTTATTACCGATGCATGCCAGAGCCAGGGGAACGGGCACCCAAAGACCTGCCCAGAAGGAAGAGCTTTCCTACTTTCCTGACCTTGATTTGATGCGATATGGTGTTGTTCGGTGTGATGATGACTCCGGGGTGTCCGTCCTCAAGCTGATTGTTGATTACCACATTACCTACTACCACCTAGCCCAGATATGGATCCAAAGCACGTAGCATCTCTTCATGTTCAATAGCCAAAATAAAGCCAATAGATAAATAAAAGCGGTGAAATTCTAAAGTTAGTTTTTTTTCAAGCAAAACATATCTTTCAAGCGGTGAGCTAACTTTTAAAACAGGGAGAATTTCTAAAGCTGGGCGAAATTCTAAGGTTAGTTTTTTTTTGAGTCAAAGCATATTAAGATATATTTACTTGGTTAAAAGATCATTATGTTTAAAAAATAATTTCTCTTTAATGGTCAATTCTCCCTCACTGTGAAGCGATTTGTTTTTACCTTTAGTAGTAATATATCCATATTTCATTCAATTCACCCTAACAATAATCACAATAAAGCATATTTCCCTCACAATAAAGCATATTTCTCTCACACAGTTTGCCCTCACTCTGAAGCAATATTTTTTTATTGGAGGAAAATCAAAAAATATTTCTATCTTCTATCAAAGAATTATTTGTGATTAGTTTTTAACCTTATATTGCTGAGCACAATCTAGCATGTTATATTGCAGAGCACAATATAGCCAAAGTGTCTTGGAAACCGAGGGTGTTATTGGTTGTAAGATTTGCTAAAATAGTCTTTGAGTTTTGGGTTAATCCATTCAGCTAGGAATTAGAGTAGTTTGTTTCTCAGTTTGAAAAAACTATGCCTAATATGGCATTGTTTTTCTTCAAGTGGTATTAGCAGCAGATTAGAGTCTCTCTAAATTGCAAATATGTTTTTGTTGACAGCATTGTGACAGTTTTCTACACATTAAATGGCAGCCCTACTCTTATTAAAGTGATTTAGTGGTTGCTCCATAGTTCAATACTTTCTCAAGTGGTTTTGATGGAGAATCCTAACCTTAACCATTCAAAGTAATGCATTTAGAGTCTGTATTTTCAATTCATGTTCTACCTGCAAATCAAAATTAGCTCAAGCTTTCTAAAGTGCACGTTACCAACTTTAAAAGTTTGTTAGAAAAATATCTTATGCTTTTAACCATCAATTACTTAGGAGAAATGAAAGATATAAAGTCATTTCTTATATTTAGTAATTGGAGTTTGGTTCTACATTGAGACTATTCAACCAAAAACTTTAATGTAAAGTAGATCGAAATTCAACTTGACAAAAGCAAAATCTGTGGAAAGATCGCTGTGTCAAAACACCGGAGAAAGACCACGCTCTTCTTCGCTCGATTTAGGTGAGATGGAATCACGACATTGTAAACCATGACATGGTAGGAAATTCATACTCTATAATTACCGAAAATTAAAAAGATAATTCATATTTATGTTTATAGATATTTAGATATTATTTTATATTTTGGATTTGGTTAACAAGTATATATTAGAGATTCATTTTATGGTAGTAGTATTTTAAAAGATGGTTAAAGAAATTGGTAGTATTTTAATTATATATTTTAGGGATTGTTAATAGTAATTATCTTTGCAAAACTAATTAGTTGGTTGTGACTATGTATATTTATTAGCCATTTTACTTATGACTATGCTAGTTTATATTAAAAATTATTGTTATATGATGGCGACACTCACACCAACAACTAAAAGTTGATAGTTATATTAAATTTCAAAAAAAAGTAATTCATAATCTTTATTTTATATATTTCTACATAGTGTACTGCCTATAATAACGTGCCGAATGGTTCTGTATCGACCAGCGCTATATCCTGTCCAGAAGAGCAAGCAAGATTTGATGACATTCAGAGAAAAGGTAATTTACAATCTTTATTTTATATATTTCTAGATACTGCTTAAATTTACCTTGCCTAATGGTTCTGTATCCAGCAGCACTATATCTAGGTGGTAATTGCTCACTACCGTATGAAGAATGTTAACAAGACTACACTTCTGTATCCAGCAGCACTATATCTAGGTGGTAATTGCTCACTACCGTATGAAGAATGCTAACAAGACTACACTTTGCAACTTTATGTCTATAACAAGGACCTGTGAGCAAGAGCAAGCCAGTTTTATTTATGTTTAGAGAAAAGGTAATTCACAATCTTTATTTTAGATATTTCTACATAGTGTACTGATATATACCTTGCAGAATGGTTCTATATGGAGCACCTATACAACTATCCATTGTTTAGCAACATTCACAACTATAGTTTGATTCTTTTGCATATGAATTGAATTGTTTTGGTAATTCAAGTTTGCATTAAACAAGGCAAAAAAAATTATGTAATATGATTGGCACATTGTTTTGATTGTTATTTGTGATTTATAAAGCTTTTGCTTAGACGTTAGAAAGTCAGCTACTTCTCTAAATCTTATTCTTGGTATTCATATTATTGTCTCGTTTAAGTATCCTCTAAATTTCAATCAAAAGACAACCAGCTGATATATATAGATACATTTGTGCCTACATATAAGGAAAAACAAAATTGCAAAAAAAAACATTCATGTGATGTCAATTGCTAATTGAATTTATAAAATTTAGACGGAGGTTTACATTTATATCCTATGGATTCTAGCTTCCAAGCTACTTTCTGGCATTCCTTTTTAAATAACCGAGAATTTGCAGCTTAGACTTTGACCTAAATTGGTTCATTGGATTCACAGAAAACTAAATGTGCAATTGAATACACACCATTACATTAAAAGCCCCCTATGCTTATAGTCCTCTATGCTTATAAGCATACTCACAATAGACACACATAAATTCATCCATTTATTTATAATTATGATGCTTGTTTTGATTCTAAAGAGAATGTTTGAATAAAATAGATTTAAATATAATTAAGCAAATTAATAAAATATAACTAAAATTGAAAATAACTTTATTGATATTTAAAATTGAATGTATAAACATTCATTTGTCTTACTTTCCATTCTTTTTGTAATTTTAATGTTTTTTTTTTATAATTTTAATGCTTTTTATAATTCTAAACTGAATGTTTGTAAAAAAATAGATTCAAATATAATTAACTAAAACTAAAATAACTTTATTGATATTTAAAATTGAATGTATAAACATTCACTTACCCCTTTGAGAGGTCAACTTCCATTATTTTTAATTGTAATTTTTATTGTGATTCTAAACAGAATGTTGGTATAAAATAGATTCAAATATAATTTAATAAAACAATTAAATATAGTTAGAATTGAAAATAACAAAGTAATTTTTTTATTGATATTTAAAAATAACATTCAATTTTAAAAAAATAATTTAACTTTTAAATAAATCATTCACCTTTATTAATTTGTTCATAGAATCTAGAAGAAAAAAAATCCTATATAAACACATAACAACTATAACAACTATAAATACTTTATTCTACCAATAGAATCCAAAATAACATAATAATGCAATAGTTAAAACATACATACAATTAAATAATGTATTCAATTATCTAACTAACTAAAGTATTAAATGTTCTTAAAATAGGAAAAAATAAAATCACTAAAAAAAAAGTAACTAAGAGCAATCTATACAAAGCATTTAGTTGCTTTGCTTTCAAGCCCTCTACTCTCTATTCATAATGGACATAAACTCTACTAAGAAAAAAACAGAATGTCAGGTAAATCGTATATAGGACTTTATATAAATAGTATTTATATAAATCATAATATAAATAGTTCATCCCATATTAATTTGTTCATAGAGTCTATAAACTTTTCCTAGGTTATAGTTTTGGGTGGTCTATGTATAACTAAAAAAATATTTATATGAATTTCTTGAATAATGGGAATTTGTTAAGTCTTAATAAGGTTGAATTTATTACGTTTGTTTCGAGAATGCCTTCCCACTTTGATGACGAAGCTTGGGTCATCCATTATTAATGCTTGTTCATAGTACATGATTGTTCATGCCTTTTCACCCATTATTTTGAACTATTCATACAAATAAAAATTGAGCTTGTACAAAGTGTAGAGGGGATTAATGGTAGGTTCAAATGCTTTAAGCACTGCACAAAACTGGAATTTGATGACCTCACTTTCCTATCTTAAATTTTAATAAGTAGCTCCTAGTTTATATCTTATCATACATATTGTTTTAATACTTGGGAAATACCACCTAATTGCATTATATAATTTAGTGTGAGATTCTAGATTATTGATGACAGGTCACAACATTGATCACTGATTAAATTCTATACTTCCTTGTGCCACTATGTCCAGTTGCAGGTAACCAAGAGATTATGTTGCGCTTTTATTGCCATAACATGAAGGGAAGGTGAAGGGGAAAACCTTGGTTGATTGATCAAACAAAAAATTCAACGTTGAATATTTGGTTATACATGTAAAATAATATAATAATGTAAATGTTTTTTATTAAATTGTAGTGGGGGGTTTATTGATAGCTTGGATTTGCCACTTTGATGACTTTTCTTACACCTTGTATAGTTTTACCTTTACACCTTTGGCAACAACAATTATGAACAACTTACACAATTAAACTCTCAAGTTGAAACTAAACATATAACAATTCAAACCAGCAATAAATCCAGTGTTAAATATATGCCAAATAATTTATTTTTGTTTTAATATCATTAAAGGGATTGTATAAATTGCATCCGTGGACCAGAAATTAACAACTAAAATTAAGAATTACAAGGATTAAATTTCCCAAAAATTGTTTGAGTTTATAAGATTGCATTGAGGATTAATGCCAGTTAGTAATTGATGTTATGTGTATGGAACATGAATATATGTTTGAATTCTCATGGAGCACATTGTAGAATGCGCCAATATCCTTGAGAGCAATGTCTTGTAGGAGAGTAAAAGATTGAAATTGTACTATTTAGGTGTTAAATAGAGTTTGGTCACTCATAATAACAAGGCCCAGGAGATATTTATTGTACTTTCTAAGTGTTGTTGGTCTGATAACGTAAGATAGATGACATGAACTTGGAGATCAACATTGAAGTATCTCCCAACGCATACGTTGCATGTAAGCATAACCGGGCTAAGGATATTTGACATGTTCAATGCTCTGAAAAAGTGGAGTGTGGAGTTATATAGTTAGGAGTTTGGGATCCAAAGCATGTTTTTACAAGGATAATTTTTTCATGAAGCATAAGTGAAGCATCTTAAATCCTCTGCGAATTTGCATATATGTAATTGCTTTTTTGTTTTTGTTGGTTTGTTGATATCTTACTTTATAAATGAAGGGGCATTGTCTATCCAAACATGTCCTGCAGCTAACATAAACGGTTATTTTGTTTTTTAGGGGTTATTACAAGTGTACCAACTTGAAATGTGATGTGCGTAAACATGTGGAAAGGGCATCTGATGATCCTAAAGTTGTTATAACAACTTACGAGGGAAAGCACAACCATGATCCACCTGTGGAAAGAAACAACAACCAAGATTTTATAAGCATTAGTTTCCACGTTCTGAGTGGAAATGGTGCTAATAATGCGGTGCAAGACAAATAGATTGAAAATAGGCCATATTTTGCCAGTGTTTCACAGAGTGCTGCTGAAGAAGAGGACAACATGCATGATGGAGAAGTTGGAGGTGTACAACTGATGACAGATAGTAGGAAAAGTCATGGTGAAGATATTGAAAGGCAGGGTTCTTGATAGTGATAATACATTTTTCATTTCAAGAACAACCGCAAGGCTTTGGGAGTGACACAAAAGGAAGAACATGAAATGATTTCATTGCTATAACTAGTAAATTTTTCAAAGCATTTTCCACAGGTTGTGATATGTTTAATAATAAATTCATTGGATTGTCTACTCACAAGATTTCAAATACTATGTAAATGTGCTATGATTCTTTCTAATGCATCTAGAGACATGCTTCCTCCACCTGTGCCTGCACAAAAAGAGATTTGCTACTGATGAATTCCCGATTTGAAATTGCAATGATGACTTCATCAATACTGATTTGAACTGTAGGAAGATGTTATAACATGGAGTAAATTCAAAGTGACATGTTGTAAAGATTACATAAAAAATGGTATATTTTCAAATTCAATGCATCCTTTTTCATTGCCAACGTAAACCATCATTGTTTACATTTTATTTATTTGGTATGTTTTCAAATTCATTGGATTATGATTTTGTTATTCTCCATATACTCATGGTTGATGCAATGAACATATGTTATTCACCATTGGATTCATCCTTTTATCAAAGACACATTCCTGTGTTAGTTGATAGGTATAGTATTACCATACAGTGCAACAAAGTTGATATTTTTTATGATGTTGGATTGAAAATTTGGTTAATATATATAATTTTATTAGATAACAAATACAAATATTTATGAATAATTAAAATAATTTTGTTTAATATTACATATCATTTATCAAATTAATTTCCAAAATTGTGTTTTGTTGTTTATAATTATAAAAATGATTACAAGTATTGAATGAATTTATTTTACATAAGAGATAATTTATAATATTTTTTTATAAAAAATTAAATTAATTTTAAAAACATTGAAATCTTCACATTTAATACTTAATCTCTCTCTCACACACACAAATATATAAAAGAATTTATGGTAATAACAAATGCATAAACTATTGATTGATATAACAAAGGTGAAAACACAAGCCACTAATTACTTCCTAATCTAATTGATAATTTTTATTTTATTTTTAGTTGTATTTTTTTTTTAAATATATTGGTGAGAAGGTGATTAAGGAAACAACTTTGGTTTAGTTCAATTGAAAGTATGAACTATTATGATATTGATTAAAAGTTTGAAAAAATATGATATTGAACAATTTCTTTGAACTTGAGAGAAAAAAACATTGAGGGATACTTCAATCTAATTTATTGATGGGATATTAAAGGTGGCACTAATGAGAATGAGCTTTGAGAATAGTTATCCCATGATATTATCGTAGGCATTCAATAAATCTAGTTAAATCATCACATGACAACATTTTGGATGCAAGATTCTGAAGGTTTTTTTGTCCACACAATTTTATATATGAATTTTTATACAATAAAATATAAAAAAGTCATGAAAGCAAGAAGTTGTTTCAATTTTAAGAATAAGTATAAAAAGAAAAATGAAGTTTAGAAACTTAGAAGCTTAAATGTTTGTAATGAGAATCTTAAAATCTTATTCTTTCAAATTTCATGGGTGAGGTGTTCTAGATTTTTCACCTCTATTGTAAACTTGTTCTTGCAATTCTTGCTTAGCATCAACCATTCAAGACCAAGATAAATGTTTTAGATCATTTCTTCCGAAATAGCTATTGCTAGCAGCTGTCCACAAATAGAGCAATGGCAACGTCGGGGACATTGCCACTCCGTGGCTCTTGTTTTAATATATATGGTTATACATTTGAGTTATGAGTTTACATTTTGATTACATTCATAAGTTCTAGAGTTTGAATATGAGATTTTATTATATATATATTTTTTACATTTATAAGTTATAAGCTTGATTATGAGATTTGAACTTTAAATAATAGTTATTTTTAATAATCTCTTTTACCCAATGTGAATTTCATATAGTCTGTTGGCATAATGGCATAATGAAAACATACAATCTTATCTAAGTAAGCTTAAGTATAATTTTATATAGTCTGATTTTTTTTTTTTTTATGTAGGTTAAATTATTATTGAGAGGAGGTTGCGTTGGCGAAGGATGTCTCGACGATGTTTCAAACCCTGGATGCAGATCCATCTTCAAGAGAGCGAAGCTCACAATCTTCACATTAACATTTTTGAAATGATAAATATAGTTTATAATGCTAATATCAGTTTAAAAAATAAATCGACCTCAAAAAAATAAATGGACCCCAATTAAAATTAATGACATAATAAAAACATAAAATCTCACCTAAGTAACCCTAATTATAATTTCATATAGTATGTTGTCGTAATGAAAACATAAGATTTCACCTAAGCCTAATTATATTTACATGATATAACTCCACTGAGCTAATTATAAGAGCGCCACATCTTCTACGTATTTGGCATGATGAGTTGGCATAGAAGTTTTACATGTTTACATGACTCCTCTCGCCACATCATCCTTCTTATCATAATGGCATTTCATGGAATTCATTGTCATCTTTGGTTTGCATAAATTATATTTAATGTACGTTGAGCATGTAGAGGATATAATATGTGGATCACTCACGCTCTCTTTTGATAACAAGCATCTAATGTGATTTGGGATTCCTCACCCTTTACTTCTTGTTTGTAAAGGTTATGGTGGCATTCATGGGTTATGCATGGAAGGGATTCTAACATGTCCTCCTTCGTTAAATTTTAGAAGCAAAGGTAGAAAAACTATGAAGCATTTTTCTATATGATCCTTTTTGTTAACTTTGAATTTATAAGATTATAATTTAGTTAAGTAAATCTAAAAACACTACCAATAGTTTAGATTTAATGTATTGTTTCGTTTTTTATGGTGTCAATGTTGAGATTTTTTATAACTATTTACTTCTTCACCTGTCAATAACTAACTAAATCATAAAGACAAAGCACTACTTCTAGCTAACTAGGACAAGGGAGATTACACAATTCAACACTCTTCCTCAATCTCAATTGTTACAATATTTAGCAGTAACAATACCCAAGTGATCTCTATGAAATTCGAAAAGGATTCTTTCCAATTATTTGGTAAAGATATCTGCAAGTGATCCTGTGATCCAAAAACTGTAGAGTGATGTCACCATTGTTGAAAATCTTGTGTATGAAGTGGTAGCGAGTGTCAATGTGCTTGCTTTTTCCTTTGGAACACATGACTCTTGGATAGAGAACGAATAAACTGTTATCACAGAAAACAGGGGTTGGTTCCTTTTCCATGTGTGTAATATCACACAAAAGTCTTCTTATCCATACAACATGGCATGCTTTTTTAGTTCCTGCTACATGTTCTACTTCTATAGGTGAGATGGTAACAATGGGGTGTTTCTTAGATTCCCATGATATCAAACTTGTGCCAAAATGAAAACCATATCTTGAAATGATTTTCCCATCATCAATGCTTCATGCAAAATCATTGCATGTGTATCCAATGAGGTTTTTGTCTTCAGACACTGTATACCACAATCCATAATTAGTTGTACTTGAAACATATATCAAAATTATTTTCCCAACCTTCTAGTGAGAGTCTTTGGGATACTCCGCAAATCTTCATCAAATCTAGTCCAGTTGCATTAATGTACATTAGACTTCCTACAAGCATCTTATATAGAGTTGAGTTTATTGTTGGTCGTTCATCTTGCTTGCTCAATTTTGATCCTATCGCTATGGGAGTATCCGTTGGTTTGAAGTTATCCATTTTTAGCCTCCTCAAAATGTTTGTCACTTATGCTTAAGATAAAAAAATTCCTTGAGCTTATTGATCAACTTTTATGCCAAAAAAATGCTTCACAAGACCAAGGCCAGTTATCTCAAATTCCCTTTTCATAACTAAATTGAATTCTTCTATCTATGAATTTCCAATATAAATCATGGAATCAAAATATAGACAAACAATTAGAATTTTACCTTGATGATCTCCTTTTGTGTAGAGGGTTGGCTCATTACTACTCCTATTGAATCCATTATTGAACAAGTAAGAGTTAATTATGTTATACCATGCTCTTGGGGCTTTCTTCAGATCATGCAAGGCCTTCTTCAACTTGTACACTTTTTACTCTTGGCATTTTGCTTAAAATATTAGTGGTTGATCCGCATACACTTCTTCATTCAATATTCCATTTAAAAAGGTTGATTTGACATCCATCTAGTAGGTCACTTGTTCTGAGATGGAATAGCTATCACAACTTGAATGGTATCCAACCTTGCTACCAGAGCAATTTTTTCATCATAATAAACTCTTAGATGTTGAATGAATCCTTTTGAAACTATTATTGCCTTATAATTCTCCACTTTTCCTTTATCTCAGTTAGTTATATCATATAAACCCACTTGATGCCATTGTTGGTTTTGTCTACTCGTAAATTAACAAGATTCCATGTCTTGTTCCTTTCAATGGCCTCAATTTTTTCATTCATAGCTTGCACCCAATGATCTTCCTTCAATTCTTCTTTGAAATATGCAGGATGATATTATAACAATGTGTTGGAATTCTGAATCCTTGATTGTAGCAAGAATTCCATAAACAAGCTAAGAATCTAAGCACGCAATTAACCTCACTAGGAATTGCAGAGAATTAGCATAAGGAGAGAAGAAGAGGAATTAATGAGCACACATTAATGAATGATCAATAAATGATAATTGATATTATTACAATGGTAATACATCCTTATATAGGAAAATAGAGTTGTAAGGAGACAACTCATAAAGCTCAAAAACACTAACTTACCAAAATATGATAAACCCCCATAGGTGGCTAAACCACTTCCCAAATCATTCAAGGACCTCACGAATTAGAAAAAGCATGAGTGAGTTGTCAAGAGTTATGGAAAAACATGTTAATCCTGGATAATGGAGAGAAAGTCATGAAGGATGGGTTGGCAACAAAAGAACCCAGTTTCCTAGTTAACTAGCTTTACCTTATCCACCGAAAAGAAGGATAAAGCATAATAAAGAAGAATATGTTGTAAAGCATTGTTACTAATTCTGGATGTCCATAAAGTGGTCAAGATCAACCCAGAATCAGAAATAAAGCATTCCTCAAGTATAGATGGCATGTGTTGACTTTAAGGTGCAAGTGGATGTCAACTAATTAAGCTAGTGGGTAGATAATTAATCAAATAATGATTAATTATTTTATCCTAAGTATTGATTGGGTTTAATAAATTCCAACACAATGCAACATTTGTTCGGTTGATTCACTTCTTCTACCTGCTCATAAATCTCTCTTATACTCCTTGTTCTCTGGTTTCTTTGAATGAGTGTTGCTAGAAAGCAGGATCATAGAGCAATAACAATAAAACAAGATGCAAATATAAAACACACTAACAAATTACAAGAGAGACACCAATATAACGCGGTTCACCTAAGATGGGATACGTCCACATAGAAATTGCCAGTCCTTTTATTATATACCATCCAGAAAAATGAAGAGATACAACTGCAACACAACGCACTTCCTCTTCACTCTCTCACAATCTCTTCACACAATCACAGAGATCGTTTTACAATGCTACAATACAGTACACAACCATATTACAATGATTTCCTTTATAGGGGAATTAGCATGGAAAAATTCCACAGTTCACCCAATATCATGGGACCGTAAACTTTGGTCCAATAAACATCCAAAAAAAATTCTTTCGAGGGCCCACTATCCCCTAGACTCCCACGGGGGGATGATGTCCCCCCACACCCCCTTATTAGGGAGAGTGTACAGTAAAATTGGGGTACAAACACTACTGAACAATAACATTTATGAATAAGGAAGATGAGTCTCCACAACCAACAATCTCCTACTTGGATATTGATCACAACAACTCCACCGTTGCTGCACTTGTTGGGATATGCTCTAAACATTGGACTTGGAAAATTTATCATCTTCACCTTCATGCTTGAAGGATAGCATAAATAGATAAGGAACTCAGATTCTCTTTGGTTACTACCTTTGTCAACATGTCTGCAGGATTCTAGCTATGTTGGCCCTAGGAAAAGATAGGCATAATTCAGTTAGAATTCTGCTCAGAAATGTGAAGAGTCTGGTTGCAGGAAGAAAAAAATTGTGACAAAAGAAGAAAGAAAGATACGAGGAAGGAGAATAATTTGCGGAAGAAAACAGATGAGGAATAAAGAACTAAGACAGAAGAAGTAGTCGTAGAGGAATTTGTGACAGAAGCAACCACAAGGGAATAGTTCAGGACAAAAGAAAAGCTACAACGAGATAAACCGCAATGGAAGAAACCATGATAGAAGGTGTGTAGCAACTGAAAAGGAAAACTCGAGGGATCCTAGGTACGAAGTGGACTAGATTAACAGTTTCTTTAGGGACTAAAGCATATTTGTGTTTTGGGATGATAGTGCCTACTGACAGTTGTAACTAGAATAGGAATGAAATCTTGTTGGCTAATAGAATGAAGCAGGCTGAACACGACATGTAAGAGTCTATAAAATAAAGAACCCAAGCTATGTGTGGGTTTCTGACTCAGTTACTAGAAAATAGCCTAGTTACAGTGTAGGTCAACTCACTCACTTACAAGAAAATGAGCACTCAACAACTGTTGTTGTGGGTTAAGGGCATATGCTCCTGCAAAAACCTTAGGGTGGAAATATTCTAATTGGGTCTGCGCATGATCCTCAAAGGACCAATCTTTGGGGTTTACATTGTCAAGTTACCACTTGACCGAGTCTGTGTATGCCATGGATAGAGGTATGGATGCGATAAAATGTAGCTGGGACTTACTGATATTGCTGAAGAATGACTTGTCGACAATAAATGGTGGAAAAATTATCATTATCAAAAATAATGTAGATTTGGGACCAGTCCAAGTAATAAGTTTCTTATACTCGTCCACTGGTGTCAGAAAAGATGCCATCATTAGGGTCTTTACTCTTTTGCTCATTCAAAGTGGTTTTGAACCTTGTAGTTCTGGACATGTTTGCAGACTCGGAGGTAAATTGATCTTATGACAATTTGGCAACCATAATTAAAATTTAACCAAGCTAGAAATAACTAAATGTAACCATTGAAAATTGAAAAATTCTAGAACAACTTACCCGTAGATAACTTAAGAGCAAAGGTATTGGTGGGCTGAGTGAGAAAATCGTAGTAAAATCTTAGCACAAGTGAAAATTACAAATTGAAATGCTGAGGAAATAGTGAAATTCGAACAATTTAAATTAGCCAAGTCCAATGGCGAAATATATCTACGCCGTAGATTTTGAAAAGAATAAATGGTTGAGATTAAAGAGGGAAGAGAAATGTGGAGACAAACTTTAACCAATTTCTTCATTTTTTGATTCCCACAATCCGCAATCCGCGTTTGTGGGTTATGGAATTGCAGGGTGATATTTGCGACCAAAAATGGATTTCTTCAATTTCCATCCGCAATTTGCATTTGCGGGATACACAATTTTGCAATTTGATTATTTATTAAGTTTCCAATTTCTGCAATCCGCAATCTGGGTTGTGGAAATGCAGAACTAAAAACAAATTGAGATTTTATTTGCAAAAAGATTTTCGACATCCGCAATCTGCATTTGTAGGTTGCAAATTGCGGAAAATCAAACAAACAAAAATAAAGAAATTTCAATGTCTGCAATCCGCATTTGCAACTTGCGGATTTCAGGAAAGAAATTTTCAAAACCTAAAAAAAAATGACTTCCGCTATCCGAATTGAGTATTACGGAATGCAGGTTGCATAAGAGAAAAAAATTAAAGATTAAAATAGTTTCTTCCGCAATCCACAAAACCAAAAAAAGAACAAGGCTTTGATGTAAGTTTATTGAAAACCAAAACATAGTACTTACAGTAATCGTGAATAAGACCCCATAAGAAAAAATCATAACCTAAGAGTTTACCTTAGTGAATAAATGGGGCTCCCATTTCAGTAGTCGAAATGGGATCTATTGCTACCAGTAACAAATGGTGACTCGTTGGGGGAAACCATTATCTCTATATAAATTACCTTAAAAATTTCAAAGAAGATATGTCATTTAGAAAAATATTTAAGTTTCTTATCAACAATGGGTTCATAAGAGTACAACCGGATCCAACAGAAGTAACATATATATAATTGTCATCTTCCCAGCCAAAAAATCACTAATAATGATGCTCAACATATGAGAGAAGTTCAAAAGTGATGAGGTATCCTTGTAAGCAGGATGTAAGCAGAGGAGGAAAGTTTGTGATAAACCTTTGGGAACAACCTTGATCTATTTCGAGACCATCAAACCAATAACCACCTTGAATAGAAATTGTTTATTAGTGCTTTTATTCATCAGTATATATATATATATATATATATATATATATATATTCTCTCTCTTTATTTTTTAATTTTTTATTTTTGATAAGAAACAGTAAACAACAACTTAGTTGAAACAAGAACACTGCCCTGGTAAGGTGCAATGCCATCCACAAGTCCTACTTGGAAACTAAACAAGCTAGCTCTATCAGGTGACTCCTTGTCTTTTGGTTATTTTTTACACCAAAAGAAATTACTATGACTTGATAACCACCTATCAATAATTCCAGTCCAAAATAGGGCCCATGAACATGGTCATGCTTCCTTATGATAAGACCCCGTGTCCTTGAATACAACAAGTTGCAGTTACAAAAAAACAAAAAAGTTATTATTTACAATGCAAATTGCAAGACATTACCCTGGCTTGGTAACCATCTGGTGGTAATGTCATTCACTAAACATTTCTATGAACATGATAGGTTGGCTTGTGATAAGACCTCCTATCTTGCAATTTACAATTATTTAGGTGGCTTTATTCAATTTCAAGGTGATCAAGGTGAGATCATAAAAGAACAAAGGTTAAAGAGGCTGTAGAGATATACTGCCAGACACCAATGAGGCATCTAAGGAATACCAAACTACTCCGAAGGGTTCAATCATAATTTTGAGGGTTAATAAAAATAGTGATTTCAGGAAGGAAAGACTCAATTTTAAAGAGTTGGCATAGATCTTCGATTGTATTCCTATGAAAGCACTTATTTGGAAATAAACCGAGTATAGATTTTCTGACATATCAAACTTGAAATTTCTCAGTTAAAAATATTAAAGATAAACCAATCACCAACTATAACCACTTGCTGTGTGAATACCATGTTTTGAGAAAAAAGAAAAGAAAAAGGAAAACACAATCAAAAAATAAGTAAACCGGAAAAATCCAATGAAAGGAGACACACCTATGTACAGATAAGTGAATGCTTATCTTAAACAAAGTACTTTTTGAGGAGCAGGATGTTCACTCGATAGGTCTCAGAGAGACCTTCTAGTTTCTATTACCGGACAGTACCAGGGCCAAGCTTTTTTGTAATAGTGAATGGCCCCAATCACAAACGTTGAAACTTAGCAGAAGGATTAGGGGCATGAGTGAGAAAATCGCAGTAAAATATTAGCGCAGGTGAAAATTACAGATTGAAATGGTGAAGAAATTGTGAAATTCGAACGATTTAAATTAGCCAAGTCCAACAACGAAATAGATCTACGCCGTAGATTTTGAAAAGAATGAATGGTTGAGATTTAAGCGGGAAGAGAAATGCAAAGACAAACTTTAACCAATTTCTTCATTTTTTGATTCCCACCATTTGTAATCCACGTTTACGGGTTGCGGAATTGTGGGGTGATATTTGCGGCCAAAAATGGATTTCTTCAATTTTCGCAATTCGCAGTCTGCATTTGTGGGTTGTGGAATTGTGGGATACGCAATTTTGAAATTTGATTATTTATTAAGTTTCTGATTTCTGCAATTCACAATCCGGGTTGTGGAAATGCGGAACTAAAAAAATGATATTTTATTTGTGAAAATATTTTATGACATCCGCAATTTGCATTTGAGGGTTGCGGATTGTGGAAAAGCAAAAAAATAAAATAAAGAACTTTTAATGCCTGCAATCCGCATTTGCGTGTTGCAGATTTCAGGAAAGCAATTTTCAAAACCTCCCAAAAAAATGAATTTTGTTATCCGTGTTGCGGAATGCGGGTTGTGAAAGAGCAAAAAATAAAAGATTAAAAGAGTTTCTTCTACAATCCATAAAACCAAAAAAAACAAGGCTTTGATGTAACCAAATGTCCCTTCAACAATATTTCTTACATGAACTATTCCTTTGTTCTGGTGTTCTTTCTTCTTTCATCATTCACTCTCAGAGAGGCCAAAATTCTTGCAGTAATAACAATGGATCTATCACTTGTCCTTGAAATTTATGCATCTTCCCCTTCGGTTTTGAGACTATTTTTAGTCTTTATCTTCATCTAGGGAAAATCATTCTCATGTTTGAGAGTGACTTCGGCCATGCCTGCCTCTTCTTCAATATCCTTAACTAAAGTTCCTCATCGAGTGCGGGGTTTTCATTCATGTTAATCCTAGATTCATGGGATAAAAGGGATCCTATCACTTAATCTATTGACAACTAGATCAAATCTTTTGCTTCTTCAATTGTTGCAACAACATATTCAAACTTTTTGGTGAGGATTCTGAGAAAATTTTCAACTACATTTTGTTCCATCATTTCTTTTCCATGCAACTTCAACTGGTTTAATGTGGCCATTACCCAATTCATGTATTGATGTATTGATTTGGAACCCCTCATTTATAATATTTTAGAATACCTTCTAATGGTTTGAAATTTCATTGTCTTCACTTTGGTGAGACCGTGATAATCATTAGTTCTATTTTCTTTCAGTGTACTCCTCTAGTTATTCATTAGGGCTAATTGAGTTGGTTCATTTTCTAGTTCTGTATGTAACACCCTGATTTTGATCCCATTTGCATTAAAATGTATATGATGTATATATTGTAATTAATTGTGGTGAGGATCAGAAGGAAAAAGCCCCACCATCGATTTGGTTGTTTATGTTATGGCGATTAAAATCATTGCCGATGGTATATCGTGCTATCCGACACATATTAATTCTGGCATCATGTAAACATGCATTTTAATTAAAAATACCCACAACCAGCTATGTCAATGCAACCATGATGAAAAGGACATGATTTTCCTAAGGATAGGGAGGGAAATTATTTAACCCTTGGGGCCAATGGGGAAAAGCCAAGTGTCAGTTGATAAACCCATTTAGTTGTCACCCACCATTTTGACTTACTCACCTTTCCTTGTCTCATTCAACTACCAAATTAAAATCCTATGATGTTAGTTGGGCATTTATTGTATAGACATTGGTGTGGCAGGACTTTCTGTCCTTTCCCACATGCACACTCCACCAAGAAGCTGATTGACCCTCACGTGGGCAGGAGAAGCCACCACGACCCCCATTCTTCCATTTTTCACTCACGCCGAAAGCTGGGAGAGCCGTTTTTGGGCATTTACGATTTTCCCTGTGTGTGTGGCCTCACCCTCACAATTTGGTTGTGTGGAGCTCTCACTCACAATTTTGGGACCCTGAACATTTTCCCCATCATCCTACAGTCACGTTGGGCTCTCTCTCTCAAAAAAATGGAAGTTGTTGTGGTTTAATTTTTTTTTTTGTGATTTTGCTGTGTATATGTCCCTTCACGTTGTGGGTCTGGGTATGCGAATTTCACCTCCACGCAGGTGGCATTTTCCTTCCTCACGTAGCTGAGAAATCACTGTTGTTTTCCCATGAGTGTGGGTTGTTGCTAAGTTGTTTTGGCCACGTTAGGGCCAAGAACAACTTTGAGATTGTCTAGCTTAGTCTGAGATGTGTATCACCATTTCACTGTCATAATGTTCCCCTTTTTCTTTCACAGAGCTGTAAATTGCTTGATTTTTTCTATGTGCATGCAGTGGTTGGTATTTGGACTATATGGGAGTGGGAATGAAGGCTTGGTATGCTTGATAAACCTGGTGTGTTTGGTAGCCTCATAGATAGAGCTAGAGGGCTGGCTTTCTTCTCCACAACCCATGAGTAGCACTGGAAGGGAATTCAGGGCCTGAGGGACTATGTAGCAGAGAAGGGACTGATTCCTTATGTTGTGTGTGTGTGGGTGTCCTAGAAGTCATGCTAGTTCTAGTGTAGGTGTCATTATCTCTTCAATGAGCCTACCAGCTTAGTAGTCATCTTTTCCCAGCTCCTTGATGGCCTGATAAACCCAACTGTGTTGGCTTGGCTATGTACTGTTGTGTATCTTTGGCTATGTGTGAGCTTGCTTGTTCCTTATTCCTTGGGGAATCATTCCCAGCTCGGGGGTGGTAGTGTTGCTAAGAGAATAAGGAGCACACTGGCCTATGGTTGGGTGGAATGTTGCAGCGACATGGCTGGTTGTGGACAAGCTTCTTCATAAGATAAGTATTCTTATGTTCAATCTCTGTAATCATATTTGATGTTTAATGAATTATGATGAACATGTTAAATGCCTGAATGTATGTTTTTGCTTCTGCTGTATGCTGAATAATTATGCATCTCTGCATGTTTTACTTCAATGCATTTCAATTTTATGTGTATGTTCATGGGGCTAGTTTCCCGGATAGATAATGGTATGGTAGCGTCCTCTTCGCTGGTCGGAGGGTCGAGGACGTTACACTTTATACCCATGAAATGTTGGTTCGCAAACATTACACTCCTTTAATAAAGTTTTCATCTTAATTCACCAAATCTCATAATTTTACCTTTAGGAGGGGGAACCTGGAACCTTGCTTCTTGAATCCATTTTCACCAGATAAATTCTCAAAAAAAATTATCCTAGGTTCTTCCTTGGAAACTCTACAAAACAACGACACCTAAACAATTTCAAATGTCTAATGTACTATCAAACCTTATATTTGTTGTTCTATCATGGTTTCCTCCAATGGGCATGAAATATTTCTTATGATCGATGATCAAGACTACTTTCAATGGGAGGTCATGGCTTTCATTAATGTGAGATCGAGGATTCTACCAATGGTAGATTGGAACTTTCCCCGATTTGTTGTCAAAGATTCCTTAAATGGGATATCAAAACTTCCTCCGATGATATGTCATTGATAGGTGGTCAAGAATTCTTCTAATGATGTATTGGAACTTCCTCCAATGATTCGTCACTAATGGATGTTGGCACTTCCTATGGTGATCAGTCAAAAATTATGTCGATGCTCTGTCGTCGATGCATGATTAGGACTTCTTCCAGTAATTTGTTGTAACTTTTGTTGATGATTTGTTGTCAACGGGTGATCGAGACTTCCTCCAATGATCTGTAAAAGCTTTTGTTAATGATCTATCATCGATGGGTGATCAGGACTTCCACCAATGATGTGTCAAAAATTTTGTCAATGAACTATCTCTGATGGATGGTCGAGACTTCTTCTAATTATATACTGGAAATTTTGCCAATGATCTATCACAAATGGGTGATCAATACTTCCTACAATGATCTGTCAGAACTTTCATCGATGATCTATTGTCTGTGGGTGATCAAGACTTCCTCTAATGATTTGTTGTAACTTTCATCGATGATCTATCATCGATGGGTGATAGAGATTACCTCTAATGATCTGTCGAAAATTTCATCGATGATCTGTCATCGATGGGTTATCAAGACTTCCTCTAATTATCTATCGAAATTTTTTTACATGATCTATCGTCGATGGGTGATCAATAATTCCAACAATGATCTATCAAAACTTTTGCTAATGGTATGTCATAGATAGGTCGCCAGGACTCCCACCAATGGGCCCTTTAGATCATCATTGTTTAGCCTTCAATATTTTCTTGATAGGTCTTCTTGAGAAAGTCTTTCCAATCATCAACATTTTAAGAATGAATCAATCTCATTCATTGATTCCCTCCAAGGTTTGCGTGTTTTCATATCTAGGTTTTGTAGTCCAACTCATGAACTGTAAATTTAACTCAGTAGGATGGTTCAGCTTTGTGCGTCAATGGTTCAACATCCTTCCTATTATTCATGAATTCATCACATGTCCACCCATATTTTTTAAGCATAGTTGTTCGAATAGTCTATATATCTCACCTTTATTCTACCTTCTAATTCTTTCTTGGGTGTCTTCCTTTTAAGCATGCATGTGGCCATGGGTATTCTGACAATGGACGAGTTTCCTGTGATAAAAAAAATGTCAATATTTGCATCAAAATAACTTCTTCTTTCACTTTATATGTCCATAATGGAATGGAGTAAGCTTTCTACCCGACCATTTGTACCGATCGGATGACCTGGCTCGTGTGAGCTGTCACATCACGCATTGCTAGTCATTCGATCCGTGCAAATGGTCGGGTAGAAAGTTTACTCCTAATGGAATTCACGCCTTTATTCTACCTTCTAATTCTTTCTCGGGTGTCTTCCTTTTAAGCATGCATGTAGCCATGAGTATTTTGAGAATGGACAAGTTTCTTGTGGGAAAAAAAATGTCAATATTTGCATCAAAATAACTTCTTCTTTGTCACTTTATATGTCCATAATGGAATTCACGCACTTTATAGGTTCATAATGGAATTCACACTTTTCAAGCTTGTTTCTCTCCCTGAAACGACATTTCACCATCAAATCTAGGGTAGTGAAACATCATTTCAAGGGAGAGAAACAAGTTTGAAAAGAGGGACCTTCATTATAGACATATTGAATGATAAAATAGTGATTTAAATGTAGATATCATTCAATTTTTCAATCATAAGTAACCCCTCCAAAGTGAGAATACTCACCATAGAAAGAACACCTAAAGGAAAGCACCTCAGGAATAATTAGAAGGTAGAATAACGATGAGATACACAAAGCGCATGAAGGACCACACCACCAAATGCACCTACTCTTTACTAACAAACAAATGCCCCTACTCTTTACTAATGGGTATCACTTACCGTTTTCTTATAGCGTACCATAATGTCCTTACACACTATTTTATTTTTCAAGGAATATTTTTTGACAATATGTTATACTTTCAAATTAAGAAACCTTTATGATTTTTAAACTGAGAAGTTTTATTTTCCAAGTTATACAAACTTTATAAAAATGAATAAGATTAAAAAAAAAACAACTTTAGAATTTATCTTAAAATATGTTGTTTAAGTAAAGTAAATACATTAATATAACATTGGTAAAAAAAATAAAAATCCATTGCATCTACCTATTACTTAATGAGATGCATTGTATTGAAGTTAGTGCTAAATTTTCTTCATCTCGTTTCATTCCTACATGATCTAGGAACAAACCAAAGTAAAGGGAAAAGTTTGCTTTAGCATAGTAGGAGATCCAAGCTATAGCTAGTAACACCCAGTTCACAAGCATCTACTTGGATCTAGAAGTTACTTTGAAAAGACCCAAGGAACAACCCACCAAGGATGGCTCCAAAAATTCTTGTAATAATATTAAATGTGTCTAAGGCATTTAACAAGGTCTAGTGGATTTATTCTAGTTTTGGTAATTGGATTAGTAAATACCTTGGTAGAGTGTGAACAAATGCCTATGTTTGGCAAAATAGTTTGCAAGAAAAAATTATTATTGTCAACACCTTGCTATGGCAATGAAGGTCATAAAAGATATTTTAGGGACTTTTTAAGGTGGTTGAGCAACCTAAAATATTGGTAGCCCTGAGCCAAAATACCTTGGGTGGCCTTGTTACGTCGTCCCCATGGCTCATATTGCCTCTCCAATGATAATGTCTCCAAATATCCTCAAACCCTCATGAACACAGACCTCCATTCATCCATATCCTTAGGATGCAATAGGCTTGAAATTGCCTCCATTAGATTAACAAAGAGTTTCAGACCATTGTACATGCCCAAAACATGAATCCCCATCATATAGTCAAAGAATCCATATGCAAAAGAGGGTGATTCCTTGTGGATGTTTTCAGGCCCACTTGTGTAATAATGGTGAAGGGTTTGAGGGTCACCATTACTAATAGAGACAAAGTGCTTGAGAGAGAGACACAACATACAACAAGTTGTTTGATTAATTATGTAATCATATGGGTATTTATTGAAAGACCAAATTAAGAATCAAAATGACATTGTCTCTCATGGAATTAATAGTGTTGATGTTCCCGACGTTATAGTTCTTCCCCTCGATCGCCATGGGCATTGCCCCTCGAAGACTGGAATCCTCAATTTTTTGTAATTATAGAGTGCTCAAGAATCCAAAAACAAAGCTACTACTATCTTAATAACATCGATAAAAATCCTTATTTCAAATGCACTAGATGGGAGGTGCATGCTTAAATAATCACAATGCATTGTATGGTCAAGATTGAATAAGAAACAAATTTTATTAGTGTATGTTAAATTGATGGAAAAGATTAAATATGATAACTTTCTTGTAGTTAATACATAGAGATTAAAAGTTATTCATTTAATCAGCGGTGATTAGTGAATAATATTCCATTTCCAAGCCTTCCAAACATTTTTAGTTTCCACTTTGAGGTCGTTTCATTTCTCCCCACCCACTCCGTGCCTCTTTTGCTTAAGAATGATTTATGTTTTGCATGAGAACAATTTCTTATGGGGTTTATAATGGTGGACATGACTAAGGCAAGAATGGATGAGTTATTCCCACTGGTTTTGGGTGTGATACCTTGAGTCATTGGGTCAAGAGGCTTAGATTGCATTTTCTAACGAAAAAAAACTTTGTATGGTGTTCATGTTTTATTTTTTTAATGCTCATTTATGGGTTTTGTGTGTTGCATTGTCGTTTGTCCTACCTTCAACCTAGTTTCAGTCCCTTCCCTTGTGTGCAACAAAGCCCAATATATAAACCTGACAGAGCAAGGCTCAGTCGAAAGCACCTGTGACATAGATGTAGTGTCACCCGAGATATCTTTCTATTGGGTAACTTCCAGAACCAGGTTTTTGCAGTTGGGTGGGGGAATTTCACGTCCCTTGGTCTTCAACCAAGGTGCTCGACAGAGTCTGGTGGGTGGGGTCTCGCTACTTATTATATATAGTTAATCTGTAGTACAACTTATCCTTTGGCAGGTATTCTAACAACAAACCCAATGCAACATGGATACATTCACAATAACCGTGTGACAAACACATATAAGCTATGTTGTTAGCAAATATACAAACATACATTCACAGTAACATATATATATATATATATGACTTGAGCACTTTCATCATGCACACATTTGACATAGAATCTAATGTGGAAATCCATCCGGGAAAAACCACAAAGGCACTCTTCATCTGGCATGAGAAATATATGGCACCTTTGGTCTATGCACTAAGTTCAAGACTCCGTTCTAGATCTTTCTTCCTTTATCTATACATACTTATTTCTCCTCTCATGCTCTCCAGTCTTTTCTTTCACTACTCTTCCTCTCCTTAACTCTACTAATGATCCACACACAGCCTAAATCAACTCAATCTCTATTGTGACTTCTGCTAATGATCCACACACATCCTAGATCAACTCAATCTCTACTACACTCCTACACACTCAGCTTCAGGTTTTCCAAGTCTTCTTTACAACTCAACGACTCAAAAGCATGGTAGATTTTAGGAGCGGAATTTCTCCCATAAGTTAAATTAAGGGGTTTGAAATTTTCAATAGATGATTTTTTTTATATAAAAATATTTATTAAAATTAATATTAACTAGCAACAACCATATTAATAAGATTAATATGTTTGGAATACGCCTAGAGGAATATATCACCAGTGAAGTTAATTTAATAGTTGTATCATGATTGGAGTTAACCTAATAGTTAATCTAATAGTTATCCAATATAATTGTGATTAGAGTTAAAGTTAAGCTAATAGTTGTAGAATCATTGGATTTAAACTAATAATTGTATCTAATAATTAAGGGCACTCGCACGAAGTTGGTTCCACTTTTTGGTGCCACCTAGGAAATCAGAAACACACTTCCGAAGTGCAAATCAAGAACGCATATGCATTATTGATGGTATGTTCGAAATAACTTGAGCCCAAACACAAGGCTAAGTTCATGAAAACGTATCGTGTATGCGATATATCGCACTTATGCATTTTGCAATGTTAAATATCGCATATGTGATATTCAACATTTACAAAATGCATATGTGATATATCGCATATACGTTGTGTAAATGTTGAATATCGCATATGCAATATTTAACATTATTGTTGGAAGGATTGTTAAATGATCATAATGGATGTGAAAGACACAATTGATACCTATCCATACTAATGATACCCATCAATGCATCATGTTGGTTCCTTGCATCCATACATCATGTTGGTTCCTTGCTTCATGCTTCATGCTTCATGCTTCAATCTTGCTTCATTAAAGGTGATGGTTCATGGGATGATATGAGTAGGGTGGATTTTTTAGGTTTTATGAAGAAACCATTGTGGAGGATATATGATCTAAAGATATTCGAAATGTAGAGATCGAAACCCATGATTTTAGAGTAACCATTCAACAACCCTTCCATCTCACTCTCTTCTTCCACTACCTTCCCAATGAAGGTTTCCTACTTCCAACAACACCCAATCAATCAATTTCATTTTAATATTTGCATTGGATGGCCTACAATAGCAAGGTCCAAAACATATCTATAGATATGAGTAGGGTGGATTTTTTAGGCTTTATGAAGAAACCATTGTGGAGGATATATGATCTAAAGATATTCGAAATGTAGAGATCGAAAGCCATGATTTTAGAGTAACCATTCAAAAACCCTTCCATCTCACTCTCTTCTTCCACTACCTTCCCAATGAAGGTTTCCTACTTCCAACAACACCCAATCAATCAATTTCATTTTAATATTTGCATTGGATGGCCTACAATAGCAAGGTCCAAAACATATCTATAGATATGAGTAGGGTGGATTTTTTAGGTTTTATGAAGAAACCATTGTGGAGGATATATGATCTAAAGATATTCGAAATGTAAAGATAAAAAGCCATGATTTTAGAGTAACCATTCAACAACCCTTCCATCTCACTCTCTTCTTCCACTACCTTCCCAATGAAGGTTTCCTACTTCCAACAACACCCAATCAATCAATTTCATTTTGATATTTGCATTGGATGGACTACAATAGCAAGGTCCAAAACATATCTATAGATTTCCTAGAATTTATTGTTCATACAAAACAATATGGCATAAATGAAAAATGTAAATTATATATATTGTTCTATTGGAGTTTGTTTGAATAGAATGTTTGTGCCAATATTGTAATCTCAGAAGGAACAAGATCAATCATATAATTTCTCATAGCCTCCATAGTATAATGAGATTTGAATGAAACTCTTTTCATCCTTCCTACACTTTCCAACCTTCCATCAACTAGTAGATAGGCAAGCCTAAATTTTTCTTCATTAACATATGAGCTATTAATACACAATAATCCATTTGGTATTGTATCATCAATTCTTCCAATTAAATTATATCTGGATAGAATAAGGAATGTAAGAGGACTCAGAAATGTTTCTTACATACCATAAGATATTTAGTGCTTGTAAGTTGAAAGCAGTATGTGCAAAGGGAAATAATGATCAATGCTATTAAATAATAACAAAATAGTGATATTATCTCCAAAAAGTAGTATGTTAACATTGCATAGTACATATGGCTAATAATGGATCTCCACAACGTGCCTAGAAAATATACACAAATGATACCACATATTACCCTTGATAAAAAAAGCATGCAATATAGTGTTTATTAATTTTCAATATCGCATATGCGATATTGAAAAGAAAAAAAATAAATAAAGCAAAGGTCGTAGGCCCCTCAAATTTCATTTGCATAGGATCCGGACAGCAAAAAACCGCAAGGGCGAAATAGCGCAAGTGCGATTTGCGTTTTAGCTTTTCAAGGTTGAGTTCGAGGTGGGTTTCTCCAATGGCAGGTAAATGCTAGATTATCCTTTCCACTTAGTCTTCCATTCTTTTAATTTTTCCATAATTTCATTGCTTTTATAATTATTTTAAACAAATTTAAAAAAAAAATTGAATGTTCAATCAAATAATGATTAAAAGTAAAATAACTTGTAGTTTTTCATTTAAATCTTAATAGACAACACAATGTGGAAAACCCACCCTTTAATAACCCACAACAAACTAACCCACAACCTAACCCAAACCCAAACCCAAACCCGGAGGGGGAACAAGATAGAAATGCACAGATTATTGCACGCTTGGTGTCATTGAGGCACCTTAGCTCATCTATTAGAGGGGGGGATAATTTGAGAGAGTCTTTAGCCAATTCCTTAGACACAATAACATACACAATTTTCGAAGCCCAAGGAGCTCTGTACAACGTTACCTCATACAGATAATCCAAGAGGCAATACTACTCCGATGGATTGACTCATAAAGACATCAAAGCCCTTAAAATTACAAAAGACCAGTTATTTTCATTATTCTGGGACCCTAGCACCGGATTGGTTCCACCCACTAGTCGAGCACACATTTCCATAGATTGGTGCATTGAACCAAATATAAAGGCCAATTAGATGGATTGTTGGTATATGGTCTTCAGTGAAGACCCCCATGGGAATAGGGACATCCCATTTTATTTCCTTAGGAAGTTGTATGCAGAATTCATCCTAGGGAAACATGTTAACTACTTCGATCTCTTAGGCAACCAGGGTGTTGGTCATGGGATGCCCCAAGATAGGGAAGGTGCCAAGACAAATCCTAACCGTGTGCCATGCCCACCACGCACACTAAAACCCCCTCGAGTATATCCTCCTGCAGGTCCTATGATTGAGTATACACAGGAGGCATTATTTGACATGGCGAATACATTGCTTCAGCATGGGACTGATGTCCAAGGCAATGTAGACCAAGGGGCTGGAACTTCTAAGGCGAGCCCATCTATAGATCACAAAGGAGATGTAGAGTCTTCAAAGCGTCATGTTACTCCACACCCTTGCACATCATGTGGAGGCATATGATATGGCCCTGCTTCCGACTTCCGAGATGATGGATTACTTGGCTTTGTAAGTAAAACTCATTATTTTCATATTATATTTTGTTTCATGTCAAAATGTTCAATTGTTTTGCAATTTATTTCTATTGAATTATCTAACAAATTATGTGAACAAATACACAGCTGGTGTCCCATGGCACACCACAGTCACATAGTCCGTCGATCAACGTTGAGAACATTGATGCAGCTGTCAATATTGCTTATGGGTTTGGTTCTTCACCAATAGGGGTAAGAACTATACTTGTTAATTTGTCAACTTTATTTACATATTTATAGTATAGATTGTAACATTCAATATGTATCCTAATTTTGATACAACATGTTTTATGCAGGTTGAACAGGATGAGTATATTGTATCATAGCCTATTCCCTCTCATGCAGAGGTAGATTCGCAGACATAGGTATTATTTGAAATATGATTTTAATTATGTTTCACTTTCTTTGGAAAAATCATTTTGTAACTTGTATCGCTTTGACATATGTTACTTTATCCAGGAACCCATTGTGACAGTGGTGCTTGAAGAGCACCAAAGCGAGGTTGTTGTCAACCCATCTCTTCCCCCCAGCCAGGTATGTATGTTTCGCTTTCTTTTGTAGTTCATCATTTTCCTTCCAGGTAGTATATATGTCTCTGATTCACTCTTTTATATGAAATTGACATATATATGTTACTTTATATGCAGGCCCCTAGTGAGGCATCGGTGCGTGAAGAGTACCAAACCGGTGGCCCACCTTTGACGAGCTAGCAGGTATGTTTATGTAGATTGCTTGCTTTGTATGTTTGTGTACATATCTTTCTCTGATTTGGTGCTTGAAGAGACCCAAATTGGTGACCCTCTCCCCCCCCAAGGTACATGTATATTTGTTGAC